>MUZC01002090.1:266217-307837 GCA_002072015.1 Radix auricularia | reverse complement strand
AAAAAAAAGTTATTTTAAAATAATACTTTTTTAAAATAACATCTGGGGTCAAAAGGGAATTTTTGGGGGTAATGCAGACTCATTTGGGACATATAACATCCACTCCACTCCACTAGATATATTCAAATACGTCGTGTACGCTTGGTAACATATGCCCACTATTGAACCGGTTCCTTCCAGAAAATGCATTTGTTAAATTTGTTATCTATGTAGATTTCTTATTTACGTACTATAAGAAGACATCTAAATCCAACCTACTTTCATTTATATTGACAAAAGTGACAATAATCTTAATCAACATGACTTGACTGTATCAAGTATCCTTTTTGTCAAATTTAAAATAAATGCCTTAAAAACTGAGTTCAAAAGAAAGTTGTTTTGTGCTCCTCTCGAATTGCGATGTCGAGAATTTGATGCATTCAATAAAGTTAGTGAATACTTTTGACTAATTTTAAATGGACACATTTATTATTATATTTAGAATGGCCAGAGGCGTTTGACCAAAAACCAATCGAAAAACTATAGCAAACTTAAAACTTTTATTATTGTATCAAATAGATTCCCCTCCCCCCACCCACCCCCAAATGGATATTCGGTGTCGTTTTGACTTAAAATATCAACATATAATCATATTCAGATCTTTTTAGACACTTGTCCTGTTTGTAAAACTCACCAGTAGCAGTTTCGGGGGAAGGGGGGGATAACCGACCAAAAAAAAAAGTTTGCAGACTCCTGCCACGAGTGAACCATCACAAACGCTTTGATGTCAACATCAAACGACGCAGGGTAACAATTTGGTATGTTCTCTTGTGAATTCTCAAACTTAAGAATTATAATTATATTTAAGTTTCGTGTCTTGTTAACTTACGCAAACCGGCGTCTGATAGCCTATCGACCGACACTTTGAGAAGCATTGAATTTTAAAAAAAAGTCATTAAATATATTTTAAGTGACAAAATATTTTAGTGGAGGTGTAATATTTAAAGTTACCTTTTCGATGTGACGTCACATTTCTTCAACCCCCTCCCTCCCCCACGTCACGCATCGTCACAAAAGTGTGACCCCCCTCCCCCCTAGGTGCGTGACGTCATTTATGGACGGCCCCACAGGCATGCCTTAATTTAATGAAATCTCTCTGTAAGTTGTTTTAAAACTTTACATTTGATGTGAAATAACGTCTCATACTGGTCTCATAACCTTCTCTTTATTGGTGTAGCTTTTATAACAATCTCTGAATGCCATGTCTTAAAGGCTTCCAAACAGTTTTGTACGATGCAGCTGTATAGAATTGGATGACACATTTTTTTTTTACTAACCTCCGTTTGACTTGAGGTACCGTAATGTTTCCGATAAAGTCATCGCACTTAGTTTCTCCTCCTCCTTAGAGACTTGGAAGAGATCTCTGTCACCGCTGAAATCAACTAGCACAAGGTACAGTTTAGCTTTGGGGCAGCCTCCAAGAGCATCATGGGAGGTGATGACGTGGCTGGGAGGCTTGGGCGTGCTGACGTCATCACAGACACAGTCCAGTAGAGCCTCTGTCTGGGGCAAGCACTGTCTAAGCGATTGCTTGTTGAATCCTAAAACGCAGACATCTTGTTTGGGATTAACGCCGTGCTTGGCCCCCAATTGAGAACCGCTGATGTTCTGAAGAAGATGTCAAGTTCAGAGCTTAGTGGCATGTTTGTATGACATTTATTCTCAGTCAATTCAGTCCGCACCTGATTTCCATTAATATCTATAGAATATTTTGATCAGTCGCTAGCAATGTTAAATACTTCAAAAAACTAAGCAACTAAACTTTCATGCTTAAATTTATACAAATGATTTCACTTAAACCATTAAGCGCTTTTTTGGCAATAGAAGAGAACTATTGGCTTCAATTAAAAATAAAAATTACAATTGATAAATATTATTGATAGTATTTTGAAACAAACTAAAGAGCTCTTGCTTTAAAAAAATGTACACAAATTTAGTTATGGCTCTTGATTTGATTATGTTTAATATTAATTAGTCCCAGATTCTAATTTTGCTCTTCTAACTCAATATCAGTTATGCCACATAAAGTAAATGGACGCTTTTGTTATTAGTTGTATGTATGTGGTCAAGGATCTGTTCGAGAAAAGATTGGTTGAATTTAAAAGCTTTTAGCCTTTTAAGGTTAAGCACAAGAAATTGGAATACAAGATACAGATGCTTTTCTGAGATCCTTGAAAATTACCTTAGGAGGTTTGTGTCATCATCTTGTTGTGGCACGTTTAATATTTATAACAATGGCTATGGTAGTCCACAGGCTTTGAGTTTTGTTGTTTAAAAAAACGTAAAAAAAACAACAACAAATTTTTGTCTATAAATCCTTAATATAGTCTACGAGACATAGCTATAACGATGTTTATTATAATACGCTGGGCAAAACAATCCGAAAATACGAAATTCTAGTTATGTCTCGTAAAACGTGTTTAATAAAATGCGCACCTTATTGCGCGACAGGAAAGGTTGTTGAACATAATAATTTTAAAATTCAATAATTCAATTACATTACATTCGATCGATCTGAAATTCTGATACATCATTTTTTTCATTGGCTCAAGTCTGCCTGCAAAATATAAGCTCGTTAGCTTACGAGGAAGAGCGGTAAAAATAGATTCAAACTTTTTTCGGCAATGGCTCAAACCACAAGTTAATATAAAGGATTTAAAAATATTGAGGTGATGCAAAATATATTAAGTTTCAGGAAAGACACTTTAAAGAAATATTAAAAACTTTCGATTTTTAGAATAATAGTTTAGTTTGGTCACTGCTTTTGACGTCAATTGTGATTATAATATGTAAAAAGAGTGGAAACTTTACCGAATTAGATATAGATCTACAAACTCCCGCACTTGCTCCATTTTGATTGGTCAAGTCCCGACTGTTGTGACGTAATTGTGGAGCCTGGTCGTGGTGCAGCTTGGGATGAAGTTTTGACCTGAGGCTTAAAATAACCTGGCCCGCGACGAAGACCAGGACTAGAAATCCCAAACATTCTGAAGTTGGAAAAATAACAATGATACAATATGATTTGTAAAGTTAAATGGAAATCTTATCTAAAAGTAATTTTTAAATGATGTTAATAAGCAATGTGCTATTTACATTTCTACTTTACAAAGTAAAGTGAGGTTTTCATCAGAAAATCGAGGTCCTTAAATAAACACCAAGTAAATGATGGAGGATTTATTGTTAAATGAAAAAAAAAAGCTTCAGACATGAACATCGAACCTATTTAACATCTCTTATAGCTTTATACATGGTGTACTCACACTAGCTAAATTCACAAGACACACTGTGTATAAGTAAAACAGAATACGTTTTCCTTAGTGGCGATTGAATCACATACCAATTCTACCATTTCATAAAAATTTTTTTGCTTAATTTATATATTGATAATTAAAGTTTGTTTCATGGCAGTAATGATCTGTTAAAAATAGTTAACCGTAAACGTTGACACGAACTAAAAATATTTTGTCAGTCTTAGGACCTTTTTTCAGTGATGATCATATTTACTCAAAGAATGTAAAATTTTTTAAAGTGTCCCTATTGTTTGACACAAATCGTTTTACGTGGTTTCGTTGAGTATGTTTGTTCGTTGAGGAGGGCTCTTTGCCTACACGTTCGATGTTTTGTTACGTCCTTTCAGGCTAACTTTTACCCTGTTTATGTTTTTTTCACTTACTTATTTAAAAGCCCCTCATTTTGTTCATTACATGGTTTCATTGCCTAAACTAAAACTTTTTGAAGAGAAGTTTTAAGCAATCTGGATAAAGTTTTAACAAAATTTATTTTAAAATTTCATCTTAAAAGATGGTTTGTTTAATTTAAAATTGATTTTCTCGATAAATAACTAGTAGAAATGTGGGAAGGCTTAAGGCCATTTCTTGTCAAACTTCTTCACGTTAAATATCATGACAATTAGACTTGCATCCAGGGGCGGATTAAGACTGCACGGGGCCCCGGGCTGCAATCAAACGGGGGCCCTATCCAGCCAGCATTCTTAAAATAAAATGATTGTTAACAGCTAATATAAAACTGTAACTAAATTTTAATAATGAAAAAAAAAACGAACACGAAGAAATAACTGTTTGATGTGTTCGCGGTAGTTATAATTGAGTGTGAAAAGAAAAAAAAAATTTGTCCTTGCTGGGAATGGAACCCGACACCGGTGAGACCACGACCATGTGCTATCTCCACACAGCCAGCGGAACTTTTATATCATGCGAAGTGAATCAATTAAGTTTTTCGATTATTAGGTACTATCAATACTATCATGTCTGAACGCGATAAGTTGTATAGATAGTATTTATTAATTTATTATATATTCAAGGCAAACTTTTGTACACTTTTATTATAAAATATAAAAAGTTTGGGGGCCCCTAAACCGTCGGGGGCCCGTGGCTTTAGCCCGTTCAGCCCCCCCTTAATCCGCCATAGCTTGCATCAGTCATAATCTGAGTAGATAATTAGGGCTACACAACTCATAATCTCAATAGGTTATTAGAGCTACACAACTCATAATCTCAATAGGTTATTAGAGCTACACAACTCATAATCTCAATAGGTTATTAGAGCTACACAACTCACCATCTGAGTAGATACTTAGAGCTACACAACTCATAATCTCACTAGATACTTAGAGCTACACAACTCACCATCAGAGTAGATACTTAGAGCAACACAACTCACCATCTGAGTGAGACTTAGAGAAACAGAACTCACTATCTGAGTAGATACTTAGAGCTACACAACTCACCATCAGAGTAGATACTTAGAGCTACACAACTCACCATCAGAGTAGATACTTAGAGCTACACAACTCCCCATCTGAGTAGATACATAGAGCGACACAACTCACCATCTGAGTAGATACGTGACGTCAGTTCCCCCAACTGTTCGTTCAGCTTATCAAGTCTGAAGGACAACTGCTTCAAAGACAAGCTGAAGTTATCTAACTTGCGCTCTAACTCGTGGTTTGAATACGATTGGTTCGTCACTTCCGCTGCAATAACCTGTGAGGCACAAAGTAACAATGAAACAGAGGCGTAAATAAAATTCTAAAATAATTTTTGTATTTTCCTACTTGTGTATTCGTTACAAGGAAATTAATAAAATAGAAGACAAATGTGAAGTTTTGCTCTTACCTCCCTTGCTATAACTTGTTCCTTAAAAGCCATCTCTATAAGTCTGAGTCTGTGGGCAAGGTCAGACATTACCAGCTGCCAGGGGCATGAATCCGATGCCTCGAGGGCAGCAGCTGGTCGGACTACCTCGCAAACCGCATCGGATTTTCTGTTGGAGGATATGGCGTAGCCACCAGCGGTGACCAACACGACAACGGCAACGCAGAGAATCCTTGAGAAGTAACCGGTGAAAATTTACTGTTACAAAATCGCTGAAGAGAACAAATTCTGAATGAATTTACTGAATTCAGTTTAAATTGAGAAAAAAATTGGAGAGATGTAATTGTGGTGTTTTTATGGATACTGTGTTGTGTGTCTATAACTATAAGCTTTTCAGAACATTTCATCACCACATGAAAGTTGTTTGTAATTTAGATGTGATAATGTATTTAGGGTACACACATGAGCATGCCATTGAATGTCGTCCTCCATACAAACTAGTATACGCTATAGTATGATGTAAATGTGTAGGCAATGATTGCTTAGTAAAGACACGTGACTTCGATGCCATGAAATTCGTGAAACAAAGCTTTGGGACACATGATCAGAGATGGAGGTAAAAAAATGAACTAAATTAGCTATAAATCTTTAAAATATTTTTTTATTCGTCTACCCCAATTTTTTCCAATGAGGCATCAGCTTCTCTGTTGCCGCTGTCCAGATTTTTTCCCAGGGGTGTTTTTCCTGTGTGTCCATTTAACAATTTTCAATCACGCGACTGGTCATCAAGGACAAAGTTACATTACGTTGCATCGGGCTATTTGTGCTTCATAATGTCACTGGCTGTAGCCTCGCACAGTTGTCATGACTACTGTTGTCATGGAAACACGAAGACTTCATTTTGATAATTCAAACTAGAGAAATGGCCAAGTGCCCCGGATGCGTATATATCTATGGATGAAAAAGTAAGCAATGAATTATTGTTTTGAATTTATTTCATTTGTCATCTGTTTATAAGTTAATATCTGAAGATTTCATTCAGCTAACGGCTTTAATACGTTTGGACAGAAAGATGAAAACTTGTATTGTATAGATCGCACAAAGACACTTTCTGTTGGTTGCTCTGTCTGCATGTTTCAGTGTCAATTTAATTAACCTAAAACTTAATTGATAAACCTCACATCTTGTAAAGCATTCTAGCATATTAACAGAGGCGTCACTAGGGTAGGTGCCACCCAGTGCGGTAGCTCGTGGTGTCAGACCATGAAAACTTACCCCATAGACCTTACTCCGGGTCTGCCACTGCCAAATTATAGGAACATACAGAATTTTGCGATGATGTCACCCGGTGTGGTCCGTACCCCCTGACCCCCCTAGTGACGCCTCTACAACTATGTAAGCCATTTTACAGGTAGAAAAGTCAAGACGAATGATAATATGCTTGAAAATACTTATTATCAATCTTTCAGGATTTTTTTTATTGCAAAATTCAGATTATTCAACGGGGAAAAGACTAACATTGAGTGAAAGCAAAAAATATTTACGCTAGAAATGGGATATAATTTAGAGTTATGCAATGGTTAAATAATTTTACCCTGAGCTAAAAATATTAAAATGTTGCTATTTAGTTCATTTGCTAAAACTCATGGGTATTTGAAAGACAGTGGGCTCAACGATAAAGTAATGTTTATTGAAGCTTTTAAACTCGTAATTCCCACGGAGCAACAAAGAAAAGCATCGACTTGTAATGATAATCATATGATGACACAGCATGGAGCAATTTAATTTTTTAGATTTCGTCACGGAATTTAGATCGCATGCTGAAGCGATCAGCTGTGTAAAAAACTGGCGCCATACAATATCAATAAGAAGAATGCTATGGGCGCCTCTCCTAACATGCTGTGGTGTTAACGTGGCTATACCCCCACCAGCACTCAGTCCCGGTATCTACAGTACAAATCAATAACTTAATAATACGTCTGATAGTATTTCCTCATTCGACCAAATTTGATACTTTGCGGCGAGTTCACATAATCAGACTTTGATTTCTTTGATACCCATGTCCATATATTGTCTCCCAATACCAACTTGTAGAAATCGTATCCGTGGGATGTGTTTTCCAAGCGACAGCTTGCAGATAAAGGAACCATATATGTACAGATAAACTACATTCCTATTTTTATTAATGACTTTTCCAGTAAATTGACATTTCCTACTTATCTTTTAGCAGTGAGCGCTTCTCTGTAATAAGTTTATAATGCTCAATAGAATAATTGCGTCGTTGAAGTTGCAGATTTCTATTATACAGCTTAATATTGATATTTTCTGTTGGAAAATGCTGTTGTTCTACGACATCAATTATTAGATGTGTTTAATTATCATTTAAGATTTAATTTTCACGATCAAATATGATTGAAAGCAAGTTTTATTTGGACCATTTTTTCACACACACTCGGACAACACTTAAGAAATTTAGACTTGGACACTTTCCAATGTTTATGTGTCATTTTAAAACTTACCGCCACATACTTCATTACTTAAAACACATATAAAATATAACTATTATTTTACCTGTCCCAATAAACAACAAACTATTGAATCTTAACGCAAATAATTTTAACCTGTCCCAATAAATAACATATTACTGATTTATAACATACACTCATTTAACCTGTCACAATAAATAAGATAATATTTGAGTCAAAACGCACATAAATTCAACCTGCCACAATAAACAAAATACTATAGAGTCATAACGCACACAAATTTAACCTGTCACAATAAACTAGATGCCATTGACCTATAACGCACACAATTTCGATCTGTCTGAATAAATAAAATTCGATTTGAACCTTTTATTATAAACAACATTGCAACACTAACAAGGGATCGATTTGTTCGCCCTCTTTTGTTCAGGTCAATAATCTACTACACCGCCTGAACAAACCCGCAGCATCGCGATTAGATCAATAACCTGCTACTGGCAATTTAAAAAAAAACCCACAAAGTCGTACCTAGTGAGCTCTATCCTCAGCAGAACTCGATCACAGTGGACATGCCTCACAAGTGCTGGGGCTAATTAGTCGATAATCTCCACGCCGATGTCTCAAGGAAACCCTAGTAGGCCAAAATGTCAGCGTAAGGTCTACTTTGTCGGATGTTTACAAGCTGGCAACATGGCGTCTGGCAACGGCAACTTCTGTGGTTCCAGCCTCGACCAACGGCTCGTTGGGCAGGCACACACGAGGCGACGCGTCGAGCTGATTTGTAATGCTGTGGTCAGTGCCACAGATGGCTTGAGGTCTGCGGTTAAATGTCAATAGATTGGCGAGGATGAGCAGAAAAGGGTCAAATTGAAGGACATCATTTGGTGTTGGAATTTTCAGGTTTTAAGGAGGTTTATTTGGTGGTTTTGAGTACTAAAACTCGCTTGTTTTAACCCTCCATCACCCATAACCATAACCCATACTTCTGTCCTTAATTCAAGCTAACGTAATGCGTTTAATATCCTGAAAGGTGGAAAAGAATGAGATTAACAAAGTTTTGTTACGTGTTAAAATTTAATAAAGCCGCTTCACTGTATAAATGATTATACACACACCACCTTTAAAATGATGATTTGATTGCTGATTGATTGTATGTCACAGAGATGACAGTAGGTCAAAAGGGTTTTGGTAGGTCTCACTGACTGAGGGTCACAGAGATGACAGTAGGTCAAAGGGTTTTGGTAGGTCTCACTGACTGAGGGTCACAGAGATGACAGTAGGTCAAAAGGGTTTTGGTAGGTCTCACTGACTGAGGGTCAAATAGATGATAGTGGGTCAAAATGTTTGTAGTTCGTCTAACTGAATGTAGGCCACAGAGGTGATTGTAGGTCAAGCTGGTTGGTGTAGGTCTCACTGAATGTATGTCAAAGAGATGATAGTAGGTCAAAATGGTTGTGGAAGGTCACACTGACATAGTTTATCACATTCAGTAGCAGGTTAAGGTAAACGATGAAAGTCATGTCGTGGTTTTGCCTCTCTGATGTATGTCAGCCATTCTTCATTTTCTGTCTATTTAACACGGATCAATATCCAGCGCTTCCTGGCAGATTGTCACACCCAAGCATATATATTTAAATGTGCAATAATGCAATTATTGTTAGCTTTTATTAGAAACCACTTGAAATCTGCTGAAAGTTTCTAACTAGTAATGCCGTTCAGCCCACAATATACATAATTCAAATAATTGATTCGTTTTTATAGTGCTTGAGAGAGCAGAGCCTGCAAGGATATCACCACAAAGGGTAGAGCAGAGCCTGCAAGGATAGCACCACCAAGGGTAGAGCAGAGCCTGCAAGGATAGCACCACCAAGGGTAGAGCAGAGCCTGCAAGAATAGCACCACCAAGGGTATCAACTGAAAGGTTAGAAAATAAAAAATGCGGGTGGTCAGGGGAACACAGTCCGTCTGATAGGCTGTAGCTGCGGGGGCTTCCAGAGATAAAATAAAATATAATTAAAATTATTTGTTTGTTATTTTGTATGAAAAGACAAAGCAAGCATTGTCAGCACCCGCATGTGTAAAAAATAACAACACTTTATAATGCAATTTCCCTTAAAAAATAAAATTAAATCTTTACCTACAGCTTTACATAAAATGAAAAATGTGTCCGTGCGAAACACAGTCATTTTTAACATAGCTTTCCTTTCTCCTTCTTCGAGGGCAGATGGAAAGAGCTCAAACTCAGGTAACATCTAATATGAGAAGCTAATAAAATTAAGTGATAATAAAATACCAATTTAAAAAAAAACCCGTACTTTTACAATACGTAATGGTCAACAAAAATTTCCTAAAATCTGGAAAAACCTCACCGTGGAAAGCGCAAGTCTGAAAATTATTTAAGTGTTATCAACATTGACTATGACGTAAAGTACAATAATTTTTCATGGTTATTGAAAAATTAGTGAAAGCTGACAAAAAAATTACTGGAACAATAAATAAACTTTCAACTGTCAGCAGAGCTGCACATTGCAGCGTACTAGTGACCGATGCGTCTATTTGAACTAAACGTCTTAGGACAAAGAAACATCACAGACGTCTTCGGCCTTCAGTCTGCAATGAAGATGAGATTAAACACTCATTAATGGACATTGAAGAAGTTTATTATTGCTCCTCCGATCTATTTGAAGAAAGTCTTTTGATCTTGATACATGTTATTTTCGTTGCGATTCTAGTGTTTAAATGATTTAAGACGTACCCTACATGAGCTAATTAAGTGCAGAATGTCAAGCCTTGCTGTCGAAATTCAGTTAGTGTAGATGTCTGGTTGTCAAGCCCATACTAACATTTCCAGATGGAATTATTGATTTTGTTTTCTTTTCTAATGCTAAGATCATTCAAGACATTTGTGGAAATTCCGCTCCATCTGAAATTGTGTTGACCGAACATGTAGTACTGTTTAAAATAATTTCCCCCTCATTTTGGTACTAGAACTTGTAATGTTTTTGAGCGACCTATCTAGAAGTTGTCGAAACCATGATTAAAATTACAGGAGAAATTATATCTATATCTATCTATATCAGAAAAGCATTATTTTTTTCCATCGTTTCATTCTTTGTTTTATAGTTTTCATTGCAAAAAAGAAACAAATGAAAAAAAAATCTTAACTGACCATTCTACTACAGAAATATAATTCGACAAATTTCAACACATACAAACTGAAAAGCATCAAAGGACACACACGATGGTATTAAAAAAAGCACGACCATTCTATATTGAAACCATTATGTTTGTCTTCTCTCATAAAATATTTTTATTACGCACACTCCTAAAAATATATTTGATAAACAATCAAAGTAAATACACAATAGACCTCCCTTGATAAATTTGAAGATTTCGAAGTATGTTGCTATTAGCAATAAAAGAATAATTTCATATACAGAAGGATGACAATTAGTTTATTCGATTGTCTGCATCTTTTTTTGTTTGTGTTTGTGTACATGTTTATATATTTGTCCCGGATCATAGACTGATGGAGTAATCTTGAAACAATATAAAATAAAATGTTAGCAGCTTAATTTGTTTTGAGTCTGAGCCCAAAGAGTGTTTTTTCGTGTGATGAATTATATATATATATATATAAACTTCTGTATTAATGGAAGTACTGGGCTATAATTTGGTCTTTGGTTTTCCATAATGAAATACTGGTAATATCTGAAATAATAACTGTTGATAGGGTTTAGGTTTCAGTGTTAAGGGTTGGGGTTAGGGCACGTGTAAGATGTTAAGGGTTTAGGTCTGTTCTCAAATTCCTGTAATCAAGAAAGACAAAAAATGGATCGCATACATTACAAATCTAATGTTGAAGTGGTGATGCATTTTAAAACTTTATTTTGGTATTAGTTATTTGTTGTTAAATTAAATTTTTAAAAATGCTATCTTTGATTACATATTACAAATATTTATATAGGCTAACATATGGGGACAATATGTCTATTTATTTAAATGATTTACAATTTCAGTAAAATTTATGATAAAAGCATTGCTCTAAGTGCTTCTATTTAGGACGTAGACAATAACCTCAGGTACATCTAAATCAGAAATTGGCCAACGTTTTGGGACACGGTGGTCGAGTGGCAGCGCACTTGACTGGCGTACCGATGGTCACGAGTTCGATTCCATGCAAAGGCAAGGATTTGTTCCCGGGGCCTAGGGCGTCCCTGAGTCACCCAGCTCCGAATGGGTACCTAACAATAGCTAGGCGGCTGGGTAATGCGTGGAACTCTCATTGACGTGGCCTGTGACCGCTGCATCACTTGCCAACAGATCATCCATCATGGTCTGTCGACGCAATTATCTTCTGCCTAGAAGGAGCATCTGTATATCTAAGATAAGATAAGGTAATGAATAATTTGTATAGCCACATTTTTCTTTATATCATAGCTAATCTCATCCAATAGTCTGTAAAGCCTTAGACTAATTTCGTTACGCTTTAGTTAGCATCTGGTCAATCTGATCCATCTGCTGGCCAGTGCCAGAAAACATTGTTGCACTAAATGGCTGCCTTACCACCACCCTTGGCTATGCCTAGCACGGGGCTCGAAGCAAACATTTGTACGACTGTTACAGGGCAATGGTGAAATGCTGGCAGTTCGAGTCCTTATTGTGGTCTAGCAATGGCCAAATTGGATCAAACCCAAATATTAGTTTAAAAATGATTATTATATATGTGGATTTTTTTCAATCACTTAAATTGTTTTTTTTAATTAAAAGGAGTATTTTTAATCAATTAAAAGCCTTGCACAATACGTAGGAATTTAACATTAGCTATTTTAAATTTAGGAAATGATTGATCATTTTGTTAAATCTTTAAAAAAATCAAACCCCCAAGAAAATAGCAACCCAAAACATTCCTTAAAATATATCGTGAAATCTCGAACAATAATGTTCTAATGAAAACCCATACCTGTATCATAACAGTTAACATTTTAGCGTTAATAATAATAAACCCCAAACCAATGTAACATAGCACACATTATTTTTAGCTGTCACATCGGTCCGCATGTATTGTAACACAGCAAACTTTCAATAGACCTGTTTTTGAAAAAGCTAAAACACTGCAAAACAACGCCCTTTGACATACAAACAAATTGTTTCACTGTGAAAATAATCACCAATAGGTGTCAAAGTAAGAAGTATACATATCTCCAATCGCTCATTCTGATGATAATCGGTTACATTAATTTTGTTAGGAAATCGATTTTTACTGTCTTATTAAGAATAGAATTTGAAGCGTATAAACGAATAAACAAATACACTATCACCTAATGTTTTTAAAAACAAAGATTAAATGATTTATAAAGAAACGACACAATTTATTAAGGGATTGAAAAACACAATGTAAACCCAACAAACATTTGTTTTGTAATTAGTTTTTATTTCATTAGCCTTTTTATACGCAACAAGAATTGCTGATTTTAGCTGTAATAATGGTTAAGATAACTCAAATTTCTTTTCAAGAATTTTGTACCTACCAGACAGTATATTGTACATGGTCAAATAACAATTAATTGTACGTAGACCAGGTACAGTCCATTGCATGTAGACCAGGTACAGTCCATTGCATGTAGACCAGGGACAGTCTATTGTACGTAGACCAGGGACAGAGTATTGTACGTAGACCAGGGACAGTCCATTGTACGTAGAACAGGGACAGTCCATTGTACGTAGACCAGGGACAGTCCATTGTACAACGTACAACGTTGACCCCTGATAGTGAATACGTGAAAGGCATCGTATTACAACCTACACCAGCTTACACCACTACTTCATGCCATCCTACCCTGGTGTAAGTATGGACAACATTCCGTCTCACCTCAAATAGCATACTCTCAAACATTCAATAATCAATATGCCGATGCATTATTGGAAAAATGATACCCCCCAACACCACAAATCTAAAACAAAATTGTTATTACTCTAGCTTGGAGTGACAGTCCTTCACACTTATTTCAACAGGACGTGCAAACTGCCAAGCCACGAGTTCCACTTGAAACAGAAATCATACGTGGTCATTATTACATCTTCCAGTATAAATAGCAGTGTATTCCTTTCAAATTTTACATTGAATTCTACAGCGACCCCCTTCAGTAGCAACTCCGTTAAAAAATCTCTTGACAACATGGCAAGTATTTCGTGTATTTAAGTTTTGTTTTTAAAAAAGACTAAATTTTACCTTATTCTAGAAATGGATAACTGAATACTAAATAATGCTTTTCATATATTTTAATATCCACCAAAGACGAAATGAAATGTTTACGCGGCGGTCAGATAGACTTACATGTCCCCTAAGGCGTCTAGACTGTCATCAATATTTTTTTCCAGTAAATTTCGTTTCCGAACTTATAAATTTAACTCGGTATGTCCCTGGGACAGAACCCAAACAATGATATTATCATTGGTTTGTTTATCAGAATAAACGTGTCGTCAGGAAGCAATGAATTTTACTTACACAAACAAGCTTAAAGAAATAAACTATTAAAACGTACTTTATCACTGATCATCATTATAAAATCCATGGAATCCCGGTTTAGTGTTATTGTCTCGATTCTATCAAATGCAACTCTTCAAAACTAAATTCAACATATTTTTTTTCATAGTTTCAATATTTTTTCTTATTATCCAGCGGATTTATAAAATCAAATTTTCAAAAGTTTAGAAGAATAAACTTAACTTTTATTTAAGGAAGGTGATTTATTTGCCAGATTTAGAGGTTCGAGAAAAGTAGGGAAACAATTGTTTGTACGTTGCTCTAAAGGAGGAACTCATTGACAAAAACACGAAGAGACCAACAGAAGCGTTGAGATAATCGAAGAAAAACACGATGTACGCCATGGCAGTTGCCAGATTGTGGTACGCACGCAAATAGTAATATTCGGTGATAAAATACTTGGCCAGGTAGTGAGCCACGCGGGGGCTCAAATTAACAATATATAGAACAATGATGACCAGCAGCATCTTCACGACTTTTTGGTCACGGTTGCTCTTGGGGTTGAGACTGACTTGACCGTTGTTGGCAAAACTGGGATCTGAACTGGTCTTCACCGTCCCACCATTGTGGTGTTTGTTTCGAAACTCAGAAGATTGACGGAGTTTGACCGATATTATGACAGCAGAGATAACGATGACGACAAGACTGGCCATAGGCCAGAGCGTTCCCGACAAATTGTAGTAGCCGAAAAGAACCGCAGAGTGCTGAGTAGAGAAAGCGTTGTACTGGTAGACGGCTATGGACGCGTTGTAGCTGGGGTCCCACACCCAAACGATGTCGTAAATCCCGAAAATCACAACAAAGCAACCGAAAACGACGAAGGACACGAGGCTGCAGACTATGAAGGAAACTTTTCGGGTGAGCATCCATTTGACTTTCAGAGGCATCGTCACACAAAGGCACCGCTCAATGGCAACATACGCTGCCAGAACGCTTGTCACATACGTTGAAAACGAAACTAGATAGTTGAATATTACAAGGCAGATGTTGGACCAACTTTTCGCGCCAGCTGGCGACCAAATACCTATTGGGCCCGACATCCTTTGCATGGTGCCGCCTACGCTTTTTACAAGGTCCCAAGCAGCTATCGTTGTCATGGAGATGCCGACACTGTCCTTGAACCCCTGCTTAGCGAAGACGACGATGACGATGATATTCGTGAATATGCCCATGAAGGCGATGGCGAAGTTGAAGGTCATGTCAATAATAATCTCCATCAGCGCCCTCTCACCGCCCGTCATCAAGATATCAAGGGGAATGAACTCTCCAGTTTTGGAAGTTCTTAACTGAATTTCAGCAGAAACCTGAAACTTGACACTTATGTTCATTGTCTTCGTGGTATTTAGAAAAAAAACTTCAAAGTAAAAAAGATAAGTTTTAAAAAATAAATAAAAATAAGAAAATTTTAACGTAGCAGGAACGTTTTTCGGGCTAAAGTTACGAAACTTAGTGGCGAAGACTCATTTTTATCATGACAAAGGATTATTTATAATAACCTGCAGTAGATTCAAAATAACTATACACTAAAGTATCTTTAAACAATTATGTACGGAGGTGTTTTTAGGGAGGATTTTTTTTGTTTTGTTTTAACTTCTTTCCCTTTTCTCCTTTTTTTTTGTAGCTGAAGCCTTTTGATAAATGTTAAATCTTTATTTTTGTTCTCTATCCCAAATCTCAAATATAAAAAAAAGTAACCGACCATAAAGCTTCTACAAAATTAAATCCTTGCCGCTTGCCGATGCATCAATACATTGCCTTTAAACACCATTAAACAATTATGAGGAAATCAATGGGTAGTTTTATAGCTGTGGAAACATCTAGGGCAAATCTCAAGAAGATCTACTTGCAACAAGACACTACTCTTCCTGTCATCTAATAATTGGGCGATGATCAAATAAAGAGCTCCGATTTTTTGCCCGGTAACCAACGGGACTAATTATTGTCACATTTATTTGATGACGTTTCGGTAAACTAACACCACAAACCTTACATTAGTTTGGAAATGATGGGAGGTAATCGTGTGTACATTGCTCAGAAAGATCAAAGTGCCGCAATTTAACCCGAGGGAGAAAGGTTTATCTTCAATTAATTGTAATTGGTTTTTCTGTTTTGGAATTACGTCGAATCCTATTTGCTGTTGATGTTTTGGTATGGATCAATTGTGAGACGGCCTTAAAAAAATGGATCCTTGACATCGTTGTATTTTTTAACGACGAAATCACACCTTAAAAATAAATTGTAGATGTACGTTTAAAAGAAAATTGATATAATTTGCATCATATTATTGGTATAATGACTTTATTTTGTAACTAATAGCGATGTAATTTTATTTATTTTTATATGCATAAAAAGATATAAAACTCTTTTCAACATCTGAGATCGAATTTCTTTTTGAAAATTTGAATATACCCTCTATTTTTGAAATGATGCAGTACTTTTCACATAATGTCTATTATAACGTGATCTGCATACTTTAAATCGGGAATATTTTACTAAAATTCTGGAAAATGTAATAAATTCATGATCCCAGTATTTATAATTTTGGAGAAATCTTTATGCTCAAAATTTAAAGTTAGGGAAGTTGCCTTGAAGTTTGGATGGATTTGGAAAGTCCTTGATGGTCTTGGTATTTATTACATTTGATTTCATATTAAGGGAATAGAAAATTAATTTGTGTGTGTGTGTCTGATTATACATTTTTGAATTGTTGAATTAACTTTCATTTATTATACTTTTATAAAATGTAAGAAGTTTTTATTTTTCTCCAGATGCGCCCATTATTGGCCTTGACATTGGTGTTGTTGGTTACATTGACTTTTGGGTTACCAGCAAATAAGGAAGGTACACGCTAATGATCTTTACATCATGCTTCTTAGATTTCTCAGGTTTTACATAAGTCTCGCTTTGATATAGTCACATTTGATAGTATCATTTTGATGTGAACACAATTGTCATTTTAATACTGTCACATCATCAGATTCGTCTTATTTTGACATTGACACAATGACATGATGATATAAGTCTCGTTTTGTCCTGGTCACATCCTGGCACATGTGCAGTGTTGTTTAGTTTTCACAGTGAATTTGAGCAATGTGGCATCATATATGAGGTCTTGTGGCATTATATATGAGGTCTTGTGGCATCATATATGAGGTCTTGTGGCATTATATATGAGGTCTTGTGGCATTATATATGAGGTCTTGTGGCATTATATATGAGGTCTTGTGGCATTATATAGGAGGTCTTGTGGCATTATATATGAGGTCTTGTAGCATTATATATGAGGTCTTGTGGCATCATATATGAGGTCTTGTGGCATTACATATGAGGTCTTATGTCATTACATATATGAGGTCTTGTGGCATTATATATGAGGTTTTTTTGGCATCATATATGAGGTCTTGTGGCATCATATATGAGGTCTTGTGGCATTATATATGAGGTCTTATGGCATCATATATGAGGTCTTGTGGCATTATATATGAGGTCTTGTGGCATTATATATGAGGTCTTATGGCTTTATATATGAGGTCTTGTAGCATTATATATGAGGTCTTGTAGCATTATATATGAGGTCTTGTAGCATATATATGAGGTCTTGTAGCATTATATATGAGGTCTTGTAGCATTATATATGAGGTCTTGTGGCATTATATATGAGGTCTTTTAGCATTATATATGAGGTCTTGTGGCATTATATATGAGGTCTTGTAGCATTATATATGAGGTCTTGTGGCATTATATATGAGGTCTTGTCGCATTATATATGAGGTCTTGTAGCATTATATATGAGGTCTTGTAGCATTATATATGAGGTCTTGTAGCATTATATATGAGGTCTTGTAGCATCATATATGAGGTCTTGTAGCATTATATATGAGGTCTTATGGCATTATATATGAGGTCTTGTAGCCCGCTGTGACTTACTTTGCTGCTCTACACGGCTATATCGGCTGGTTAATTTCTCTGAAAGAATTTTGATTTCCAGCAGTAAGCTTTTTAACTTTAACAAAGATAGGATAAGTGGATCGTCGAGTAGTAAAGAATAAACCAACACAAATTACATAGATATCAGCTTGTTAAATCATTTGCTATGATTATAGATGTAATTTTGCTGCTACTTTTATTCTATAACTAACAACACCTTTTTTTTTCTTTCAATTAGACAGGAATGATGAAAGGCTCTTCGCTCGCAATCTTGGTGGATTGTTACCATTCGATCTACAAAGTCTATTAAATCCAGTTGGTGGTCTAGCCAAAGCTCCTTTGGGTGTAGTAGATGGCTTAGGTTTAGGTTTTCCCGCAACCCTATTAGGTTCATTGGGATGACTTCCTGGTTTAGGACGTTAAAGTGCTACATGTGAACTCCAAGTTGTAGCGTTGAACATGGAAGAGTTCCAATAGGACATGGAGGTTTAACAGGTTAATTAACGAGGTTTATTTTGTTTTCCATTGAAGATATTTAGATTTAAAAGCAGATGCTTGCATTCAGTTAGAAGTAACTGGTTTGTGACTAGAACATTTCAAATTATGAAAAAAATAATAAAGATTATTTTGTGAACTTTTAGAAACTTTTGAAATATTTCTTTCTGGCGATTTGTGTTTAGAGATTTTTTGTTGTGATGTTTTTCAGAAATAAAATTTAGGAATACCAATAAGATTGGTCAAAGGATAATTTGGATATTAAAATTAAAAAAATCATTTGATTATTCTTGTACATTAAAGAAACAATTTGAAACAACTTATACTTTGACCTTCATGACAAAAATAAGTAAGATTAATTTTAACAAAAAAGATAATTAAAATAAAATTAAGCCGCAATATTCATTTCTGGTGAGTTCACTAATGACAAGAGTGTCTACATCATTTAATTCTCTAAATCTAGAAACACTAGAGGATATAAGAACGAAGAGCAAATTAGTAATAATGCGTAAAGCATCAAATCTATATATTTAAGTAAAAAAATATAAATAAAACGTAAATTAAAAAAAAATAATTATTTAATAAAGCTCTCAGAGGGACATAGCGATAAAAATATTGTTGTAAGATTAGGTGAAATCACACTTCTTCCCGCCTGGCGATCGGGCGTGTAATGGGTTGGTTGCCTTAACAAGATAGAAAAAGATATCGAAAAATAGATATTCTCTCTGATAATCTGGGTCGTCGAAGATGTAAACAGAAATTATTTTAAAGATAAAGATACATTTTCAAAGCTAATAATATTAAGTAAACCTGGAAAATGGCACGAGAATATCTTAGAATGAAAATAGCAAGGTGTTTTTTTTTCAACTTAATTATGTCTCTCTGATTTATTTTCGCAAACATTTGAAAGAGGACTCAAGTGAGTTTAAAAATGAAGAGCTAGAGTCAGATTAGGAGAAAGATTGCAAAAATGCATTTCACTTGGATAGGAACTGTGCACAATGAAAATACTAAAAACAAAACAAAAACAAAGCAAAAACAACCGAATATAGAACCAGAGCCCGAGGATTCCCGCATTGAAATGTCCAACATTTATTGTAATGGCGACGCTACTATAACAAGGGCAGTAAACACAGCCGTTAGTTTGGTGACATTAACATAAACGTATATGATACTAGCTTTACATAACAGTATTTGATAACAGAAATGTATTTGTTAAGTATACCCATGACAGTATTTGTTCGTAGCATTACATACAAGTATTTATAAATAATTTTTGCATGTTTCTGACCCAATGAGACGTGAGTCTCCCTTCACTCAACAACACACAAATGTCTATCAATACTAATGTTTTCTGTGGCCGTTCAATAAACGTTTTGGTAAACTACCATAACATCTAGATTCTACATTCATTTCTACACGAATGTGTTATAGCCGTAACACCTTCAAGTAGTTCACTTGCAAATTAGGCATCAGGCATTGGGTGGACCTTCATACCTGAGCGCCAAAACAGCTGCCACTTCGTGCTCTGAAATTCCCCTTTGTCCTCCCAAAAGTCCAGGCTGGTACAACTAAATATATGACATTTGAGATGGCATCAATGGCCCTGAGTTACAAAAACTCTTATAGGTCCCGTTGGGGAATCTCCCGGCAACTCCCACATCTCCCAAGAGGCATAACTGACGGGGGAACCCCCAACCCAGTCCCCTCAAAGAGGGAGCCTTCTGGGCGGGTAAAGTTCCACACGAAGCTCACCGTCCTGTCTCTCAAGGGGGCTACCTCCCAAAGGAAGTTGTGGATTTGACCTACTTCGACTCGCCAGCTGCAGCACCACCACGGCACAGAGTACGAGTGTAATTACCCAGGACTGTCGCAAGATAGGGGAAACCATCACTGTAGCCGTCTCAGGGGGTGCGGGCAACCGCAGTAACCAACCACAAAGTGTTGGGTAAGAGCACCCCTTGTTGGGAAGGTCTTCTCAGAGCTGACGTCCGACCAAAGGTTCTTCATGGCACTTTTTCTAGTAATTTTCTGGCCTTCCTGGCCCTAAACAGTGCCGTTCACTCATCTTACTAGAAAGGGGGACGACACGGTCGCTTCGGATGACCCGACCTTCAATGGGTTAAAAGGTTTTCATCATCGACTTGGGTAAAATCCACATGGTTGCCTCCGTCTACGTTCCGTAGAGTGACTGTAATTATCTGTCTAGCTAGCCCTAACCGGACTTCGACCTTCCAGGCTGGTACAAATAAGATCGTCTCTTAACATATTCCTTTCAGAGTGTCTCATTTCTAACAAACATTGTGAAATTTTCTATGAGTTTTAGTAACATAAGATACACCCTTACATAAAAAGAATTCAACAAATCTTACATAAAAAAATATGTTTGGATTTTTACTATCAAAACTCAGTTAAAACGCCAGCAGTCTAATTATTAGATAAACTTGTATATGAATATTAATAAGACACATAAATAAAACATGAATGCAAGATGGAGATTGAATATTGATATATTGTAATCAGAAAAGTTCTAAATGGTAGGTATATTGTGGATGATAATTAAAATTGGACCTTCAATTCACAAATGATTAATATTTAGTATCGTATGCTTATATTTAGTATATAGCTTACTTTTTAAAAATCAAACTTATGAATAGAGAAACACTTATTTTTAAAAATAATTGAAAGAAAGAAAAATTAAACACTTATAAATTTATTGATTTTATTGTAAAAGTTACGCGTTGCCAAATTTAAAAAAAAAAATGATCCGAACATACAAAAAATAATTATTATTGCTATACTTTACTTTAAAGTGCATTCAACTTCTTTCAAACAATAATGATGAAAGGCTCTTTGCTCGCAAAGACAAGTCTTAAACGTTGTATATCGACCCGCATCTTCCTTTAATGAAGCTGTAGTACGCTTACCATCTTTTTTTCTAAACGGAGATTGACCAGGTTTACAAGAAGCTGTAGCAGCTTTAGTTGGAGATTCACGAGCTACACTGGGAGGCAGCATATTAGATTCACCAGTAGGTGCACCAGGTTTAGCAGCTTAAAACAGGTTGATCATGTTGTCTGCACAAACTAAATGTCAGAATAGATCTCTTTCAGCATTATTAAATTTGATGATGACCCTGTGATAGCGTCTTTTATTATTATTATTATTATTTTAATAAATATTTTGTTGTCGTTTTGTTTAAGTACAGTTTTCTTCTTCTATTTTTACAGTATGGCAACAATTAATATTTTGATAGAGATGTTGTCAACGGATAATTTCGAGTACGTTCGTAACGATCTTACTTTGTAGGGCTTGCCATTGGCGTAGCGGAGACTTGAGTTTGGGTAACAGGAGGCGATAGACACAAATACATCAACTGTTGTTGCCTCTGCTGATCACTTTGGAAGTTTGTTCCAGACAGTTATTGTCCATGGTAGAAGAGGCCTGTGCCTGTATTGAGTTCTTGTACTTATTAGCCGCCGGAACTGCCGTTCATCGTCCTCGTATTTGTCTTTGCGAGAGAGAAATGAGTTAGGGCTCATTTAAGTTTAAGAAAAAGGACTAGCCAATAATTTATTTTGGATGGTTTTGTTAGCATTGTTGTCAGCGGTGACCAGTGGTCAGCTCAACGTTCCTAGAGCATGCTATGAACACTTCATGAGTTTATGTGTTGAAGAGTTAATAAAATAATAATCCGTATATCATAATATTTTGATGTAAACAAAAGTTGTTAGAAGGAAATCTTTCACTTTCAACATTTCACTAAGACAAGAAACACCGTTTTTACTGCAGGTATTTATTAATGTCATTAGACATACTGAGTAATGCACCTTGTTAGTGAGTCAGCGCTTAGTGGAAAGTTATGTTTGCATGTATGGCATCTGTCCGTCTACGAAAGACGATGGATTTATCTTTATTATTTGCAGCTCTTGGTGTGGCTGATGAGACCAATCCTTGAGTAGCAGTCTCTTCTGCATGTTACACACACGAATGTAGTGGGGCAGTGTTGCCTGGCCTTTCTCTTCGCTATTTTTCCAACTGCTTCTTCCCTAGTTAGCTCATCCGCTCTTAGTGATTCTTCTTTCACTATAGCCAGCCACGCGGTCCTATCCTCAGCCAGGTTTTCCCAGTTTTGTATGTCAATGCGAGTCATGTACCACTTATACCAGGCATGAAAGAAGGTGAATAGCTTCCATCTCAGATGCCTGCGCAGCATCCTTGACATCAAATGGTAAGAGAAAGTCCCCAACAAAGAGGTCCTGGCTCAAGCAAGCATGAGCAGCATTCCAGCCATATTAAGCCAAAGACACCTCCGTTGGCTTGGACACGTCAAGAGAGTGCAAACTGGTCGCATACCCAAAGATGTGCTATACAGCGTGCTGGTAACAGGGAAAAGGTCGATTGGTCGGCCATGTCTCAGATACACGGACATATGCAGGAGAGACATGAAACACACCTATGAAAATTCTGACAAATCTAGTAATTGTATCGCACTTTGTCTGAATGCATAATCAGTTTTTAAAAAATGGGTAAAAAAATGATTTTGAAAAACACGCTTTTATTCCAAGGCACTGAAAACTACAATTATTATTTTTAAAAAAATATTTAAAAAAAAAGAGTAAGGATTTGTAATTAACATTATTCAAGTTTTAGTTTAACTTAATATTAACTAGAAAAAATTTAAAAAATCAGTAGCCTATCTAGTTAACAATAAAAAGTAATTTACATAACGCTTTAAAATTTTAAAATTTAGGCACATGGTGGAAATTTATCTTATCTTATCTTTTACGTTACATACGCTCCTTCTGTACAGAAGATTATTGCGTCCTACTTATTTCTATGTTTTGTGTTTAGTCCTGTATTCTTACTAGAGTTTTAAATGATGATAAAGTGTTGGCTTTCCTGGTTTCTTCAGGCAACCCATTCCACGCCCGAATACTGGACGGAAAGAAAAAAAACTTGTATGTTTTTGTTCTTGCATATGGAATAAGAAAGGTGTTTTTATCTTTATGTCTATCTGAGGATTGTATTAAGTTATCTTTGTGTTGTATTTCTAAATTAGAATTAATTGCCTTATGTATAATTGCTAATTTACTCTTGGTTCTTCTATCCTCTAGTGTTTCAAGGTTTAATGATTTAACTAATGGTGTTACTCTTGTCAGTTTTGAATATTCTTCAGTAATGAATCTGGTAGCTCTTTTTTGGACTTGTTCTAACTTATTAATATTTTCTTTGATGGATGGGTCCCATACAGAAGATGCGTATTCTAGTATAGGTCTCATCAGGGTGAGGTAGCATTTTAGTTTTAATCTTTGTTACATTTGTAAAATTTTCTTTTTATAAAGCCTAAGGTTTTGTTTGATTTTTAATAACATCATTGACATGGGGATTCCAAGATAGTTTCTCATTTATTATGACTCCTAAGTTTTTTGCATCTTTAGTTTGAGTTTTTTAAGTAAACTACTGAGGTGAACTTTGTCAAATGCTTTTGAGAAGTCTAGTAATATTGTATCTATTTGATCATTCTTTCTACGTCTTTGATATTTCATCTATTAGACCTATCAATTGTGTTTCACATGATCTGTTTTTTCTAAAGCCATGTTGGTGTGGGCAAAGGGCATTATATTTGTCAAGGTGGTTTACTATTCTGCTATATATTATGTGTTCCAGAAATTTACAGGTGATACTAGTAAGTGATACAGGTCTGTAATTACCAGGGTCGGACTTATCACCTTTCTTAAAGAGTGGCATTACATTGGCTAATTTCCAATCCTGGGACACTTTACCCTGGTTTAGAGAGGTTTGAAAAAGAACTACAAGGATTGGGGACAGTTCATTGCTTACTTCTTTTAGTAACCTGGCAGGCAATTCATCTGGGCCGGTAGCTTTGTTTATTTTAAAGTTTTTTAGCAGTGAATGTATACCTATCTCATCTACAGTTATGTTACCTATTTCTTTCATTTTATTTAAATTTATTGAAATTTCCTTGTCACCTGAGGCAGAAAATGATGATGCAAAACATGTGTTAAGGATATTAGCTTTAGTCTCATTATCATTATAGGTTTTATTATTTGAGCCTTTTAGTGTGGCTATACCTGTAGGCTCCATTTTTTTATTTGATGAAGGACCATAAGTTTTTATTGTTATCTTTGGTAATCACATTGTTTATATAATTATTTTTGAGGTTACGGCTAAGTTTTTGTGTCAAGTGTTTATATAATCATTTTGGAGGTTACGACTAAGTTTTTGTGTCAAGTGTTTAATTTTAACGTATTTTTTGTGTATCCTTTCTAAGTTGGTAGCCTTAAATTTCTTAAATAAATTCTCCTTTATTTTGCACTACTTTTTAAAATTTAAAATGGAACCAGCATTTATTAATTCTATTTGAAGGTATTTTTGTTGGAACATTCTGATCCATTATGGTTTTTACATTTTAGACTGGTTATTATTTCCTTCCATATTTCTTCTACGGGGCTATCTATGCTGAATTGACTTAAGAAATTTTGTTGGAAATTAAAAGCTGATTGGTGTAATTTTATTAAGTTGCATTTATTCCAAAGATATATTGTTCTTCTAGGCATCTTATTTATTTTAGTTTTTATTGACACCATTTTGGTGACACCAAAGCCTAAAAATTTTACTGTTGATTTTATGTGAGAAAAAAAGAATACCCATTTTCTTAATCTAGAAAGGAATGGAAAAAAAAGAAACAGCCGCACCAGAGAGATCTTCAAAACGCTGGCGGTGTGTCCTGTTTTTAACGATACCAAGCAAACTGAGCTTTGAAGTATTGACGAATCCCACCCCCTCTTTCCTCCACCAGAGAGGGGTGGGGCGTAATACGATTTTTCTATTATTTTGTAAAGGGTTTTCTTTGTTGTTATTTTTAGAGGAAAGTTATAAATTTAATGTCTTTGTTGTTGTTTATTAAAAAAAACCACAACAACAAATATTTGTTAAAGGCGTGCTAGCATAGATATCCATGTTTATATATCGTTAGTCTGGTTCGTAGGTCCCATCCCCATCAACGTTCCTTTTAAATTTTGAGTTACCGCGCAGAAAATTTCTATAGGTAAAAAATTAGAATTTCTGCGCCTTTGTTATGAAAGTTAGTAGTGACTTTATTTCTTATTCTACCTGGAACTCAGTCACACCCTTTGTTGAAATTCAATTAAGAAAACAAGTATAAATGTCCAGAATCTATCTTCCATCTCTCACACACTGAAACAGAATTCAACAACATCATTCAATTAATTCGTCTAACGATAATTTATAATACAAGAAAAATATCAAACACTCCCTTTAAAATAATAAAAATATTTGACATTGGTTACTAGCTTTGGAGCAGAACACAGATTTTGATATTACTCGCCGACAACTCACAAAAAAGACTTTGATGTCACGAACAAGCCGGGGTGATATTTTTATCAAAACAACGTGAGTCGTGTTGAGGGTGACTGGAGTGTTTTGAAATAACAAATCAGTTTTTCCTGGACACCTAGAGCTGATTTTTTTTTTAGATGACACTGAAAGTCAGATGGCTTTCACGACACTTTGCTTCACAAGCATTGTAGAGAAATGACATACAAGCACTGACTGAATACTGTGAAGAGCAGGCACGTTTGTATTATGACCAAGTCAATAAATATAGTTTAAAGGATCTCAGAGACTGAGACCCACTGTTTCGGACTGTTCATGAAGTATTTGGAGAACTTGCCAGATTAAGCAAGCTGTTACAAGCGAAAAATCTAATGACTAGGAAGACATACCAGTTTGTAAAAGAAATTATCAATAACCTAAGAGGACATCACCTTGGAGAAAATGTTCATTGGTCTGCAGAGGTTGCTAAAATGTATTCAGGCTGAAAACACAAATACAGTCCTCAAATTTTTTGAATGTCTAACTTGGCACGTGGACTCTCGATTTCTTGAAAGCGACTTGATACTTAAGTGAATATATGAGTTTTAAGTGTAAGTCGACATGTAAAATTTTAATTTTGAACAAACAAAACTGTGTGCCCTGTTTATAAATACAAATTATTCTTAAAAGCTATGAAGACACTGAGGAGAAATTTATGAATCACTATCGTAATTTAAGATTATTGCTCGAAGAAAGAAAATACAATGTGGTTTGATTCAGACTTTCGACGAGTTGATTCATTTTGTCATGACTGAAGAATAATTCAGCGACATTGCTACCATCCTTGATATTTGTGCTGTATTTCTTGCATCGAGCGCTCATTGCGAACGTGGATTTAGCCTAATGAATTCTAGAAAAGTATAATCTAGAAATATATTGTAAGAGTTACATTTAGAGTTGCTTATGAGGATTAAATCTTGTCAGAATGATGGACATCAGATCAACCTTGGCAAAGTCTATAAAATATGGATCTTGTTGACAGACAGACACCAGTGTGCCCCAGAATAGATTATGGGCATATGGGTATGTTGGCATTTGGTTACTTAATGAACATCCTGTTCAGCGGAACAGAAGTATACATTTATAATTCTTGTTTATTTAATTATAATCTACTATATTATTTTGATTTGAACAATTTTTTTCCTCATTTAAAGTATATCGATCAAATTGATGCATGTATTTTGGGGGAGATGCCAAAAATTTGCACACTAGAAATTGTTAACTGTCAAACTTTGCTGCTGCACACAAGTTTTAAAAAAATATTATTTAGCACAACAACCGGCAAACCTTAGAGAAAACATTCATTCCCACTGAGCTGTTTTGTGCTTACAAACGCGGGTCCATAAAGAATAATATTACGCGTTATTCCGTAATTAAAAAAAAAATGCTTTTCATGGGGTAAGGAATTGTTCTCTATATTTCAAATACTTTGTATGTCATTAACTGCTTTTATGTTTCGGGTGCGTGGTGGTAAGAATACGCTATGTTGTTATTGTAAGGCGAGGAAGATGCTTAGGAGTTATTCTGGATATTTACGCTATTTTGGTTATTTACATCTCGCTCTCTCTCTCTCTCTCTCTCTCTCTCTCCTCTCTCTCTCTCTCTCTCTCTCTCTCTCTCTCTCTCTCTCTCTCTCTCTCTCTCTCTCTCTCTGTCTCTCTCTACTGTTTTATCTTTTTTTTAAAAAAACAACAACTTTTTTTTCATGTTATAAGGAATTGTTTTCTCTTTAAACGCAATTCACCAGAGGGGAGCGAGAGGTGCTGACCTCACCGGGTGACAAGAAAACAGTAAAATTATTTATATTCCCTTTATTTGGCACTGGAAGACTGAGAGGAGTTCTATGGATTAGGAGCCCCGCAGTGATGACGTCACGTTCCTAGGGGCGATGGTGTCACGCATCTGTGACGATGTGTGACGAGAAGGAGGGGTGTGTTTAAAAAATGTGAAATCACCTCAAAACGCGCAAGTATAAGTAAAAGTTCCATTTAAATATTTTAATGACGATTTGATTGACTTCACGCGTGTTATTAACGATATTAGAGTATAGACTTGCACTAAATCCAAATTTATTTGACCAAAATTAATTTGGCGCATGATAATTTTCATTTAGAAGATACGGAGTATTTTTTTGGGGGGGGTGGGGGTGGGGAGGGGTCTCAAGTCTCAAAGCTTTGTGACGTCATGTCGGAAAATAGGTGTGGGGGTCTACAGTTTTTGGGGACAAAGTATGACGCGAGGAGGGGGGTAAAAATAGGCAACGTCGCGTGACGTGATTTATGGACGCCCCCTTAAGTCGTGAAGGGGTGACACCATGAGCTACCGCCCCGGGTGACACCAACCCTAGCGATCCCCTGGAGAAGCTTCCAATTCAAGTGTCTGAATGGGGGAACAAAAATGACACTTCCTAAGGAAGACAAAATGTTGGACTTAAGTCAATTAAGAGACAATATATTTTTTTACATTCTTTATTTTAACAGGACGGAATGTAGATGTTTCTTTGTTGTACTGGTTGTTGGCATCAGGCATTATCGCCTCAACAATATTTTGTCTCCTTTCACTGCAGCTCGAATCATTGTCATGATGGAAAGGACTTCATCAGCAAACTGATCTATCTGATCAGACGGTGGCGTCACTAGGGGAGTGCGGTGGGGCGGATCGCCCCGGGCTACACCATCACAAGGGGGTGACGCCAATTGTAAAGTTATTTGTTCCCGTTATTAGGCACCGGAAGACTTGTAGGAGTTCTATGGGGTAAGTCGTGAGGGGGGTGACATCACGTTCTACCGCCCCGGGTGACACTAACCCTAGTGACGCCTCTACAAAAATATTTTTGAAGGGGGTGGGGGTGGCGGCTAACCCGGGTTCTGCCACGGGCTGCACATACTCAAGCTACGCCGCTTATAGGCCTACATCTGTCAATTGCGTTTCTGTATTGGCCGTGGGGGGGGGGATTTCTTATAAACATATCATTGTGATACTGAAAAGTGTCATGTGTGAGGGCGTTGTTTACATTCATGAACGACCAAATCTTAAATATAATTTAAATATATTCCTTAAACAAATTATTTTAAAATACACATTTATTATTTAAGTGAGACTTCGTTAAAATAAGTCCTGCTAGGAAGTTTCATCATGTTTTAGTAATATTGACGAAAGCACAATAGACTTATTGTGAACATAAATTGTTAAAGGGTCTAGAAAATACGCAGACATAGCATTCTACATTTTACTAGCAATTTCAATATTTGCTTACAGCTACTAGAACATTTAAAAATTAGAACAAGACCAATTCTGTTGTTGGAGTGAGTGCAGGATAAATCATGTATCAAAATAAAAAGCTAATTGGAAAATAAAGCCTGCACTATGAAAACGCATTGTATCACTCACGACTGAAGACTATTTTCGTTAATATTTAGTCCTGTACATTTCTACTGATAAGTGATTAAAAGTAACATTAGTTACAGCTTTGGGATGACAATACTTTTAAATCCAGAAAAAAAGAAAACAATAAGGCAAAATTAGATTAGAGGGGCGCTAAATAAGCCTTACAGTTTTACATTGGAGTGAAATTTGATTATATGGAAAGGGGTTAAGGGCACAAATTTTATAATTTTTGATAGTTTGTCCCCGAGCGAAAAATATCCCAGTTACAACCCTTGCGCCGGAGACCAAACGAAATAACCTCTTGTCATGAAACTCAATGTGGCCTTGGATAATATAAACATTTTTACTTTGTAATATAATATCTGTAATTCGTTTATTGTTTATAAAAGTGACTTTTATAAAATTTACCATTATAAATGATTTCTAGACTAACTTTTGGGGCTTGTTTTTAAATATGTATGTATTATAATATCTGTATCAAGGCCGGTCTAAGGGGATTGGAGTCCCTAGGCGAATTGAATTTGGTGGCCCTAATGTAATAAAAAATAAATATGGAAAGATTCTTATATGAGGCCCCCACTAATGATGCGACTAATCGGAGGCTCTAAGCGGCTGTCTAATTTGCCTGTGCCTAAAGCCAGGCCTGTATATATATTTGCACTAAAATCATTCGAAAAATTTGGTTAAAACAGTTAAAAATGTTAAAATAAAAGAGTATTCAAAGTAACAAACCTAAAGCAGTCAAATCAACATAGGCATTGGTGTTACAAATTTAAAAAAAAAAAATAATAATAATAAAAAAATAAAAATAAAATTTAAAAATCTATCAAAAGAAACAATATCCTTTTCGCAATATTGATTATATCATAAAAATCTTTTTTATTTACTGCGACAGCTGATGTTTATTTATTGGGCTTTTCCCTAGCAATAATGCAAACCTCTTGTAGAAGTCTAATCTAAGGTCAACAATGGGACAAATCTGGGTGTGAACTTTTCATTTGCTCTTCAGAATCAAATTACGGTTTGACGTCTACGTCAGCATATGATGCATAAAGAGGTTTTTCACGCATTCAATACACATTATCTGGTGATTGGCCAAGAAGTGTGAGACTCTGCTGTGTATACACGAGACACTTGAATGGTTGGAGTGCTAAGGTAAAATGAAAAATTTCCCTATAAATAAGACATAATTTTACAACTGTCACAAACATTGCTATCCAGCATTGCACGACAGCCACATCGGAGAGCAGGGACCAACAAGATCAGAATGTAAGTTTTGTTTCGTAAATGAATAATTTACTTAGATTTTGATGAAATCGGTTTAACATAAGACATTTTTTAAAATGGACAATTTTATGCTAGAATAAACTTTTAATATAAATCATATCTGAATATGTAATTAAAGGGCTAGTTATAAGAAATGCTCCAGGAGTTATGGTAATAGACTATTGCTTCCCTTATCGATAAATGTAAGTTTGAAACGATTTTAAACTGCTTTTGTTTACTTCAAGTCATTTTGTGTTTTGAAACATACTTATGGGCTTACTCACATTATATGAATATGTAATACACAAGATCTAATAGGCTTACTTACATTATATGTAATATACAAGATCTAATAGGCTTGCTCACATTATATATGTAATACACAAAATCTAATAGGCTTACTTACATTATATGTAATACACAAGATCTAATAGGCTTACTTACATTATATGTAATACACAAGATCTAATAGGCTTACTTACTTTATGCTGCTTTCTGCCATTATAGTCAAATTAGATTGCCTAAAGAGTAAAACAATATGTTTCATTCATATTCACAAAAGGTATACTTTTATTGTCAGATGATGTACGAACAGTTCATTTTCGCGTTGGTGTTGTTGGTGATGTCATCAACAGGGATGCCAACTAACAATCAAGGTAATTGTCCAATAGTTTCACTATTTGAACTTTCAGTTTTCGATCCTCCTATTTCTCATATTTTAACACTTTTAATTGTTACAAGTTTCATTAATCTCAGATATAATTGTTAGATTAGTAAAATATACCTTTAGATGTTTTGTATAAAATCGTTGAAACCGTACGCATTATTTTCACACTAGACCTGATGTTTAAGAATGTTTAACCACCATTGACTTTACTGTATATTAGAGCGTTCACAGTTTTTACTGTAAGAACAAACCGGCATTATGTACCACATGGCGCTTGGGTTATTATTATTTTTTTTTTTTACTTTTAAACTACAAAACATGCCGCCCTAATGTGGAAAAATTGTGTTTATAAATATTTTCATGATCTATTGAATATAAATTACAAAATTAGATTTTCAGTCAGTCCAGAGCACTGTGTTTCGGTGGTTTCAAGGGCGGTAAAAATGTTTGTGTCCATCATCCTCGATAAAATGTTGACAGTTTTCTAAAAAAAACAAAAAAAAAACAAAAAAAAAAAAAACAACAAAAACCAACGTACTGCAGTTTCTACAATCTGCCTGCAAAATTTCAGCTCGATTCGATAATAGGAAAAGGGTTCTAAAAACATGTTTAACATAGTGCGCACCGCGAGACAGACTAGCAATTAATAGCATTTACAAAGAGAAAGAGTGACAATTGTAAAAGTTCATCTATTTAATTACAGTGCGATCGATCGATCTGAAATTTAGACAGATGATTTTCATTGGCGGCACGAGTCTGTGTGCAAAATTTCAACTCGATACACACGTGACACTGGATTAAAATCGATCCAAAGTTTCCATTAGAACATTTGCTATTGACTTCGCTACACAGCCGCCCAATTATTGGAAAGAAAAAGACACATTTTTAAAGTTAATAATTTTAGATAAAACTTGAAAATGGCTCGAGAATCCCTTAGACTGACAATGGCAAAGTGTTTTTTTAAATTTGGTCAGTTTTGTTGTAGCTAGTATTTGATACGGAATTCTAGTGAGAGTAAAAATTAAGAGTTAGAATTAGACTAGCAGAGAATGCAACAAACAAATGCCATAAGCATAGGAACAGTTTGCAATGAAAGTAGTTAAAACAAATGTTTTTTTTTTTTATATAGAAGCAGAGAGTGAGGATTCCCGCAGAATTGCATTTTGAATATATCCAACACTTACTATTGATGGCATCACTACTGTAATAAGGGCAGTAAACACAGCCGTTAGTTTGGTTACCATCGCGGTATTAAATGCTAACACATTGCAGTGTAACTAGCTTAACATGAACGTATATGATACTAGCTTTACATAACAGTATTTGATAATAACTTTACATAAATATATTTGTTAATATCACCCAAGGTCAGTTTTTGTTAGTAGCATTACGCAGAGGCGTCACTAGGGTTGGTGTCACCCGGGGCGGAAGCTCATGGTGTCAGCCGGGGCGGTAGCGCATGGTGTCACCCGGGGCGGTAGCGCATGGTGTCAGCCGGGGCGGTAGCGCATGGTGTCACCCGGGGCGGTAGCGCATGGTGTCACCCGGGGCGTTAGCGCATGGTGTCACCCCCTCTCGATTTAACCCATAGAATTTATCCGAGTTTTCCAGTGCCAAACAACGGGAATATATATAATTTTACAGTCTGGTGTCACCCCCCTGATGGTGTCACCCGGGGCGGCCCGCCCCCACCACACCCCCTAGCGACGCCACTGGCATTACGTAACAGTATTTAAAGAGAATGCTAGCGTGATGTTTCGGACCCAATGAGACACGAGCCTCCCTCCACTCAACAACACATATTAGCCTATCAATAATAATGTTTTCAGTGGTCTTTAAATAAACTTTTTGATTTACTACCGAGACATCTACATTCTACATCCATTTCAACACGAATTAATCAGGACAGTTAGTGCTAATACAGATCAAGCAACAGGCTTTAGGGAAAAAAGTTTTAAATGCTTATCGAGTATTGGATTTTCTTTTTGAGGTAGCGCGTGGCATAAATTTAAAAAAAAATGGCCCAAACATATACAAAAATATATAAATTATTGTTTATACTTTAAAGTGTATTCAACTATTTTCAGACAATGATGATGAAAGGCTCTTTGCTCGCAACCTACTCGCCGTGAATGCCGCATTAGGACGTGGGTTCAACCCTCTACCAAATGTAATTGGAACTGCGACACGTTTAGCCGGCCCAGCCAACATTGTTCTAAGTACTGCACAAAACTTACCCTCAGTTTTCCTAGGTTCCCTCGGAGGTTTAACAAGTTTAGCCAACGTTGCACCAGGTGTTAAAACAACCACTTTCAGCTTGCCCTCAGCTTTGAGAAGCTCACTCGGGGGCGTGGCAAGTTTACCTGGTGCTGCGCCAGTTGGTGTGGGAAATGTTCTACGGGTTCCCTTATCGGTGCCAGGACTACTTGGAGGTACAACAGGTCTAGCAGGAGATCTAATTGCTTTATCTGCTAATGTGCCAGGTTTGCTTGGAGATGTTACAGACTTAGCAGGAGGCGTAACAGGTTTAGCAGGAGGTGTAGCAGGAGGCGTAGCAGATTTAGCAGGAGGCGTAACAGGTTTAGCAGGAGGTGTAGCAGGAGGCGTAGCAGATTTAGCAGGAGGCGTAACAGGTTTAGCAGGAGATGTAGCAGGAGGCGTAGCAGATTTAGCAGGAGGCGTAACCGGTTTAGCAGGAGGTGTAACGGGTCTAGCAGGAAGTGCACCTGTCGGCCTAGAAAGTTTACTTGTCGGCGTTCCTGCTGTGGCTGGAGTATTGCCAGGTGAATTAGGAGCCATGCTGCCTGCATGGTGAGGCACATTCAGAGATGCACGTCGCGAGTTCGATTAAAGTAACAAGTTCTTCACGATCTGCTTAAAGCCACTCACGTTGTATGCTCAAACTAAATATAAGAATATATCTCTTTAAGCATAATTAAATTAGATGATGGCAATATGACAGCGTCTTTCTTTTGTTTTTGTTTTGCTTAAATTCTGTTTTCTACTTCCATTTATATAATACTAGCAGACCCGTCGTGTGTTACAACGATCTCAGTAAAAATTAATAAATTTAAGAAACCAATGAGTGATATGTTTTAAAACAATTTTATGCCAGAAATCTACGCGGAGGTGTGCAAAAAAAAAAAAAAACAAATTATTGCGTCCTAAGCTTACCTATGGTTTGTGTCTAGTCCTGCATTCTTATTAGCGTTTAAATATTGACAGTGTTGATTTTCCATGGTTCATTCGGTCGACCCATTCCATGTCCTAATGGGGACTCAAAATTATAAAAATTGTATGTAAACCTCTGTAAACATACAACCAAGGGTCGGTGTGTCTCCAAAGCACAAGAAAATGTTACTTGTACAACAAATCTTCAGGGAGATGAAATTCCACTGCACAATCCCGAGAACACGCAGGATATTAATCTCGACAACCAAAATGTTTGGCGTACATGATTCTATATAAAAAAAAATCATGTTAAGCCTGGTCCCTATTGGAATTCAGGACGTGTTAGCGCATTTTCGTATTATGTATCAGTACTTATGTTAGATATCAGAATTATGTAGTTATCAGTAATTGTGTTTAGATTTTAGACATATTCTTATGAATTTTCTTGTGTAATGAATATACCTGACATTTTTTTTATTTAAAAGTCATGTCTTTACATTTTAAAAAAATTTATTTTCTCTTTAATCTAACTACAAGTCACCGCAAATGATGACGTAAAACTCTCTAAACTTTTACACATATTCTAATGACGTCAACTAAAAAAAAAAACTAATTCTTTTGCACCCTTTCGCACCACTCTTCAATGCCCGATGGATTACACATTCGACTTCCGGCAATGGCGGCCGTTCCCTGCGCTAGTGTTACCTCTCTATTCGAAATATTTTTTGGTAGTTTTAACGGGGTTTTTTAACGGATCGAGTAACTGAGTGTTGATGCACAATTGGCAGGTCAGGACATACAAAAAACATATATACCTCATGGGTCTAGGACTTATGGATGCTGAGATCAAGGGTGATGACGGACGGACGGACGGACGGACAAAACGGGTGCAATAGCGCATTCGACTTCTCGAAAATGCGCTAAAAAGAAACGCAAAAACGACACAAGATTTCAAGCATGTTTATTTTTAGTGTTAAAAAGTAGACTATTTTATTTATTTGAAATTCAAAGTAAGTTGCTTTTAGTAGATATTGTGCCCCCGAACACGACACGTGATTATTGTGGCAATGCAATTGCTCTTGTAAATGGTATGTTTGGAACACGACAGGTGGTTTATTATGACAATGCATCGACTCTTGTAAAATATATGCTGTATTGTGACAATGCAATAACTTATATAAATACTATGTTAAGAACACGACAAGTGGTTATTATATTGTGATAATGCAATCGCTTAAGTAGATATGTTAACAAGACCGGTGGTAATTCAGATTTGAGGTTTTTTAAAGAGAGAGAAGAAGATCGTGTGTTTAGGAACCAGAATCGAATGTATGCGAGCATATATGTTAATATCTTAAATAAATATATTATAGCTCCATAAAAATCTCTCCCCCCACACACAAAAAATTATTTAAAAATTTAAAAAAATATTTAAACAAATAATAAACATTTTAAAAAATTCAAAAAAAAATTCTTCAATACATTTTGAGATTTAGCGTAGTGATAATACAAAAGATTATGACTCGTGCAGATTGTAGCAACTTAACATTATGAGAAGCTATAATAAGAAATAATAAAATTTAGCACATGGATGATAATTAATTATGTGTATGTGTATCGCTGACTTTGAGCATCATAAACATCTGGGAACACACATAAAGATTGCGTTAAATACTTAGAAGAAAAAAATTAATACTGATTTACATGAATTACATAGGTACAACATTTCTACGGCTTAAAAAAAATGAATGCATAGGTATAATTTAATTCCTGACAACAAATACACCAATTAAATAAAAACATAAACTTTTCAAGTTCAAACATTGAATCACCAGCCAAAAAAACAACAACAACATCTTCAGAATCGATAAATCTAAACTCTTTGGTATGTAATAATATATTCAGGGTAACACTGGCATCTGTCATAGACGACAAACTCTCGGAACAGCCATTTGCCATCTGCCATGATGGAGTCATAGAGCTTCTGGTTTGAGCACAGACACCTGTCTTTGTTGCACTGCATGCACGGGGGTCTGGTTAACTTCTGGGGTGCTGTCAATGAGGTTAAAATATAGGATTTGTTACTTAAGAAAAACATTGCGTCAGCCAAATAAAATATGAAATATAATTTAATAGATATAAATTGTTGCTTAGAATTTGTGAAAGGATTGAAAATACAGACCACGATGAAGTCATGTCATTGTTCATAGGTCATAGGTCATAGGTCGTATTCAATTAAAAAAAATAGTGTACGCTTTGGAATTCTCAGATAACGCATGGCAACACCTGATATTAGAAATAGAGAACTTATGTGCATGGAGAGACAAGAAATAGATTAATAGGAAATAGAAAATTGTGTTTTATTTAAAATGATCACTCCCCAAATGGGTAAACCCCATCTCGAGGGTTGGTGACGTTATCTGATGTTCCTGGTCATCCACGGAATTCCCACACAAGTTTGTTAAAAGGAACTGCTGAGTGTTCTAAATTTATATATCTCTACGTTATCATGACGATTATTTTTGTCATCCAGTTTCATATATTGACTATAATGATGTATCATAAACATAGCGTTTAAGTAAAGAATTTAAAAAAAAAAAGCAACCCGTAAAAACAAATTATTTGACCATGAATCCCTTATACAGGAGACAGAACTACCAGTATTGATTATATTCAAAATAATATGCACCACGAGACAAGCATTTACAGACTGAACGTGACGGAACTCCCTTTGCTGTAAAACGGCGACGGGTGGGGTGGGGTGTGTGGTCACCGATGTTTTGACTGAACTCCAACAAACACGTGGATGTCGACAACAACAGACGGCAACCATATAGTTATATAGAAATAAACTAAAAAAGGATTAATTTAATTACGGTACATTCGATCGATCTGAAATTTTGACACTTTTTTTTAGCGGACACGAGTCTATGTTCAGAATTTCAGTTCGATGGCATCACGGAAAATGGGTCATTTTTTACTTTTACAGACAGAGAGCGAGAGAGAGAGAGAGAGAGAGAGAGAGAGAGAGAGAGAGAGAGAGAGAGAGAGAGAGAGAGAGAGAGAGAGAGAGAAAGAGAGAGAGAGACGGCGGTGAAGTTACTATAAGGGATTTAAATATATGAAGTCTCCGTAAACCGTTCATTTCTTTTCAACAGTAGCTACTGTTTTTGTTTTTATCCCATCTTCATATGAGTAATTGTCACATATCGCAGTACTTTTTGTCATAGAAATAAAACTATTATAAACGTAAATTCAGCTTTTCTTACCTTGAAGAGATGGATGAGTATCAGTGCAGACGAAGATATCGCCAAGCAGAAATCTGCCTAGAATCAATATTTTACTATCCGACTTGTTATATCTGGAATTTCTGTCATCTGAAAGCGAACAACAAATTTTGATCAAGAAAATCCTTGTTGCTAATTTAACTTAAAACAACAAAAAAAAAAAAAAAAAACAACAGCATGCAGCGTATTGGTAAAGATTTGACCACACAATTTCAATGATATACGCCAATAGCGCGGCACCACGAATTGTGATCCTTGATGAAGTTTAATTCTGGAAAACCACGTAAAAAACATTAATATATCCAGTAACCCCCTACTATATGTGTAGTCTTTAGATATTTGGGTCCACGTTTCTACAGCTTGCTTGATTTTGTGGCCCGCGGAGGCATTTGTTTTACCCTTTCAGGTTTTACTCTCCCCAATGATGCCCTTGTATTAGATCCAGAGGCGTCACTAGGGTTGGTGTCACCCGGGGTGGTAGCTCATGGTGTCGCCTCCTCACGACTTACCCCATAGAACTCCCTCCCCCGAGTCTTCTAGTGTCCAATAACGGAAAAATACATAATTTTACATTATGGCATCACCCTTTGGAATGGTGTCACCCGGGGCGGCCCGCCCCACCGCTCTTCTAGTGACGCCGCTGATTACTTGTAGCTATTTATTGTTAATTAATTGACGTGGTTTCGAAGCAATTAAAAAGCACAATTTAATATACATGGTGTCTCCCTTATACGATTACACACTGAAATTCTCATGCGTTGGCGTGAAGGGCATACATCATCAAATAAAAAAAAAAAAGAAGAAACAAATATATTTAAATACAAATCAGTTATTATCAAAATTAAATGAATACAGGTAATAATTTAAAGACAGTTGCAGAAATCCGTCATTTTGTAAATTATTCTGATCTCTAAAATACATCGGTATTGAATTATCAACATCGATTGTGGAATATTACGATCTCTTAGGTACGCCAGTTGTTGACCTTACCTGTGCACTGGTCTGACTTTGTTGACCTTACCTGTGTACTGGTCCGACTTTGTTGACCTTACCTGTGTACTGGTCCGACTTTGTTGACCTTACCTGTGTACTGGTCCGACTTTGTTGACCTTACCTGTGTACTGGTCCGACTTTGTTGGGTTCTCGCAACAACCAATATACGATAAAATAATCGGTTTTCAGAGGTATAGTGGTTCGCCCNGACTTTGTTGACCTTACCTGTGTACTGGTCTGACTTTGTTGACCTTACCTGTGTACTGGTCTGACTTTGTTGACCTTACCTGTGTACTGGTCTGACTTTGTTGACCTTACCTGTGTACTTGTCTGACTTTGTTGACCTTACCTGTGTACTGGTCCGACTTAGTTGACCTTACCTGTGTACTGGTCTGACTTTGTTGACCTTACCTGTGTACTTGTCTGACTTTGTTGATCTTACCTGTGTACTGGTCCGACTTTGTTGACCTTACCTGTGTACTGGTCTGACTTTGTTGACCTTACCTGTGTACTGGTCCGACTTTGTTGGGTTCTCAGCAGCGTACACGCCAGATCCCCACATGCAGCTAGACGAGGCGACTCGGGGGTCAAGGCCGGTGTTGACGATTGCACTGACTGCCTCTTGCTTAGTTCCATGGAACAAATAATGTTCGTTCACTTCATGGTACAACTCTCTTTTCATAAACCTTTCAATATACTCTGTAGTCAGCACACCGCCTTTAGAACCAATGAGCTTCTCGACTGGGGTGCAAGTTCTCTGTTCCGCTGACTTTTCCTCAAACATTTGCTTCCTCCTTGCACTGTAGGCTTTGAACAAGGACTGGTTCTCAACTCTTTTAACGTCAGTCACTCTGATAAATGAATGACTCAGCCCCCTGGCGTCTCGACCATTACCAACGAGGTTTGAGTTCCAGGTGTCATTGACTAGTTTTTCTATAGCAGATTTCGTTTTTCGTCCGACATTCCTCAGGACAGGTTCAGTCGACTTAAATGAGTTTCCCGCCCCATGTAAGGGACTGGTGTGCCAGTACGTGGGCAGTGATAGGGGACATTCTGCTGCGAACTTCATGAAAGCAACAGAACCCCTGGTTGGAGCAGACGACAGTTCAAGAGAAGGCTGAGATAGCAAGTTGTGGACAGAGTTCATCAACTCCATGACGTCATTAGCGTGTCCTTTTATAACAAACCCGGAGGAGTCCCTCTTTAAAATCAAATGACGCTTCTGCGATTCGTTCTCGATCATTCTTAAAAGCTTTGGTGAAATATTGTCTGTGTCATGTTTGAAATAATCTCTGTAGAGATATTGGTTTTTAATTTCAGATTTCAGCAGCTGCCAAAAATATTCCCCTACGCCTTTTGCTGTTTGCCTTCCAAATTCCTCATTGATTTTACAAGCGTCAAAAACGAACTTTATGTTAGCCGGGTTTGGGGATCTACTGTTCCATTTTGAGGACCGCGAATCAGAGAACTTAGAATCGATCTCGAAACTGACCTGACAGATATTTTCATTTTCAAACAATCTAACAGTCTCCTGAAACTCAAGAGAGATGACCCCCTTTACAACAAGCTGAAAGTCCTGCCTCTCTAAAAACTCAGATCGCAAATCGACGGTGTAAATCTTTATTCTTGATTTCAGTGCCTCTAAAATAAAACAGACCTGCTGAATGTTTTTGTTTTTTCCTTTAAAACTGTAGAAAACATGATCGGCACTTTCAAGTCTTTTTGTCACCTGTACTTTTTTAAGAATGCGGTTAATATGAAACGGCGAGCTTTGAAGAAAAAAACGAACCTTTGGACCCTGGAGACAGAATGAGTCTTTGCCATGTTTTCTTGGATGTCGTCCAGCCCCGAGTTTTCGTTTGTCTAAAATTGTGTCTCCTTTATGAAGACGTAAGTGTTGAGCGCGTGTGTCGCTTTGCCTTAATACCGGCACCGTCAGGCCTTGTCGCGTGAAGAGAACGACTGGCGGGACACACGAGATTACAAAAACTTCATCATCATCTCTTGGATCGGACTGACGAGTTGTTCTTTCTACTCCACACACAGGCGATTCTCCTGGGATCTTCATCAAAATTTTCTGTCTTTTAGACCTAAGGGTTGAAAAATTCTTCATAGTTTTAAATTTAAAAACACGCTTTTTCTTTGAGCCTTGTTGGAGATTCGTCATCGTTGGTAAAGAGCTCGATTTTAATTGAGATAATCTCTGACTAAACTGTGCGCTACTTTTAGGGCTCAGCATTTTTGTCTGACTTTCATTAGAGATTGTGTTCTTTTCACCATGCACCTTATTTTTCTTTCGTTTGAAAAATAACTTGAATTTTGATTTCCTTTTAACATTTTTGTTCTCTTGAAGTGAGGCAATTGTTAATTCATTATCAATACGCCCGCATATTTGACTTTCACTACAGGATTTCTTGTAAAGTTCATCAAGACTTTGGCACACATCAATCTTTTTAACCATACATTTATGATCAGCGTCCTCATCACTAGAGGCTCTTTGTTCTAGGCAACTACTGAAATCTTCAGTGCTTGTACTTACTTCTCTTCCAATAGCATGTACTGTGTCCCAGTTGTTTAGTACTGAGTTATCAGTGGCACTTGAACGGTGGTAAAAAATTCTCCCTGCAGGGTCGCATAAATGATTGTATTCCCCATCTTCACTGCTTCCATAGGCGTCATCAGCCCTGTATGCATATGGCTCACCATCCCCATCACAATCACCATCCGAGTTAAAATCACCATAGATGTAGCACTCACCACTTGTTCCTACATCTAAGTCATTGATATCGGTATCTGACGCTTCGCCACTTACATCAGGATCA
>MUZC01002090.1:246217-261217 GCA_002072015.1 Radix auricularia | reverse complement strand
TGGGATATTATTTTAAATTGCGATTCGATACCGTGACATGTTTATATGGGCGATTCTACTTAGGAGTAGAATCTAACAGAAGTGGGGGGGGGGGGGGGAAGTCTAGGATACGAGAATACCCGTTGTTAACTGCTGTTGAAATATGTTCAACCTTTAGTAGATGTTATGTAATGTGTTCATTCGGTAAGATGTCATTGGTTGAGGGAGGGGCTCATATATAGTGAGTGTGTGGGGGTTAGTCGGGTGAGATACGGGAGAGAGAGAGTGAGTGAGTGAGAGAGAGAGAGAGAGAGAGAGAGAGAGAGAGAAAGAAAGAGAGAGAGAGAGAGAGAGAGAAGAGAGAAGATTTAGGACAGAACAAACTATTAGAGTTAAGACATATTTGGAGTACTGAGATACAGGAGACAAAGTTGATTCAGTTTTAGAACTGAGGAAATCTCTCTGTTAGTGAGACACTAGTAACTTTTAGACAAGTATTCGAGTGTTGATGTCTGCTATATTGCTAGTGCGTTCAGAGATTGTGCATATTGTATTAATAAAGTACTTGAAGAACTGCATGCTTCGCTGGCGTTCAGGATTTGTTATTTCATCCATAACGAACGACAGTTTGACATTTGAGCATAGTGTAGCACATGCAATCAAACGGAAGATTTAACGCCAAGGGTAGTTTAAAATGCACTTTTCGCCTATAAAAAATGTCCGATGAAAAGTATTGTCAAATTTAGCATCAACGCAGCAATCCCAAAAGGAAGTGTTTGTAGCAAAATTTGAGGACAAACACATAAATGTTTTCGACATCCGAACAAAGATATTAAGAACTAAATGATTCATTACGGAGACACACAAAAATATAACGTCTCAATATGTTTTTGATGTGTCTTGTCCAAAGATTATTATTTTCTTATAGTTTGATTTATCTTGTCCTAGATATGAACCGAACAATAACACGCCATGAGTTGTAAATCAAAACATTCCTATTATAAACCTTAGACAGACTGTTAATGTCATTTACATGAGCGCCCTGGAAGTGGTTCTAAATTGCCGAAAAGGCGTAAGGACAATTTTGTTACAGTTCAATGAACACTACAAACAGTAATGTCCATATATTCACACCGTTAACATTAGTCAACAAAATTTCAGTTGGATATAAATACACCCTGCCATGATATATGTGTACGCGCTCGGCAAGTGTGCACGATGAACACCATAAAATACATACTTTCTACAGAATAACTTCTTATATCTATCATGAAAATTGCTAGTGATCCTCTCATTAGTATTGCTATTAGGAAGACTCTTTTTTGACAAGTGTTCACATGAGATGCTCTTCTTAAATGTTTCCGTAAAAGATAATATACGAATTCTATTGTCGCCTGTTAACATTAGCATTATGCAATTCACTTTACTAAAAATGCGACTAGAAAGACACCCAATAAAGCGGTAATTTATCACCTTTCACATTAGTGACTTATATCACTTCCTGTTTTGTTTCACCCACAGGTAAGTTCTTAACCATACCTGATAAGCCAATTCAATAGGCCCTTACCTGAACAAGTTGTGTTAACGTGTTGACTGCATATTTTATTAATGTCTAGAATTAAACATATGCATCATTAATAAAGTTTCATTTCTGATGTGTATACTTTTGTACTGAATTCTTGAGAATAATCTTTTTCTAACATCAGAGGAGAAGCCACAAAAAAAAATCTTTTGTTGGGATTTTTCATAATTCTGGGGACGAAGCATCAGCTCTGTTGTTGGAAATGGAGTCGACTATTGGACGAGGTAAAGAATTTAATTAAAGCCGATTACTGTATAAATCTCAACTCTAGGAATTGGGAAGATACAACAAACAATTATCAATCATGAAAATGAATGACTACAAAAATTCTTACGTAAAGTATAATAAATTAATCCAAATATAGATCTAATTCATAAATAGCTGTGGGTGGAATTATAAAATAGATGAGGTTATTTTTTGGGACGCAAAACTCTTTTAATTTTAAAAACATGAAATCAAACTTATTGTAGTGATTTTAAGCAAAATTATTTGTTTCACTTTTATTGAAAAGAAATAACTTACAATTGAATATATAGGAACGTTATTACAGAAAGACACATTTTAAACCTTTAAATCATGATAGATGTGTATTTAATTGCTTTAAAAACCTTTCAGTGACCAATCTCCTCTGTTGGACTTGCAGGTATCAGCGCCTACACCACTCCATAAATTCACTGCAGGCCTACACATGTCGGCTTCGTATCACAGCAGCTGCACATTTTGGCTAGATGCACATCACAGCTACAGCTGATGGCTAGATAATTCACAGCTACAGCTCTTGACTAGAGACTTATCAAAGCTACAGCTCTTGGCTAGAGACTTATCAAAGCTACAGCTCTTAGCTAGCTAGAGACTTATCACAGCTACAGCGCTTGGATAGAGACTTATCACAGCTACAGCTCTTGACTTGAGACTTATCAAAGCTACAGCTCTTGGCTAGAGACTTATCAAAGCTACAGCTCTTGGCTAGAGACTTATCAAAGCTACATCTCTAGGCTAGAGACTTATCACAGCTACAGCTCTTGGCTAGAGACTTATCACAGCTACAGCTCTTGGCTAGAGACTTATCAAAGCTACAGCTCTTGGCTAGAGACTTATCAAAGCTACAGCTCTTGGCTAGAGACTTATCACAGCTACAGCTACAGACGTAGGTTAGATCTACTGCCTTATCTCCAGTAGCCAGAATTTAATGACATTCACAATAACGCTACATAGTAACATTTCAAGACATGAGATGAGAAGACATTTCTTTATTGGATTTAAGGGAAAAAAATGAGATTTTACTTGAACGATGAAAAATATTTAAAGCAATTATTTGACCAATACCTAATTACCAAGGAGTCATGTTTTATTTTCTTTGTTATCAACACAACTGGAATACTGAAAAACGTTTAGAAAACGATATAAACACATCTGAGACTATGTTATGTATTTCAAAAAAACACTATGAATGTTGAACATTTTATTATTTTATCCTAGTGGTTGCTGAAGGCTCTTTATCCGTCGTCACTCATCCGTTAAACTAGAATTAACTTTAGAAAAGTTACACCAACAAAAAACGACGTTGATAATGTTGCAAAAAGTATGTTGATCTTTGCCTTTTCGCTTGGACTTGCCTTAGCTGTCGTCCTCCTCATCTTGACTTGTGTGTTCAAACACAGGAAGTCTCCCAACAAACCAAGAGTCACCGGCTATGATACCGCAGATTTACCCGGACCAGCCGAGGCATCAGACTATGAGGAAGTCATTTTGTATGGTGAGCAGTAGTGTCCTTGACATTTGTTCTGTTCTTGGCAACATTGTCATTAGTTGAATTCTCCGTACACATGAGGGCGATACATTTATACCTTGGTGCATAAAAGGCAATTGTCTGTGAGGTCCTCGATAGCAAACTCCTACAGACTCCTATAACCGAAAACTGGTGGAGAAAAATTAAATCCCATTTACATATTCAAAAAATTTACCCGGACGTTCAAAATAAGTTATTTTTGGTGCAGTATTTTTGTCATCATTCAGTACTGTGTTTCCATCTTGAAGTGTGTCACTCCTGCTAATAACTACTGTTACTCTTAGACAACATGCCACCGAAACGAAGGCGGAACGTCATTGAACGGGCTTTGTTGCTCGTTTTACGATAAATGCGCATCTCTTGACGAATGATGAAAGATATGTAATGGCAAAGTATCTGATACAATTCTAACTTATAATATAAATTTCAAGAAGTATTGAAAATGTAAACTATTTTTCTCAGTTTTACAACTTTTACAAATAAAGTGTTTGTAAAAAAAAGACTTTTTAAACGCAAAACTTAAAATTATTTCCAAAGAAAATGCTCATTTTTCTTATAATTTCTTTTCATGAATAATTAAAAACTTTATAATTATAATTTCCGACATTCATTGACATATTTTACAAAAAATAAATAAAATAAATAAATATAAAAAAAAAATAATTCTTACGTATAAATAATTTTAAATTGAATTTTATCTGTTAAAATGTTTAACAACTAAATAAAAAAAGATATAAGAACTAAGAACCCTTAAATTTAAAAAAAAAATAAACGTTGGAACATTATAAGGTGAGAACCAGCTTGTTAGGTTTGTGTGATGTCTGGTTTGTTCCAAACTTATTTCACTGACAATACTCACCACTGATCTGTGGAATAAGCTTTTCAAAAATTGCAATGTTTGATCCTGAACTGGAGTCACTCACCCACCTACATCACCCCCACACCTACACCCATACCCATCTACATCAACCCCCCTACACAAACACCCACCTACACATCAACCTCCCCACACCTACACCCATACCCACCTACATCAACTTCCCTACACCTACACCTACCTACACATCAACCTCCCCACACCTACACCCATACCCACCTACATCGACCTCCCTACACCTACACCCACCTACACATCAACCTCCCCACACGTACACCCACACCCACCTACACATCAACCTCCCCATACCTACACCCACACCTACCTACATGCATACACTTTATTCTTGACTATTATCATTTTGATGGTCTTTTTCGATAAATTAAATCATAAAATAATTGTATCTGTCATAAAAGTTGTATACATGCAAAAAGTTTTGTTTTCTTTTCACACAATCTGACAGATGTCCCCACAGAGCCAGATATTCAAGTTACCACACATGATATTGAAACACGATTACAAAAAGACCACCATAGAACATCGCGGCACGATGTTAAAGAGCGAGTCAGCGTGGAAACCTTGGGACGAGATACCAAGATCACCTTAGATGATTGCGATGGGCGATGGAAATTTTTCAGGTCGGAAATCGTTCAAAATTCCAAGAAAAAAAGGCGCTCGTACAAAGGTTCCACACCAAAGACAGTGAGCGAAACTCAGGCCAAGAGACATCAGCATTCAAACACAGACGGGACGATTCAATTTACTCTCAAGCTTTAGACAGAAATGTGAATGTGAGATTGTTTCCAATACAGATTTTTGAATGATTTTAAAATCGAATAATGTAATATATTATTAGATTTTTGTAATTCTTATTTTTACTAATCATTATTTATTTATAGGATTTAAAGAACAAACAAACAACAAAGCAAACAAACAAACAAACAAACCTTGGTAGTTTCAAATCTTTGTAACACATTTTAAAGCTAAAAATTGGAATTATTTTGTTTAATACTTGTGTCTCATCTCTTGATTATATTTTGTATTATTATAATGACATTTTTATTCTCCAATAATTATTTGGATTTGTTTACAAAAAAAATGCTCGAGACTTGGTCTCACCCTCTGTTTTCATGAAAAAAAAAACCCAACGCACTGCATAAACCATTGGCCACCGAATACACACATAGAGGCAGAAATTCCTACTTTCACGTAAATGATGGGTAGCAAAAAGACTAATGATAAATAAAGACATGACCAAGTAAAGTGATGCTTAGAGCTACATAGACAGATGCAAGCTCAATTATCGGGTATCATAAAAAAGCTATGACTGACTTTTTTTTTTTTTTTTTTAGTCCCATAACCTCTTTTTATCGAGGTCGTAGAGGATTCTAATGTTACCATTAGAATATTCTCGGGCTTAATAGACACTGGCGGCGCCCATCCCTCTCCAGGTCAGCGGAGGACTTTCTAAGCGTTAGTCATTGCACAACATTTTTATAGTGGCTTTTCGTGGGCTTGAACCCACGCCCCTCAGCTTGTGAGACGAGCGCAATATTGACTGACTACCGAGCAGTTAACCCTTCATGCTATATACATATGATATATATATATGAATGTAAAATTACAAATTAAATCGAGAAATTCTTTGGCAAGACATACTATTGATTGTATACTCTTGTTTGGTTTGGGAACACAAGGCTGGAAGACAAAGCTGACAACTCTGTCAGTATGTAGACTCCAATCACTCCAGGTAGGTTTAAATTTCTTAATCGATACATATTGATAACATGAACACCAGTGTAGGAATCGGTTTTAGATTATCTTAGTAATAATTCATGCATGTGATTTTTGTGACAAATTTTGTGATTTTATATTAAGTGAAACTTTTGTGAACTTTTCTCCAACTTCACATCATAGTATTGACTTATCTTATCTTATCTTATCTTATCTTATCTTATCTATCTTATCATATCTTATCTTATTTGTAACAGACGCTCGTTATAAACGGAAGATTATTGCGTCCTACGTAAATCCATGGTTTTTATCTAGTCTTGCATTTATTTTTATTATAGTTTTAAATGTTGAAAAACTCTTTGTTTACTGGATTCTGCTGGCAACCCATGCCACGTCCGAATTCCGGACGGGAAGAACGAGATTTGTATGTGTCTGTTCTTGCACATAACTGGACACTATAAAGTTGACTTTAAAGACATTTATATATGGACACCACTGATTTTATTTTAGGCATGCTTATAACTTGACAACATGCTGAGATGTATATAACTTACTTGACACCAGAGATCTCAATATATATTAAGCTTACCAACCTGGGCAACATATAGTTGACATTAAAGACGTTCATGAATAGACATCACATATTTAGAGACTTATGTTTCTGGGAACGATTGAATAAACATTAGAGACATTTATAACTTAAACCACTGTATCTGGCTTCAGAGACTATTATAAATGGACACCATGTTGACAATATAATTCTTTTTTAGTTACCCACAATCAAATTCTTTTGTTAATATTCCAGACCTCGTGTTTTTAAGCATTTGAGAAATAAGCCAGCACTTAATTTGTTAAAACAACAGTTCAAGACAATCTACAACTAACAACCAAAGGGCTAGAATACACTCGTTAGATCATTGTCATTAACACCAGCATGGACTGTAATTCTAAATATAATGTCAATACAAAGATCAATAGCTCACCGTAATTTGTAAAGACTTTGTAAAAAAAAAACAAAAAACCCTTTCTGTTCCCCAAAAGAGTTTTTTTTATTTGACTCAAGGAACTGTTGGCTCTTGGACAGGCAGTTTTTATTGTAAGTTAAATCATTATTTTGAAATTACTGTTCTATAGATCTATATATGACCTAAACAGTGTACAGCTTATTATAATGTTGCTTATTGATTGTCACATTGTTATAACTGTAATAAACATTTATATTGTTTTGTTGGGAATTGGGTATTCAAAGTTGTCTATGATGCTCATGATATATATACGACAGTAAATTATTAATTAAGGTATGGTCGAAAAAGAGGAATATTGATGTCGTTCCGATGGTCACGAGTTCGAAGCCATGGGAAGCCTAAGGCGTCCCCGAGTCCCACCCAGCTCCAAATGGGTGAAAAGCGGCGGGGCAATGCGTGGAACCCTTAGCCGTGGCATGTGAACGGTGCATCACCTGCCTAAAAAAAACAACTGCTGCCTTGCAGATGGTCTTGGCTGACCAAAGGCTATGGAAGCAAATCCAGAAAATACAGCAGCCTGAAGTCGGAGACCACGGGCCAATTGGCGCAAAACTCGTGGCACGCAAAACTCAATATTCAATATTGAGAACGAAGAAGAAGAAGATGTTTTGTAGGACGCATTCGTTACACGATAATGTAGGATGTTTTGCCTAATTAAAATGTAAAATACTTAAACCTTAAGCGAACGCATTACAAAATTCATTACAGAATTTATGTATTAAGTCCATGTGTTTATTTTTTAAAAAGATCGTTATTTTTTTAGTGTAACAGAGATTCAAATATTGACTTTTTCCATGATTGATTGCATTGTGCAGTAAATACAATCTAAGAGTGTAGGATGCCCTTAGGAGTCATCTTATAACTAGAATATTTTTAGATCCAAGGGTTAGTGCGTTTACAAAGAAGGAAAGAAAGCGGCATTGATTGTATAACAAGGCCACTGATCGCCCTGGGGTGTGAGGTCGCCCAAATTTAGTTCTTAGCAGGGGCCAGAACTTTTATGTTGCCAGTGGAAGGTAATATTTATTACGTTGTCACTATAAGGGCCAATCGAGTGTATGATTAAAAAAAAACAACAAATATGATCAAAGAGTATAGCGAGAATGTGTCATAAATTTATCATTGATTTATTTAAGATATGAAGTAGTCTAGAACATTTTTTCTTGTCAAAGTGAAAATTTAGGCGAGACAAATCAGTTTAATTTTGAATTAAAAAGGGAGCTATTTCCTTATTTTTATATCACTGTTGCAATAAATTAATTGGTATACCTGGAGTTATGAATGGCAAAAAAAAACAACCAAACATTATGGTGATGGATTTTCTCGGTAAAAAAATTATCGATTAAAATTATTTTAATCGATAAAATAGCGATTAAAAGGAAAGAGAATGTTCTTACAATTTTTATGTTTATTAAAAATTATTAATGATTAACTATTAAGAATTAATAATAGTTTGCTTTTTTACATACAAACTTCTCAATTATAAAAAAAAACAAACATTTTTAAAGTGTAAACTTAAAAATAAGCTCTTTTTATAAGGAAAAGGATATACAAAATTAAACATTGTTTTTCTTAACAACAACAAAAATAAATCATTAGAACTAATTGATATTATATTGAACTACTTACATTTAGATAAAAAAAAGTTAATTGCCTATTTTTGTTACTTCCCTTGAAATTTTCAGTGTATTGACGTCATACATCTTATTTTTAGCTTAATCAAAATTATCGATTATTATTTGGCAATTTTTCAAAAGTTAACGATTAAATTTAAATTAATCGATAACAGCTCTACTTTAGATAGAAAAAAAACATTAAAAAACAAGTTTTTGACTATAAATCCTTTATCTACGAAACATAGCTAGATCTAGAAACGCAGGGCCAAACAATACGAAAATACCTAATTCTAGTTATGTCTCGTAAATCATACAGAATAGGACTGCATAAAGCTTTTTTATTAAAAAAAAAACAAATTACACAGACTATTTGTGTAAGGAAACAATAAATTAAAGCTTTATTATCAACTAATACAAATAATGGTAGACGTTTCGGCTCATGCCTTCATCAGTACAAAAACAATTACATGTACTTACATATATATTAAAATTAAAACATATTAAAGTCTATGTGATAAAATGAAAAGAAATGAAAGACAAAAATAAACACGGACATAGAATATAAGAAAAAGGAGGAAGTTGAAGTATCTAAAGTAACAGTGAAAACCACAACGGGAAAACGATTTTGCAGTCATGTAAAATTGTGGATTTGGACATACAAATAAAATTAAAAGAAAACAAAATATCAACATCCATCTTTTACAAGCCTACAGACAGCCATAGTTTCCTTCTATATACATCGTCCCATCCTCAATCGTGTAGGAACTCTATCCCATTTTCACAACTACTAAGACTTAAAAGACTCTGCAGTGATGAGGCAGACTTCTTGGAAAGAAGTGATGAGATGCTGGACTTTTTTAGAAGGAGGTCATACCCGGAAACAATCTTAACATCAGCTGTCAATAGAATTAAAGGCATGACCAGACAGGACACATTTACATCATCTGTTCACGATCAATGTGATAGATGCAAATTTGTTTTAACTTTCCATCCCCATAATTTTAAGGCCCGCCAGGTGATTCTCAAAAACCGATCAATCCTTATGGCTGACCCTCTAACTCAGCAGGTCTTCAAAAAACCTCCTCTTTTTGCTTTCCGGAGAGATAAAAGCCTCAGAGACATACTTGTAAGAAGTCACCTTCCCACAATGAAAGCACATATTGGAACAAAAGGTTGCAACCGTAACCGTTGCAATACTTGTCCATATGTGGTTGAAATTAACAAAATTTCTTTCCCTCTTGAACAATTCTTAATAAAAGATGGATTCACTTGCACCAGTCGCAACGTGATTTATGCAATTATTTGCAAGAGATGTAAAAAAATTTATGTGGGTGAGACAGGTCGTCGTCTTGGAGATCGGTTTAGAGAACACCTGTACAATATAAATAAACAGGCTCAGTGTCCTGTGTCTAAACATTTTAACAGTGTTGACCACGATGGCATTTTGGATATTGTAGTTACTGGTATTTTATATGCAACCAATACCCATGATAGAGTCCACATGGAAAATAGACTCATAAAACGATTTGGTACGTTGGCTCCATATGGAATTAACCAAATCCACAATTTTACATGACTGCAAAATCGTTTTCCCGTTGTGGTTTTCACTGTTACTTTAGATACTTCAACTTCCTCCTTTTTCTTATATTCTATGTCCGTGTTTATTTTTGTCTTTCATTTCTTTTCATTTTATCACATAGACTTTAATATGTTTTAATTTTAATATATATGTAAGTACATGTAATTGTTTTTGTACTGATGAAGGCATGAGCCGAAACGTCTACCATTATTTGTATTAGTTGATAATAAAGCTTTAATTTATTGTTTCCTTACACAAATAGTCTGTGTAATTTGTTTTTTTTATGTCTCGTAAAACATGTTTAATATAATGCGCACCGATCGTGAATATATTTTTTTAAAAGAATTGTCAATGTAATGCGCACCTCATTACGTGAAAGGAAATGTTGAACAGAATACGCACCACGACACTCTATCTTAAAAAATCAACGTGATTCATAGAGATAAATAAAATAATTTAAAAACTCAATAATTCAATTACAGTACATTCGATTTATCTGAAACTTTGATAACTAATTTCTATCATCGGCACGAGTCTGCCTGCAAAATTTCAGCTCGCTAGCTTACGAGGAAATGGGTTAAAAAACGATCCAAAGTTATTTCTGCACGCATGGCTCAGAAAGCACAAGTTAATATAAAGGATTTAAATTTGCTTACACAAACCTATTCGCAATTTGAAAGTATAAAGGCAGTAAATTTTTTTGGTTGGTTTTTTGGTGAAAAAAACATCATTTAAAGTTAAGAAGCTTCACGGAGTATTGTGTCACGATTGTCTTCTGCCACTCTTCTATCTATAATCTTATAGATCTATTACGTCTTCTTTTTATGTAAGGTGCGTGCTGTGAATGACGAGGAAAGAAAGCTCACTTATAAATACTATAGGTTCAGTTATGCAAGATCAGCCGTTTATTTTCCCCACATTCACTGTTGAACCGTATGTTTTGAAGAAATATTTAGGTTTGCCTCCCTTGAGTCTTTCTGGCACCACACATATTCTCATTGCTTCCTGGAAACAAAGAGGATGAGGGTGGTGGTGATGGCAGCACTTGAAATGTAATCAAGGATCACGCAAATCATTCGGGCCGTAGTCTGTCAACCTCAGCTGTCGGCCACTTCTCTAGTACTCCTACTTCCTTTTCTTTATTTACCTGCCTCGTATCAAAGTATGGTCACATTAAATATAGCAACTTCAGATCCAGGGACCAACCAGGAAGTGTTACGTGCTGCCGTGTAACCAGATTGCATGCTGGTCTCTATAGCATTTTTTTGGGTCTTCTTTTCTTATGTTTCGTATTGAATGACGTTTTCTTACACAACACGATTCACCACGATAAGTTATGTGAATAAATTATGCCAAAAATATTTCCCATGTCTTTAAAAAAAAAGGTTTGTTCTTAGCGTGAAAATTTAATCTATTTATAAAGGGTGATACGGTATTAAACACCATATTCCCCAATGCAATGCCGATAGCCTAAAGATCTGATTTTTCCAAACATTCTGCTGTACAAGTCGGCATCAATTACGGTGGCTACTTAATTAGCCTCACCCTCTATCCCAAACCTGAGATAATTAGTCTCACTCTCCATCTCGAACCTGGGATACTTGGTCTCACTCTCCATCTCGAACCTGGGATACTTAGTCTCACTCTCCATCTCGTACCTGGGATACTTAGTCTCACTCTCCATCTCGTACCTGGGATACTTAGTCTCACCCTCTATCCAGTACCTGGGATATTTGGTCTCACCCTCTATCCAGTACCTGGGATACTTGGTCTCACTCTCTATCCAGTACCTGGGATACTTAGTCTCACTCTCCATCTCGAACCTGGGATACTTGGTCTCACTCTCTATCCAGTACCTGGGATATTTGGTCTCACCCTCTATCCAGTACCTGGGATACTTGGTCTCACCCTCTATCCAGTACCTGAGATATTTGGTCTCACCCTCTATCCAGTACCTGGGATACTTGTCTCACCCTCTATCCAGTACCTGGGATTCTTTATCTCACCCTCCATCCAGTACCTGCAATACTAGGTCTCACAATCTATCCAGTACTTAGGTCTCACCTTATAACCCATTACCTAGGATAATTTAGTCTTGGTTATGAAAAAAAAATAACAACATATTAAAATGCCTCGCGTGCCTAATGCTCTTTCCAGCAAATTCATCATTTAAATACTATTGGAGGGACGGCTTAAGTGGCCGGATCCGGCCCGTGGGCCGTAGTTTTGTGACCCCTGCCTTAGACGACTTCGTTCATTTCTTTCATACGTTGTGTTACGTCATTATTGACACACTGAAATTTTATTCTTCCTGTATGTGAACAAATCGTTTTAACTTCCTTGATTCTTTCCAAATACGTTTCTTATCTAACACTTAGATTCTATATGGCTATGGAAGATACAATTGAATATTTGGATCCCAATTGTCTGTGTACTTGCACTTACTAGCATCAACCTCAAGACTGATTATAGCACCATCAACTCTTCACATTCCTTCAAGGCCTCACCTTCTTAAACATATCAATGCTTTACCTCCCCATAACAGAATCAATGCCCCACCTCTCTCTAACATATCAATGCCTCACCTCCCTCTCGCATATCAATGCCTCACCTCCTTATAACATATCAATGCCTCACCTCCATCACATATCAATGCCTCACCTCCATCACATATCAATGCCTCACCTCCCTCTCACAAATCAATGCCTGACCTCCCTATAACATATCAATGCCTCACCTCCCTCTAACATATCAATGCCTCATCTCCCTCTAACATATCAATGCCTGACCTCCCTCTAACATATCAATGCCTCACCTCCCTCTCGCATATCAATGCCTCACCTCCTTATAACATATCAATGCCTCACCTCCCTCTAACATATCAATGCCTCACCTCCCTCTAACATATCAATGCCTCACCTCCCTCTCACAAATCAATGCCTGACCTCCCTATAACATATCAATGCCTCACCTCCCTCTAACATATCAATGCCTCACCTCCCTCTAGCATATCAATGCCTCACCTCCCTCTAACATATCAATGCCTCACCTCCCTCTAACATATCAATGCCTCACCTCCCTCTAACATATCAATGCCTGACCTCCCTATAACATATCAATGCCTCACCTCCCTCTCACATATCAATGCCTCACCTCCCTCTCACAAATCAATGCCTGACCTCCCTATAACATATCAATGCCTCACCTCCCTCACATATCAATGCCTCACCTCCCTCTCACAAATCAATGCCTCACCTCCCTATAACATATCAATGCCTCACCTCCCTCACATATCAATGCCTCACCTCCCTCTCACATATCAATGCCTCACCTCCCTCTAACATATCAATGCCTCACCTCCCTGTTATATAATCAAGGCCTCACCTCCCTATAACATAATCAATGTCTTACCTCCTTTTAACATATTAAGGCCTCACCTCCCTCTAACATATCAATGCCTCACCTCCCTCACATATCAATGCCTCACCTCCCTCTAACATATCAATGCCTCACCTCCCTCTCATATATCAATGTCTCACCTCCCTCTCACATATCAATGCCTCACCTCCCTCTCACATATCAGTGCCTCACCTCCCTCTCTCATATCAATGCCTCACCTCCCTGTAACAGAATCAATGCTCCCCCTCCCTATAACAAGATAAATATCCTACTTGCCTAAACACCAGTTGTGTCAGCCCTCCCTATTCCATAACACAGTATTAACTTTACAAATTTACCACAGAGTATCATTAAATAATTCCCCTCACATCTCTTAGCACTGCTGTATATTGGATGTCTGCACATGCGCTAACCCTTTTCATATACCTATTTTATTACTTTAATAACTTACAGTAGACACATACATACATACATACATACATACATACATACATACATACATACATACATACATACATACATACATACATACATACATACATACACAATGGCACTGCTGTATATTGGATGTCTGCACATGCGCTAACCAGTGGCGGATTTAGCTTTGTCTGCGTGAGGGGCCAGGAGAATTTTAGGGGGCGCCGCAAAATTTTACTAATATCAGAGCATTGGGTAAATACTAGGGCTGTTAACGATTAATTCAAATTTAATTTTTAACTTTTGAAAAAGTAACGATTAATTAATCGTTAATTTCGATTAAGCCAAAAAATTTAATTTATGATGTCATAAGTAACACTCATTTCACGTTCTTGTTGAAAATCTAAATAACACTGGCATGTCTCCTTTATATGTCTATTTTTTACCAACTACGCAAAAAGACAAGTGTGTTGACATTAATTGGTTCAAGTGATGAGCGGATCTAATTGACAATATAACCAGCCGAGCTAAATAATCATTCACATGGAACTGAGAAAACGTAAACTGGTAAAACGGTTTGGCAAGGAATGACCTTATCGGATATCGGTGTTCATTAATTTTCCACCATTGTACAGGATTAATGGATTCAAGAACTTCCATCTCCATTTTGTAACGCAGTAATTCATCAGAAGAGCTGTCGTCATTTCTGTTTCAGAGTTAAAAATCCATTGCTGCCATTACCAAAATGTTTGTGTAATCTTCAGGAAATTATTTATCAGCCGCATTTAAAAAAAAAAATTTTGTTGACTTTTAGACTTCAAATTATTTAAAGTGATGGGTCGATTAATGGTTAAAAATAATTTAATCCTTAAAATTTTTAAGGATTAGTCGAGAAATTAATCGTTAATATCCGCAGCCGTTTTCAATACTAATTATTAGCCTACTAATTTAGTAAAATTTCCAAATCAACAAACAAGTCAAACAGAAGAAACAATATAAACAG
>MUZC01002090.1:224890-244460 GCA_002072015.1 Radix auricularia | reverse complement strand
ATTTTTTTTTTTTTGTTTTGTTTTGTTTTTTTTTGTTTTTTTGTTTTTGTTTTTTTTTGGGTTTTTTTTTGTTTGTTGCTCTGGTTACACCTTTATAGCATTCATGGGGGCGTCTCAGGGGGGGCTCCATTTTAGACCCAACTGGAGCGCGGGGGGGGGGGCGACTCGCCCCCCTGCCCTATAGCTAAATCCGCCACTGGCGCTAACCCTTTTCATATACCTATTTTATTACTTTAATAACTTACAGTAGACACATACATACATACATACATACACAATGGCACTGCTGTATATTGGATGTCTGCACGTGCGCTAACCCTTTTCATATACCTATTTTATTACTTTAATAACTTAGACTAGACACATATATTCACAATGGCACTGATGATTGAGTAGCGGTTGGAAATGATTTATTGACAAATTCTAACTTAAGACTACATAATCTAAAGCAGGGGTTGACAATTCCAACTTAGACCTTTCAATATTTTGATCGGAGTGACCCCTTTTAAGGCCGCATGTCTTAACAATGAATCAAACAAAAACTGTTTGTGAATGTATTTCTTTATCGTTTCAACATTCTCAATTTCAAGATGATATTCGCTGTTTTACCTGCTCGCATAAATATTTTTAGATATAGTTCAGTTTTAGCATAGTTAAAGTTAAATTAGTTTTAGTATATTTAAAGTTAAAATTAGTTTTAGTATAGTTAAAGTTAAAATTAGTTTTAGTATAGTTAAAGTTAAAATTCAAATTTTTAGAATAAAACTATGAAACCTACGTTTCTTAAATCCACCACTAGAAAAAAATGTGTTAAATGAGAAATTTTGTGGTAACTTTGTTATTTAAATAGTTGCCAATGGTGTCGTTTTGTCATCTTAGCACTTGGCAACACCGTAATCATCGCATTATCATCCATGGAAATTCCTTATTTTATTTTATACAAGTCAGTTAAGGAAAAAAATTCATTGAGGTAACGGATGGATGGATCCAATAAATGATAAAAACACACGTGTCTTTATACATTGCGACACTTCAATTTTGACACTTCATGAGAAGAATCAGATTTTCCAGCTGGTGTCACTTCAGTTTGGAAAATGGTTACACCAAAACAGCGTGGGTAGCTCTATGGATGCCATTAACATCAATGACAATTACTATTGGTAGATGAGTTTGTAGGGATGTTCTCAGCAGCTGAAAGAGATGTCAAAATAATCTTTGTTCAAATAACTAGCAAAACGGAGGTTGAAATATTTATTTCTGAAAAAAATATTGTTCGTCATTAGCATCAAGGATGTTACCACACGCTTGAGACTCATGCCCCAAATATTTACACAACTGACTGGATGTTAGATAAATGACCTTTTCTCTGTATCTGAATAAAACAAACAATATGTAAATGATTAGGGACCGTTCCTAAAGTAAGTCAAGTTTCGGGGGAGGGTGGTTGTAAGAAAGTGTGACAGTTTGTGACTAAGGGGAGGGTTGTTCGGCCATGTGAAATCGTCACGGTGTTTTAAAATAAATTTTAATTATTTTCTTAATTAAAATGTTATTTTTGTTCGGAAAGTGTGCCGTACTTTGGGGGTGGGGGTGGAAGGTTGTCCTTTACAGTTTTTTACAGGGTGGGAGTTAAAAATGGTCCAAAATACCGTGACGTACTTTTATGAACAGCCCCTTAGACGTTAAAAAGGACAATTCGTCTGTGACGAAAGCCTCAACTCGTCAAAACATTAAACTACCTGCCTTCAAAATCTACCATCACAAACTTGGTGTATAGGCAAAGGGCTAGGGCTGTAAATTCTTTTGTATGAAATCTAGGGCAAATAAAATTATGACTTTCTAGATTTTAACATCTAAAAAACCACCGATAACGCGTCTGGCAATGGTTCTAAAACATATTCCAACGTAAGTCTATCCACCCGTTTGTTTAAAGCTGAATTATTTTAAAAAAATATTTAATCTCGATGGCCGATTATAAAATATTTATAGAACTGCTGATAGGGACATTGTTATCTAGTGTGTTTACTTCTGACAGAGTGCATTTACAACGCCAGACGGAAAGTGAAATCCCATGACATTTGGGCTTTTCTGAAATGTTGATAAAAGCACATTTAGAGGAGTAAAAAAAAAAAAGGCGTACAATACATTTTAGCATTAAGACACAAAATGTTTCTCGTTGTGCAATCATCGCTTTTTCGTGTTTCTATATTTTGCGTGTTATGGATTTCTATAGACATTCACATAGAAGATGGATTGGGCAAGATAACAAGGTAAGTCGACAAGAGAATTTAAACTTATGTGAAAGGTTCCAATCCAGCCCCAACAATTTGTAGTGACAACTATTCAGTGTAAGTGTAAGGTGAGGTAAGCTAATACTGTACAAAATATAGTATTTATAAGAACATGCAAAGAAAAACATTTTCGAATTATTATTTTTTTTAAAATGTATAAGATACCTAAAAATAGCACATTCAGCGCGCACACGCACGCACACACACACGCACGCACACATACACACACACACACACGCACGCACGCACGCACGCACGCACACACACGCACACACACACAAAATCATCAACAACAAGAAAGAACAGATTCAATATTGTAGAGAACCTTGGTGTTCTTGTGTATATTATCTCTACTCCTTTCACTCTAATCTTCACACTGCTCACACTCTTGGTTACTTTTTGTTCATATTCCAACTCTAAGACTGATGTACACATCAATTCTGTTTATTTCCTTACTTCTTTAACTATGGCTACACTATCTAACACACGTCCCCATCTCAGTGTGTGACACTATCAGAGCGTCCACACTAATACCCGTCAATCTCCACCCCCAAATTTCCATTGTCCGAAGTTAACTGTCAATCATTGTACAACCCATCATAAGACATGGTGGGGCTGGTTTGACGTAACCAATCTCGGGTGAGACGTTCACTCCTGCGCTTAACCATAGCTTATATCTAGTCTTGCATTCTAATAAAACATTTGAAATTAATGTGTTAGTTTTCCTGGTTTGCTCAGGAAACCCATTGCACCCCCAGAATTCCGGGGAGGAACATGGAGGATTTGCTTGTACTTGTTCTTGTTGTTATCTCTGAGTGTTGTATTATAGGTTTGTTATGTTGATTTCCAAGTTATAGTTTAATGCCTTAGTAATTATTACTACTTTGTTATTTGTTCGACTAACCTCTGCTGTCTATGTGCTTAGTTATTTAATCAAAGATTTACTCGTGTCAACTGTGAACATTCTCCACTAATTAACCATGCTTCTCTTTTAAATTTGTTTTAGTTAAAATATAATTTCATTGGAAAATGGGTTTCATACTGAATAAGCAAAGCATATGCTAATATACTCCAAATTACTTTCCAGCCTTAGTTTTGAATAAGCTGCTTACGTGATCCAAGTCGTTTACGATATTTTTTCTTCTTTTTTCTTTGACACTTTAGCAGTTGACACCTTTCTCCGTGAAAAACATTCTCCAATTAAATTTCTTTTGTCGATTTCATCTAGGCCATTTAGAAAAAAAATATTTAACATTTCAGAAATACTAAGAGTAAAAGTGTTAATTGATTTCTTTAATTTGTACATAGGTATAACGTCAAGATGTAACCCAGTTTTCCTTTGATTTAGGAGTCAGGGCCTCCTTTTGGAACCTTCAAAAATGAGGCGCCAGGTGATCCTCGTTATATGCATTTATTTTCTGTTGAAGAGTCAAACTTGTGAGTTGAATTATTTTATTGAAATGAAAACTGACAATTTATTCCGTTAAGTGTTCCAAGTTTGTTGTTTGATTTTTAATAAATTCAATACGATTATTATTAATATCAATTACTGGTATATATTTTAATTTAAGTAATAATATAATTTTATTTTATTGGTTGTGGAAGGGGACTGCGATATCTAAAATAAATGCATACTTAAATGACAGTAAAGAGATTTAAAAAGTGTTCATCGTCAAATAGGAGATGATACTTTTAAGATGTCAAGTCTTTGAGGCATATTTGATGGAGGTCCAACTTTTTATGACGACGTGTGCCGAAGTGGGAAGGGTGGGGGGGGGGGTTAAAAAATCAGCTAAAATCCCGTGACGTCATTTATGGACGGCTCCTTATGATACTAAGCAATTTTATGAAAATTTTAAAAGACATAATAAAATCAATATTTTGCTCTTGAAAAATTGCTCTAAATTTAATTTCATAGACTCACCTTATTTTACTATCAACGTCGCTTCAAAGTATTTAATGCTAGCAAAATCCTACCTCGTTCGTATCTTTTAATTTTAGTTCAAATTGTAGAATTACTAAACATATTTATAATTGTTGATGAACGTTCATTTGACTGACATTTAAAAATAGTTTTTTCAAATCAAAACACACAGGTAACTGCGACTGCGTCACGAAGGAGCGCGCAAACTTCTCTTCTACAATTGATGTCTCCTGGGTCCCTGGACCCTGGCAGCTGATGGCGAACACAACGGTCTTGGCCAACTGTACCGTCTTGGCCAACTGTACCGCCGTGGCCAACTGTTCCACCTTAGCTAACTGCACCAAATTGGCAAACTGCACTGACTCGGCTAACTGTACCGACGTGGCTGACTGTACCGACGTGGCTATCTGTACCGACGTGGCTATCTGTACCGACGTGGTTATCTGTGCCACTACAAACTCTAATGTCACCATTGAGTGGAATGGAACCAACGTACAGCTAGATATACATGACATAAATATAGAACATTTTCAAAACGTCCATTTAGTATTTACACATGGAGTCCATAACACTAAATACGATATCTGCAAGGCGATGGAAATATACGGTAACGTTTAGCAATCTTTTCAGGATTAAGTGATAAAAACTCCATAATTTCACAAGGGATACTTACACACTAAATTTTAATTTTATAACAGTGTTTATATTTATCCTAATGATTATTTTACTACCTTTGAATTAGATCTAATTTTATCTTGAAAAAAAATATTTTGATCAATTTGCAAATCAATATTTTAGAACAGCGAGGAAATAATTCTGCGTTAAGTGAGATGGGTCAGCTAGAGCATTTCTAACCGAAAGGCTTTTAAAATGTATACTATTAAGGTACATGAAGTTTGGTTTTAATTAAAAGAAAAAAACAACAACAAACACAAACTATCATAGATCTTTCGTATGCATTAAGATCATTAGCAGTTGCTATAATCTTTGATAAATATTTAATACTGTCATATTATATACTACTTCAAACTGTCTATCTAATAGAAAACTAATTGCAATATTCAGAGTAATGCTAATAGTAGACTGTATTCTTAAGTGGTGACTTGTTTCGAATTTTTAAATATATTTAGAGTCTAATGGTTATTTAAGATTGTTGTAAAATTTGTATCTTTTAGCTGCACCACAAAACATCTCTTGCACCAAACCTGTTTTATCAAGGGGGACCATATCAATAAGTTGTACAGCGGTTCTCATCTCTGTGCCCATGACCTGCTCATTTAATGTAAATATAACAGTGCAAACAAATATTTCATTTTCTAAAACATTTTAAATAATAGCTTTAATTATTTCATGTACGCCTTGGTTATTAATTAAAATTGTATCTAATGGTATACATGTATTTGCCGTCAATAACACATAGGTGTTTGTGGGGGAGGGATTGGATCTGCTTCAAATCTGAGCAAGAAAAAATCCCCTCTCCCCCCTCTCATGTTTTGAAATTCTCCAGGTAAGTTATTTACCATGTTAACATTCAACAGTTAATGTTAAATAAAAGTCATAATATTTAACTTTGCAGATAAAAAACAAAACAAAATAACCTCACAATTTTTAGTTCTATCCCCCACCTACTCACCCCACAATGGCAGAACTAACTGCCCTGAAGTAGACGGCGAGTCTTTGTATTCAAGTGTATGTTAAATGTCTATTCTTATGGTTGTAAAAAGTTACTGACTAAATCATCCGTATTAAATAAACCATTCTGGCTTCAAATACACACACAAATAATAAAGCTGCAACTTCAACAAAATATCGTCTATCTTCCTAGAGCCCAGGATTATTATTTCAAAATAACGTGACGTATACCAGCGTGAGTGTACCACCAAATTACTACAACAAGGTGTGCACATTGTCGTCTAGAGTTGCCATCCTTGGTCCGGGGAACTATGTCTTTCATGTGGGCGCCGACTGTCTTCTGTCCAACTCAAACATTAACTGTGGCAGTGCATCAACTCCATCACTTGTAATAGGTAGGAATTTTAATGATAACTTATTAGTCTCTCCCTTTGAGTTAATGTAAATTTTCAGTAATGGTAATGACTCTACGACCAATTGGAATCACAAGGGTTAAAATTTATAATAAAACGAGCTTATTCCAGAATCGAATCGTAAAAATATGTTTACCAATATGAGGTGAAACATAAGTCTTCTAGATTTTGGGGGCATTTTCATATACATTTATTTGAGTTTTAGTTTTTATTCGTTCAAAAGAGTAAGACCCATAAATAACTAAAACTTAATTCTAAAAGAAAATTATTTGAACATCAGGGTCTTATTACGTAAATTTTCAATCCTTCTTTATTTTTCTCTTTTCCAGATCTTCCTAAGGCAAACATTACTCTGTGCCCGAACGGAGACGACATAAGAAACAATCTGATCCTGGCCGGATCTCCAGCGACATGCACGTGTGAACTAACATCAGCTGGCTACCCAACCGGAAATGCTATGTGGTACTCGCCGGACAACCAATCGTTAACAGTGACAGTATCGAACACTAAAGCAATTTTACATCTGGTCTACGACAGCAATAGCAGTGAGATCATTAACATTATAGGATAAGAAATATGCCTTAAATTATTGTACATTGCACCGCAGTTTTTCACTGAGCAAGTGTAGTTATGTGTACTTTGTTATGGCATTTGTTTTTTTTTTTTTTTTTACAAAGCTACAGCCGTATACTGCATCGTCGAATTCTAGCTCCACGGGCAAACGTCATTCTAAATTTGGTCTAAAATTTATCAACATTAAATTATTTGTTTCCAGCTATTTACATACTCTATCGGATATAATAGTATTATTTGAATGTAACATTTTATTAATTTCAAATACAAGTTTATAAAATTTTTTTTAAAATTTAATTTTAAATAATGTAATTCAAGTTCATAAAATGTTTCTGACTGACCTTCTACCCAATTATTTGAAGGCGCAAATCAGGAATACGTCTGTCGAGCTTATTCGGAACTTGGATTTAGTGAACGTGAAACAAGTTCTATTCCAAGGTTTGCTTGTAAGTTATATATACGTCGGTGTTGTTTCTGTCGATTAACGGGGGGTGGGTATTCGTGGTTTCTTATGTTTAGGGCATCAAGACAGACTAACATTTTCATTTGGCATTGGACAAATAACCAATGATTAAACGGGAATTTTTGTGTTCTTCTTGCAAGCTCTTTTGCGATTTTTTGTCTTGTTCATCTTTTCATTTTATCCTTGAGTTCATTCTTACCTTGAAGACCTGTCTTTGTCATATTTTAATCTTAATGTTTGGTCCTTCCATTAATTCTTGTAATTTATCCTATCTATATCACTAGTCTTTATTTCTATCGTTAATCGTGTGTAAAATCATTCTTTCTTGTTGTTTATACTATACTTAAGCACAGTTACTTGTAATATTTGTACTCTTGGTATTTATTTCTACCAATAATCTTCATACTTTGTCCCTATCTTTAATCATGTTCTTTGGTCCACCTTGAATTTTAAATAAATTCCCAGCTTTAACCAATCCACTAGTTTTGAAAACCGCATTGCACGCTTTTCTTTGTACTGACTGTTTAGTGTCTTCAAAATTAGCTGTCAGATTTCTATCACTAACGATTGCAGATGGCCCGTCGCAGGTTTTGATGCGTGTAGATCCACCGGTAAACAATTTTGACATGTGTCCTGGACTCGCCACAGAAATAAACGTCACTTGTCAGGTCCCGAGAGAAAGCGTCCTACCTGGTCTCACCATGAACATTCACATCAACAACTTAAATGTCTCCGCCGAAAACTCCACAGATTTCACAAACTACCAATGGAGTTTACGTCATTGGTTTAGCACGAGCGGAAGTTACATCATAAATTGTCATGCGCAGAATTCCCTTTTTGAAAATTTGAGGAAAGTTTCAGAAAGGGTTTTGAATGTCAGAGGTGAGCATATTACTCACTCGATCCTGGGTTTTAAAAAAAAGAGAATAGTTAAAAAAAATATTTATATTTACTCAATAATATGAGCTTAAATTAATTATTAATAAGACTTATAAAAAATAATAAATAATCTTTCAGAGCCGCCGAAGTTATCCCCCGTTATCCTGGTCAATGAGACTGATGAGTATTCTGGCATGGCAAACAATTCGCTGAATTTATTCATCGGGGAGAAGGTAACTGTGTCTTGCATTGTGCGGGGTGGCTTCCCTTTAATCAACACAACCAACATAACCTGTGATGACCCCACAGTCAAAGCAACTGTTAATGGTCAGGTCACCATTCGTATGACAGAAAAACACGAAGTGATCTGTCACTGCACCGGCGTCCACGTCTCTGGGTGTTACAACAACAACATCAGCAAATTACATCTAAAGTGGGTTAGAAAAGGTAAATATTGGATTTCATTGTCTAACGGATTGACGCTCAAAATAGATATATAACTTCCCATCTGGATTAACTCTCCCACTGGATTAAATTTACACCAAGCACTTAATAATTAAGGGTACTATATATGCTTGGTATATTAAAAAAAAATTAGAGTGACATTCAGCCGTGATCTTGGATTTTTAAGTTGCCTCCATAAAGTGTGAACCTTGGAACACATACCAATTCTCGTTCTTCCATTTAGGAATTCGAGCGTTGAACGGATCGCCTGATCACACTGGGATATCCAACGCATTACCAAAATTTAAATCTCTAATAAAAATTCTAGACAAGGCAAAATCATTGATAAGCGTAGGACTAAATAATCTTCTTTATAGAAGGGGCTTCTGTAATTGATACGATGAGATAGGCCTAATATCATAACCGTTCTTTGGCTAATAAAACAAAATAAAAAGTATCCGGAGTAAGACACTGACATTCAACTTCATACAAGAAATTCATTTTATACCTTTCAATCATTGTTCAAATGAAGGAATGGAATAATTTGGCTTATTTATCTTATGATTTATTTATTTGATTGATGATACGAGTTGTAATAATTTATTGATGGAATCTCTTCTTGTCCATAAAGATAGTGTGCCCAAGCCAGACGATGGATCCAACATGAGTCTCATCATTGGATTATCCGTGGGGCTGCCGTTAGCTGCATTCTTCATAACCCTGGTCTTAGCATGTACAATCAAGCGCAGAATTTCTTTGTCTCGTCCAGCGAAACGTCCAGCCCGTCCGCCAGGGTACGACACAACAAGTATTCAAAACACAACGGAAAATGACAGTTATGCTCGCGTCATTATTTCAGGTAAACTTTCATGTGGCGTATAATTCTAATCCATTGATACGATATTTTTATCTCAGTAACATACAGAATAGGACTACGATTAAGCTCTTAAATAAAATACAATTCACACAAAAGAATTTCGTGATCAAAACAATAAATTAAAGCTTTTAAATAAAAGCACTGAAACTTTTTTATTAGTCGGTTAATAGAATTTTAATTTGTTATTTTTTATTACACTATTTGTTTGTGTATCTTGTAATTTTATCTCTGTAGGGTAGGATAGAAAGAGAGTTATCATAGAGGGTTAAGTGAGATGTAAAGAAAGTGCCTGAAAATTTTTGTTTTGAATGAAATTACATTTTTTTTGCTATTAAAATTTCTAATAAGAACAATTTTCTTATATAATGAAAAATAAATGAGGGTGCATTTTAAAAATAATTGTTGTTATAGGAAACGTGTTGAAATTTTTTTTGTTGAACATTCGACTAGGTGAACAGCCGGTCATTGAAGAATCCAGCAACTATCACCAACCCCAAGAGACAGAGAGTGAACAAAGCAACGCCAGGAGAACAGCTCGGCCGGACTCTAAAGAAAAGGTCGTCGTTGAAAAAGTCGGCACGGCGACGAGAATAACTCTGGAGAGCAGCAAGGGAAGGTGGCAATACGTCCGATCGAAAATAACGAAACGGTCGCTGAAAAATAAACAACAACAACGTCAGGGTAACACGCCGTTAAGTGTGGGAGGTCAAGCTACGCGTACTACTGAAATTTAATAGCTAATAACGTCAATGACATGAGCAAGGAAACATGATCGTTTGTGTTGCCAGTCTTAAACACAAACATAATGGCAGTCTTTCATGAGAAAACGTGATAGTTCTCAAAGTGGAGTTGACTCAAGGACACATCAACTGTGACTATTCACTCTATATGAATTAAAATTTCGAGAAGACCTGCACATTTGAAATCTGATATTCAAGTAAATTCAATGACATGTTAAAAAAAAAGTTTAACAAATACCTTATATTCATAAGAGTGAACAGGCAGTATTCAATAGTATGTAAAACAGCCCTCAATGCATGCTTTTCTGATTTTTTTTATTTGAATGTGCTATTTTTTTGGGAAGTTGGATTATACTTGTTGATAAATCCCTTTAGCAAATTAACGGCGGCGAGCAACGCCAATAGAGCAACTGCTGCATTCTTGCCGGACCTGACTTGAAGACTTTTCCCGTGGGTTTCTGTAAATATATTTTTATGTTTGTACTTACAATGTGTTTTTTGATAATTCGAAGGTGGAAACCAGGAGAACAAAACCCGATTAACAGGTAAAACTGTTATAAAGATGCAGGACTAGACATAAATCATGGATAAGCGTAGGACGCTATAATCTTCTGTATAGAAGGAGCGTTTGTAACAGATATGATACTTTATATTGGTCACGCACAATGTTTTCTATATTTTAATAGATATTTTTTATTTTATAAATTTTTTTAGCATTTAGTCTATAGATGGAGCAATAAATGTCGTCATAGTTATAAATGAAGTAAACAACACTTTTATATTGTCTTTGAATTGAGCTCATGTAATTTTTAGAGCGGCTATGAAACAAATGTTCTCAATTAAACTCATTTACATCTTATCCCAACACATCCTGAGTTTGTTTAATGGTGTTGTCATTTCACTCCCCCTCCTCCTTACCCTAATCACGCCCCTCCCGTCCAGCATTAACACACAACCATCATTTGCCTTCAAACAAAATCCACGTTGAACTAGTTCCCACCGTTTATCTCTTTACTCACTCAAAAAAACATTCACGTCACATTCAATTATCTCTGAGGCACATTTAAAACATCCATTAAAATAGATCTAAGTTTAAACTACGTTGCGTTATGCTAATCTGTATAATTTTAACTTTTATTGAAACCTAATTGAAATAAGGTACCGTGGGATATTAAGCTAACATGTACTAACTAATGTAGTGTTTATTTAAGCTTGATTGAAGTAATCTAATGACAGCTATGAATAACGACCGATGTCCAACACCGACATAACAGTGTCACGCAATCCTTGATCAGCAATAATCTATATATTCTTACAACTTATATTGTTTACCAATCAAAGACTTTTGTGACCACAGACATTGAGCCTAAATATTTGTTACCACTCTAAATATCGTTGACCAAAAGTTCTAAACTAACGTAGCTTTATTGTAGTGGGTGATTTCAAATCAATTTTCTCGTAGAGCCTTTTAGTTTGGCTTTCTGCTTCATTTTATTTAAACATTAAAAATGGTAAACTACAGCTTTCTAACACTAATCAAAGAGTGGGACGTGGTGGTCGAGAGGTAGCGCTCTCGACTGTCATACCGATGGTCACGAGTTCAAATCCACGCAAAGGCGAGGATTTGTTCCCGGGGCCTGAGGAGTCCCCGAGTCACCCAGCTCCGAATGGGTACCTAACTAGACAATAGTTAGGCGGCTGGGGTAATGCGTGGAACCCCTATAGCCGTGGCCTGTGACCGCTGCATCACTTGCCAACAGATCATCTCTCATGGTCTGTGGACGCAATTATCTTCTGCATAGAAGGAGCGTCTGTATATCTAAGATAAGAAAGTTAGTTCTATAAAATCAAATGGCTTGTCAATCTCTAGATGTTGTGCGGAATGCAACCACTTTCTATACCAAATACAATCTGAGAAGTAACTATGTTTTCAACGTCGTAGTTGAATAACGCACGAACTTTCTATTGACAAATTTCTCTGGAATAGCAAACGTAAAAAGCACAGCTGCACGCCATCTTAGCCTTCTCGTCCTTCGGGTTCTTTATGTGGTTTTATGTTTGCATTACACCCAAGCCCTGAACCAGACTTTTTAAAGAAGCTGTTGAAGTGATCTCAAATAGAATAGTAACTGTGGCCCGGCCATAATTTCACCCTAACAACTTCGCCAGAATAACTGCACTATTTGCAAGCCTGTTACTTTATTTCTAGCTCTTTTTTTTCAAATCAAGCCGAAATCATAAAAAAATATGATCCAAAGATTTAATGTCGCAAAAATCATTTGAGTTTTTATGTTGACATCAAAGCCCTGGTGGGATCACATTTTCTGGAAGGATCCCATTCCTTAGTAACTCTATTCCCCTCTGCGATCCCGGTCTGCACAGATACATACTAATTTCACATGTTTCCATTTCACGTGGTACAATATTTAAACCTTTTTAGAGACATGCCATTTTTATTCACCGTATAACGTTTGAGAATCTCGACCAAATTATATGCACACTTAGAAAGTACATAACAGCAGTGTAAGAAAGTCCTCAATGCATTCACGATGGACGGCTTATGTGCTTGATGTTTGGTATGCGTATATGTTGCACGCATGGTTGGCGCGTTGACAGGAGCAGGTTTTGTGAATATAATGTACTTCTAACAACTTTTAACGCCACGTAGTTTCTATGTGGACACTGGTATCAACTCTAATTATTTTCCAAATGAAAGAGGGACATTATGTTCGTAAATATGTGAATATTCACAAAAAGAAAGTGTTCATACATGTACTTCAAATTATTGAAATGAGGTAAGAAACTATTTAATGTATAGTTAAATATGAAAAACAATGATGTATAAAGTAAAAACAAAATTGGTGATGCTTTTAAAAACAACATAAAGGCGATGAGAGTGAGATTGATGCGAATAAACCAGAAAATCTTACTGAAAACATCGCAAAATGATCTTTATATATAATTCACACAACTACCATTTGAAAACGACCATGACAGTTGGCAAGCGTAATCGGATGAAAAGAAAAAAGGGGGTATGGCGTTGGTGGCAACAAAGCTTATTGCGTTCACTTGTGTTGTTCCTTTACAGATTAATATATGATTCGTAGTGTAGTGGTTATCACGCCCGCCTTTCACGGGAAAAGTCGTGGGTTACATTTCCAATTGGAAAATTTAAAAAACAAAATTGTTTTTTTTAATGCCCAATATTTCCCCCCTTTTTGAGCAAATGAGTAACCCTCACTAGGCTCAGCCAATCACAGTTTATGGTTGGCAAGAGATCGTAGTAAGGGTGGGGGCAGGTAAAAACAACCGCAGTGCGTATTTCTCCACATTTGATAGCTCTTTAAATTCCTTATATTAGCTTCCCCGTTGACTCTGTCTCTCTTGGTTGGGCCGAAAAAGAAAAGAAAAAAATTGACCCATGTTCAGTGATGCTATCCAGATTAAATTTTGCACATAGACTCGTGTTACTTAACAATACTTTGTATCAAAATTTCAGATCGATCAAATGTACCGTAATTAAAGTAATGCACTTTAAGTTTATCTCTATATAACTGTATGGTAGCCGTCTGTTGTGGACATCCACCTGTTTGCTGAAGTTCAGTCTAGTCATCGATGACCACACTCACTCCTTCCCGTTTTACAGCAAGGGGAGTTCAGTCACGTGCAGTCTCTAAATGTTTGTCACGCGGTGCATATTATTTAAAAAGAAAACAATACTTTTAGTTCAGTCTCATATATAAGGGATTTATAGTAAAAAAAATGTTTTTGCAGGTTGTTTATTTTATTACTTCATGCTGCTGTTCGTGTCCGTTCTAACATCCCTTCCCGTTCTTTGCACTACCAATTATGAGCAAGTCTGCTGCGTATGCCACAGATTATCTTTTTTTATGATATTCTACGAATTAATTTAAAGAAATAATATTGGAATAAAAACACTTCAACATAAAAATTTAATTCCCGACAAATAAAGAAAATATTTCCGACTGAAAAGTGATAGTTTCCGACTGTCAAGACATAGTTTCTGGCAATACAGAGGCGTTGTCAGTAAAGAGATAGCTTCCGGAAGTAAAGAGCGGAGGCGTAACTGGATTTTGACGCCCTTGGCTGTTTTGTTTTTGGCGTCTTGGTAATTTATAAGTTTCAGATTTCCGAATTTTTTAATTGTTAGATAAAATTTGATTTAAATTTTTTTATGTATGTCAATAATTACGTAATCTGCAGGGACTTCATAATTAAATTGAATATAAAAAATGCAAAAGACAAGAACAATACTAATTAAAAGTTTATTATTTACTAAATAATAACAAACTAATTGTCATATGCAACGGTATATCGTAGTGATAACACAGACTAAGCAATACTTGAAGTATCAAGTATTAAAAATAAAAACAATAGTATCATACTCACTATTTCATACGTAACGATAGAAACCAACAATTAAAGTTAAATATAAGCAACACTCTACCGATCCCCTACTGTTTTATATCAATGGTTCAACTTAACTTTTCTTGCTTTGATGTTTGAAAAATTAGTGATTATTTCATCTAATTTTATTTGACTGGTAAGTCCTCTTACGATAAAAAGAAGTGATTGAGACTTGAAATATGTGCGTTGTCGACCTGACGTCGTTCTCAAGTAATATTATTTGGCTGAAACTCCTCTCAGCAGTGGCTACTGTGTTTGGCATTTTAAGAAATATTATCAGAGATCTTTCGATATTCGGGTACGATTCATGTTATTTCCATGCAGAGTAAGCATTAAGAAGATCTAAATGAACATGTCATCGGGCTTTTTGTTTTTTTGTTTTTGGTATTTAAAGCATTTTATTTCAATTATAAATTGCTCTTTATTTATTTCAGGATTATTATTTTGATAAGAGAACAGCTTTAATTCAAAATCAGCCATTGCAAAAGACATAAACGCAATGAACTTCTAACTATTGATTTGGCGGTGCAATGATTTAGCAACAGATAATGCGTCACTAAGTCAGTGTTTATCCTCCATTTCAATTAATACTAAAATAATTTGCTCCGGATGCTCATGTACAATGCTTAAAGCATTTGCTTTGAAAAAGCATATTGTGAGTGTGTGATGACATTTTTCCAATCTACAATTTGACGAGGAGAAAAACACTGTACATTTCCTACATAGTTCCGAAAAATGTCACAAAATCTGCATCAATGCTGGCCGCGTGCAGACCTACCAATTAAGACTATATTCACAACAAGGGATATACCATGCAAGTGGAATCTATTTTTGGAGTATGTCTTGAACTCCATTGACCGCGTTCAGCTTCAAGAGATAAACCATTTTGAATTTTGTTGAGCCTTTTCGTCTGAATGGCATCCAATGATCACCGTCGCGTCTGCGATTCCTCCACTAGCTTAGGCCACGTACGAGAGACCTCCAGGCATCTCTGTCCTGGGCAAGCTTCTGCGGGAATTTCCATTTATGGCCAATTCTCTTGATGTCTGCTTCCAATGCTCGACGCCAAGTTTTTCTTGGACGGCCTCTTTTACGCTTACCCTGGGGGTTGCATTTTGTTGTATAGAAGCATGTTTTCTCTGTGTATGACCAATCCAATTTCACTGCTTCTGAAGAATCTCTTCCCAAATGGGCTTCTGCTTTGTCCGATGCCACAGTTCCTGGCTAATAATTTTTGTCCGGCGAGTGAACTTAGAGAATCCTTAGACTATTGTTGATAAAGGACTTGATTCTGATCAGATTTACGGCAGTTGTTCTCCGTTTCTCGGCTCCATATAACAGCACAGGTTTTACCATAGCATTAAAAATCCTTGCTTTTAACTTGCTGCTTAGCTTGTTGGAGACCGACACATTCTTGAGTTGCTGGAAGGCTGCTCTTGCTTTTTCGATCCTTATTTTGACATCAGCATCTGTGCCACCTTGTTTATCTACCACGCTGCCAATATAAAAATAACTGTCCACCTCTTCAAGGGTGTCTCCTTCAAGCAGGATAATGGGTGATGTATTTGTGACTTTAAGCTTGACGATATTACTCTTTCCTTTCTGTATGTTGAGACCAATGCTAGCAGAAGTGGCTGCGACCATGTTTGTGATCTCCTGCATCGGTTGTTGGGTGTGTGCAATAAGGGGAAGATCATCCGAAAAGTCAATACCATCAAGTTGATCCCTCAAGGTCCATTAGATGACATTCATTTTAAATAATTGCTGCTTTAATTTTCAAGGCTATTCCTTCACTTGTTTTTCTATTGTGCTTATTAAAGCAACGAATCTCTTTTTAATGGTATATTCTTTATCTGACAATATCAATGACCGAATAATTTAAGTTAGTTGGTGAGATACATCTGGAGTGCTATCAAAAATTATACTATAATATTGAATTTCTTTAACTATTTCCCTTAGTACTTTCGCTGATAGCAAAAATAATTAATTCATTATTGGATTGTTGGCAAAATAGCTATTTTTATTCTGCGATTCAAGGGAATTTTTAAAGCCAAAATAACTTAAATTTTTTAGTAGATTAAAAAATATAACTCCATCTTGTTCTTGTCCACAAAAAGCTAAACTGTTTTCAGCACTAAACAATAAACATTTCAATGTCACGCTTTTCAGTGCTGTTTGTGCAATGGAGTCAATTAGTCCACCTTTTTCTAATTATTTCCATTTCGTAAAATTGTTCCTTTGTTACCAAGCAGTTTTCGTGTTTTTTGAATTTTTGGGAGATGTTTCCAGTCAACAAAACCATCGTACACACAAAATGGAATAGTATGAACACCAGATTTAGCGGCTCAATTTTGAACTGGTACAGACCGGCGCCCTTGGCAACTGGTCAAATGCCCAATGCTAAGCCGTTGTTACGCCACTAGTAAAGAGATAGTAGCTGACAGCAAAAAGATAGATTAAAGAATTAAAAAGGTAGTTTCGTAAAGTAAAGTGATAGTTTAGGACAGTAAAGAAATAGTTTCCCAAGATGAAAGCAATGTTTATACAGTTTGTTAACTAAGAAAAATTTTCCAATGCCAGCCATAGGACTGACAGTTGGACAGTCTTGTTGAACATATTAATCTCGTAGTGTATTTCTATTCATTTGTTTAAAATTATTATTTTTTTAGTTTGAAACATGCAGTATTTAGTTAAATAATTTTATGTAATCGATTCAATTAGCTACACACGTAAATTCGAAAAACCATAAGGTCTTGCGTACCAGAAACAGGTGTTTGGGCAAAATTTATATCTTAAAAACGAACCATCTTCTTCGTCTTCGTGCTCAAATCTTTTGATAGATGATTTAGACATCAAGTACCATATCTGTGATGAACTGCGCTGTGGCTGTCAGTTGGTTCAGTCCACCATAGGGTTTATCTTCGAGGGTAGCTGTCCGGGTATAGTGGTACAGGAGGCAGTTTTGAAGAACCTATTTCAAAGAAATGAGGTGAAGTAAACTTTAGTTATTATCCTTTTTCAAAAAAATGTTTCCTCTTCATATGATGATCTCAGAGTACTTTTTTTGTTTATTTGCAAGGAGATGAATCAGTTCTAAAGTGCATTAGCACTTTTTTTGGTCCTCTGTGTGTCTGAAAAGTCATCTTTCCCTTTTCACTTTACTTATGTCAAAAATTGTTTAAAAAATATCCTGCTCTTTTTCTGCAAATTTAGATGTTTTTTTTTCAATAGTGTATTTTTTCAGGAGGCTGATTTTCATTACTTTCACTTCTAAAATAGTTTAAAAGCGATCTTGATTCATTATTCACTACATGATTTAGTTTCTTCCAGTTATTAAATCTATTAGATTAGCACATTTTTTTATTCATTCGTAAAATTTACTACTAAAATTTAGAAAAAACAACTGAACAATTTTGTGCATTATATTACAGCAATTAAAATTATTATCGCTTTAGCTCTCATCTCTCCACAGCCGATCAATGTTAAACATACACACATGTACACGGTAGCAAAAATAACGAATATTTAACATGTACAGATTTACACAGTAACACAAATATCCGGCAGCCTTTGCCACTTCTCATCATATTTCAATTTTACGTTGAATATTTCTCCAGCGCTTGTGTATTCGTTTATTTTATAGACGACAGAGAAATGTAGTCGCACAAATAGCCTACGTTAAATATGGACACAATTACAAGCTAGCATAAACAACCAATGTTAAACATGCAGATATTGACAAGGTAGCTCTATAAACCTATGTGAAACATGCACACATCAATTTACAAGTTAGCATAAATTACCCATGTTAAACATGGACCCATTTACATTGTAGCACTAATAGCCATAGAAGACATACGGTACAGGTTGTCTTGTCAATAAAACTCTACTTTTTTTTTGTTGTCATTACAAGTCAAACACGTACGCCTGCCCCATTCTATCTACCTCTCCTTGCATAAAGCAAGCACATTTCAAAGGGTTTGAACTCAGTGCGATATGAACACTTTATATAAAGCTTCCTGGTTTGGCTATTTATGACCTTAAAAACATGTCACACCCATTCCAAAGTAGCAATCACCAAAGTGTGTCACTAAGCTTACGGTTCACTGCTTTCTCAGCCAACAGAAGGACATGTAGGTTATCTATTTTGACATATAGTCACAAACCATGTAGCTAATGTAGTCGTGTGTTTGGTTCACTGATATTATCGAATGAATGAGTGAAATAATACATCAGTAAAACTTCAATGCAATGAAAATAAATGAGATCGTCTACAGGCGATTGCAGTAATATAGTATACGAGCAAAATACCCGTGCTATGCTACGGGGTAGGCACAATAAGAGTAACTTTATTTAGTTTTGGGTCTCAAATTCTCCTTAAAAATTAATATAAACGGATCTGGAAATTGGGGTTGTGATAAATCAAACCCTTCTTAATAAAAACAAAGATAAGTGTGTCGAGAAAAATAAACATTATGTTATTTGTTTAAATATTACCCATCAATTTTGGTATTTCTGCTTTAATATAGCAACATCATTATCATCCGTGGCTCTACAGCCCATGTAGGGCCCTGCCTGCTCAATCACATCCTTCCATTCAGATCGATTGATGGCATTCTTTCACCAGGCTCGAACCCCTTTAATAACGCATGGTATATTCTCAACCAGAATAACAAATGTCGTTAACAGTTACAAAAAGATAACGGGCAAAGTTAACCTTCTTTTCACGTGAATCAAAACATGAAAACAATATCTTTCCACAGGATTTCTATGGTTCCTAGAAATAGCTTGCTAAACACACATTTCATTTATAGTCTAAGCATGAAATTAGTTCAAGACGAATAGTATATTTTTAGCCAGATAATATTTGTGAATATTGTGGCTTGGGGAGAGTAGAAAATATGGT
>MUZC01002090.1:207260-220539 GCA_002072015.1 Radix auricularia | reverse complement strand
AAATCCCTGAGCGTTTACTTTCAATACGAATTTCCTTAATGCCAGTTTATAATGAAATCGATCCAAAACACTCACTTGTATTAAGTAAGCACCTAAGAGAAATACCTCTTCCTCCTAACAAATATTTTCATTTTTTTTAATGCTAGATCACCCTTTGAATGCTTCAAAAGCGGTTCCGTGTTAATTTTTCTTTAAGAAATTTTTATTCTCTGTAATTTTGACTTGTTATAAGCCAGTATAAAATTTGCCTCCATCCGATTATATACATAGATGTATAAAAGCTTATATTAAAATGTAAAATCAAACATAAAGTAAAAACCATCTCTGAAAAAATAATTGGAGATTGTTCTTCTAATTAACAGTTTTTTAAGTCCCATTCAATGACTTCCCGTTATCTTTTCTTCAAGCACCCATGCAGATTGCATCGGCAGAAACTTGTGTTCATAAAATTAACGGAATTTTTCATAATCCAGTGCATAATTTTAACTATACATAAAAGATTACGTGGTAACGTCTTTTCAATATTTAATTTCACTTTTAGCAATCTATGAAATAAATCGTTATTTCACAACTAATACAAACACACAGTCACACGCACACACAGACGCACATACACATAAACACACTCGCACACATGCATATTCACACACTCGGATTATAATCAAGATAAAAAGTAACATCAAATAAAGAAATATAATAAAAGCTTCATGACGCCACTTAATTGTTTTTTTTTACGGCGCGCAAAACCACACCCTCTGTTAATCTCAAACCCAAAATCATTATGATTTTGCGTCTATATTTTCAATTTAAAAAAAAAAAGTTAGCAAGAGTTGCGTGGTATAGGGGCTTCACACACACACACACACACACACTGACGGACGCCCTTAGGCGCATTATATAATAGATGAGAAGGACATTCAGATATCAAATTAATAAGACAAAATATTTTCTTTACTATAAAAAAGGGGGTGGGGTGGGGTGTTAACAATGTTTCTAAGGTTAAGATGCGTTGATCCTTCACAAAATAATATTTATTCGTAGTACAAGTATAATGGTTATCACGTCCGCCTTGCACGCGGAAAATCGTGGGTTACAGCCCCAGTGGAAACATTTTTAATGTTTGTTTTTGCCTCTTCTTTTCCCCTATTTATGCACATGGCTAACCCTCACTAGGGTCAGCCAAACACAGGTTGTGTGTGGTTGGCAATGGGTTGGTATTAAATTGTAGGGGCAGGTAACAACAACCGTATTTCTCCACATTTGCTCCATTTTTTTCCCAGTTCTTCGGACTGCAGTTTGTGTCAGTTCTCTCAATACCCCCCCCCCCCTTTTCTTTGCACTATCTTTGATGAGCAAATCTGCGGCGAAGGCTACCCCGTGGGTCGTATCTAGTTAAAATAATTGCATGATAACAGAAAATTTATATAAGAAATCACTGCAAGTTAACTGATCGAGCAGAAGCCTAGGTATCTAACGGTTTTTGGAAAAATATCAAGGAATTACCAATTTTTATAGATTTGATGAAAACTTTGTTAAGATTCGCACTTTAGCAGCACTATAATCTTTATAATCGTTTTAGACTGTTTTCACAATACAACAGTCTTTCAAACCCTGAACGCTACTTGCAGAGTGCTAATGAGGGTAATACACGTTGACAGCTTTGTATCATCCGCACGTACTTTGCGACACAAGGACTTGGTTTCAGTAACTCAACCACGCTGACTAGCGTAGGTGGCGTGTTTCTTATATACCGGTAATTAGAAATATTGTCTCTTCAACTCACAAGAATTTAGATTTTTTTCTTTGAAAAATGAAAAAAAAAGAAAACAATTTGCCTCCACTTGCCTAAACAAAGTTACCATTGTAAGTATATCTATATGATTTGCTAGAAATTTACAAACATGGATTGAAGTCAATGCGTGTCTTTAAATTAAACGGTTTTTTGCATGCTATTAAATAAGAAGCCAGACAGCTTGGGATTTTATCGGAGATACAGATATAAACAATTTAGTTACCCCTGACACTGCAAGGGTCGGAACTAGTAGGTTTTGACACGGTCTTGTTTTGTGACTCGAGATCGGCGCTCGAAGTCCTGTTGTCTGAGAAACGTAGCACCCACCTAGTCGATGCCATCTTGGAGGACTTGGGCAGACTCGAGAGATTTGGTGGCAGGGTCACAGTGCAGTGGATCCCTAGCCACGTGAATGTAGAAGGCAATGAAATAGCAGACTCGCTGGCAAAAGCTGGAGCAGCCCAACCCCAACCAGATGTCCCAGTCACATCTTGGGGCAAAGACGTGGCTAATGGACCACTTCAGGGAAAAATGGTACCAGGAGTGGGAAGATGGAGCGACAGCCAGAGGGGTGTTCGCTAGCATGCCCAGGCCGAGCAGATCAGACCAGTGGTGGGGTCTAAACCGAAGGGAACAGAGTTTGGTGACCCAAATGAGCACCGAGCATTGCCCAACCAAATCGTACTTTAACCGGCTAGATCACAACAGGAACCCCAACTGCCGCCATTGCAATCAAGCCTCTGAGACGATCACACACTTGTTGACGTCATGTCCCGCGCTTGACATAGCCGGGGAGGTTAGGGTGGCAGGGGAGTCCTACGTTCAGACAATGTTGTATGGCACTGTCCAACAGATGGAGCAGAATGCCCAAGTAATAGCCAAGGCCTTAAGAGATTAGATCTAAGGTCAAAAGAATATGTGTTTAGTTTAGTTACCCCTAACAGTGTTTTTTAAAGTAAAAAAAGAGAGCTAGATGTATGTGATTTTAAAAAAAATAATTTGTGTTTATATGGTTTGTAGGTTATGTTCAGAAAGGGAGTTTGGATATGTATTTATTTTAATAAAATATAATGTTGAAAATCTAAAACCATCCAAGGTGTAAGAATTATATATACAACCCAAATACTTTATATAAAAAATATTTACAGTATAAATGGATTCACCAAAATCTAACTTTAAAAGGGAATAGACATTTTCAAAAATAATTAAACCTAAAGAAGTTAGGGTGCATTGTTAGCCGACATAGTTTTCTTTTTTAAAATTAGAAATGTTTATTTTAGGTGCTGAACCATCATGAAGTAAATCGATTAAGCAACGGGACACAATCCATTGTTAAGTAGGTAACACCAGGTAATATCTTATATCATAATAATTATAAATACATATATATTATAGGTGACTAGTTATATATTGTTATTTACCATTCGCGATTTTTTAAAGCGTCACCGTAGCTGCGTTAAGATCTAAGATATATCTCTAGCAGAGTCGAAATTCGGATGATATTTAGAGGCCTGTTAACGGTTAGAGTTAGCTCCTGGTTAGCTACACAGGGAAAATAAGACAGTTTGAATAAGTGTAAAAATATGCTATTTATTTAGACAACATGAACTCGGTAATATTTTAATGCAATAAAGATGCCAATTAAAAGTTAAAGAAGTGACCACTGTTTTTTTTAAATATTTGTTTGTCATAGCGAATGGGTAAATTACCAAAGTTGAGCTCAGTTTGAAAACACGTTGGAATAACACTAAGACCCACGATAGAGGGCAGTTAAGAAGTAATCTAAATGGCCCACGTGCAAAAGTTTTTCAAAAATTTTTTTGTGTAGGTTCTGTGTGGGTAAGTGTAAACAATATCAGCTCAACTAGTAGTCAGGAAATCGGGAAATTTAAAATCGATCTCAGAAGAAACCCATGGCTATTTCCCTGTTTTTGGTAAACTACTAATCGATTTTATTGTCACAAGGGGATTGGTGCTAAAAAGAGTTACGATAGTTTAAAATAATACTTATAAAAAATCGATAATTTTGATCCTTTTTAAAACACAGAAAGAATGGACTTAACAATATGTTGGATTCTTTGTACTTTTCTCCTTTGGAATATTCGTTCATGTAAGTTAAAAATTTTCTTTGATTACATAAAATGAAAATACTCATACAAGGATTAGACGAGGAAATACTTGTTTCATTTTAGAGACTTTTTTCTCATATAATTTTAGTATTTAAAAGTCTTTAAAATTAATAAGTATTTATACTTATTATTATATTTATTTTATAAATTATATATTTTATAAATTATACTTATTTCAACAGAAATCGAACTTTTTTCAGACAAATTTTTGAAATGTTATTTTGATTGGACCGTAAGAACTTATATTTATAATATTTATTACAGTTAATTGTGATTGTGTTATACAAGAATATGGTGAATACGAAAGCAATGGTGTCGGACATAATTTTACCGAAGGGTCAGCGGTATGGAAAGTGAACTCAACGATCTTGGCAAGTTGCAGTCAACTGTACAACTGTAATACTCCCCCAGAAGTCAGTATAACCGTTACAAAGTCTTTTTTTGTTTGGCTCACAATTGAAAAAATAACAGTACCTAGATATCAACATGTCCGATTGACCTACGGAACAGGTGACCGAGTTATGTATGTGCTTTGCGAATCTATGGAAATATATGGTAAGATATTTTAAGTTTTAACATTCTTCAACCAATAGAAAAATGGAGAAAAAAATTATGAAGAGAGTTTTCAAATAATAATTCGAATACGACTTAACAGCCTTGCTTTTAAGTAGCATGTAGATAGATGTAAAAGATAAGCTTGCCATATCATTTATTAACCCTCTAGATTTTTATAATCACAATACCCCTTGACTTCTGTCTCTTGGTATGAAAAAAAAAATCTACCGTGAGCTAAATTGCCAAATAGGTTATGAATGCTTAATGTCGTCTGTATTTTCCGGACTTAAAGATTATTTTTAAAAAATTTGTTTGAAAAAAAAAAGGATTTTGGATGAAAGGTTATTTGAAAAATTTAGGTGCTAAACGTTTTAGCTTGATGGTTTTACACATTGCTAAAGGCATGTTAGAAATTTTTAATGATTCATTTATTTGTGGTACGCGCGATCAAGTAAACATTAAAACAAATCACGACATTCTTTGACATTACCGTTCATTCTGACATAGAAAAAGGTCTGACGATAGTCCTTATAATTTTCCGTATAGACCGAAAGCTTAGACAAATATATATTTGTTCATAACTACATGTCAATGGACATATACTAAATATTTATTTAGAAGTATCTTTCAGGATATCTCGATTCATTTAATGAGTTCATAAAAATTAACAATTAGTAAAAATTATCTCAATAAAAGTCAAGCTTTCACTCATTAATGAAAAATTCTTCATTTTCACATGTAAATTAAAGTTAGGACCAACCATCTCAGTTAACTTGTAAAAGTTTTGCAGAATTACTCGAAAGCCATAATTTGATTTTTATTTTAAGCATATGAAATACATACATAAAAGCATTGGCAACCTGGATATATACCAAACTAACACACACACACACACACACACACACACACACGCACCCACCCACACGCACTCACACACACGCACGCACACATACGCACGCACACACACACGCACACACACACGCACCCCCGCACGCACCCCGCACGCACACACACACACGCACAAAAACAAATGAAAAAAAAAGATGAATCACAATAAAATATTTTGGAGACCTGAACTGTGCAGCTATTTTTTAAATGTCATTTTCCCACACACGCGTTGATATTGATAATGGATCTTGTCAAAACTTGGCACACACATTCTTAATCATCCAGAATCTAAAAGGGAGGGAAGGTTGGACTTTAAAATTTAAATGTCCTTTTAATTTTTTAACAAATTGAAAGGGCCCTTAAATTATATGTCAATTAGAAAGCTGTTTATGATTTTACGAATAGATTTTGCCATTTTCAGACTAACAGGCGTTGCAAACAAAAAAGATTCTAAGCATATTTTAAGGCTGTATGGCATTGGTATGGTTAAAATGTTAGTCGGTTCGACCACGGAGGGTTCGACCCCGGGGTCGAATCGCCCATGGCCGAACCGTCCGGGGTCATAGCGCCCTGAGTCCTGGGGTCCGTAATTCGATTATCATGTAGTTAGTGGAGCTTTTTAAAAAGGTTAATCTGTTTGATTTTCTTTCTTATGATGTCTGCATTGATTTTGAACTACCACAAAGATTTTCAAGTCCAACTTTCTATCCCACAAATAATTAAGTCAAATCAAATATTGTTTTACTTTGTATTTTTAAACAAATACAGTCAGACATCGCTAAGCAGAGCTCTAAGGACTTTGGCCAGTACTTAATAATTAATTCGTCCGACTGTAAATAATTCCTAAAATTGATACTTTGGTTTTTTATTGTTATTTGGCCATTAACCTTTTGTTAATATGTAGATAGAAATATTATTTAATATATTTATATTATATTTTATGACATATTTTGTTATATTCAGATGAAATACCCCCCTCCCGCCAAAAAAAAAACAGCAACAACAACAACAAAACAAATATTCATTTCATTTAACACCAATATTTAGTTCAAGGATTTGAGGAATCGGTTTCTAGTTTACATAAGTTTTTTTATACAAAAGAACAGAGCACGCATGCCGGCGCGTCCCTAAAGGATACTACAACTATTTAGGGGCCGTCCACAAAGTACGTCACGCTATTTTTGACAATTTTTAACCCCTCCCCCTTGTCACAAATCTTTGAACCCCTCCCCCCCTTAAGTACGTAACACTTTCGAATAATTTTTTTTATTAACAAATTAATTAAAATTTAACATTAAACACAGTGACGTCACACATGGCGGACACCCCCATCCCCCTGACACAAACTGTCACACTTTCTTACACCCCTTACACCCCTCTAGAGCGTGATTTACTTTATGGACGGTCCCTTACTAGATATATTAATTCAAATGTACATTAAAGTTTTTATAATAAACTGCCTTAACATTGCCGTATCAAGAGAGGGAGAGACAGAGAGAGAGAGAGAGAGAGAGAGAGAGAGAGAGAGAGAAGAGAGAGAGAGAGAGAGAGAAAGAAAGAGAGAGTGAGAGAATGACGAATCATAACATAGAATACAATTATTTATGCATTAAATTATATATTTTCCATAAGTTATCTGCAGAAGTCCCATAAAGGTAGTGCGATGTTAACTTGTGAATTGCTTGCTTGATAAATGTTAAAAATTTCTATTATCTGACATTGAAAAAAAATCTAAACAAGAAGATAAAAATTGCACACTTAACATATACTTAATTTATTGGTAAAGTTGTACTTAAATCTAATATATACATCACGTGGAAAGTTTCAAATAATGAGGCAGGCATAACGTGCAGGAGACAATTGGAATGTGAGAAAAAAAAAGAGTTTAGAACGGTTTAGATTTTAGATAATGAGCTACAATAAAACTAGAATATATATCTTTAAATAATTATCAAACTCATAGCGATTGATGATTATTATCAGAATGCATTTTGCATTTCGGTATTCTAGATACTGCTTTATGGTTAATTTTTCAGGTAGTTATGATTGAGCTACGTGTAAAATCAATGAGGATTGACTGGGTTGTCCATCGTCCAAACCGTTACGGTTAAATTTCAACAGGCTTGCTTCGCTCCCTTTTTAATGAATTGATTTTTCTATATTTCTATACTGACGACATTTAATGTATAATTTCAGTCAACATTATATTGGTGTTTTTTAATAAAAATAAATAAAAATGATGATGGCAAAAATCACTGTCATTTTATTCTTTACCAACCTCGACATATGTAGCAAAAAGTCATGAAATCATGTGTTGCTTCGTGCGCAAAATTCATTATAATCTGATTTTAAAAAATGGTTAAAAATAGCTCTTATCTGCCAAATCGAAATGGGTATGAATGTATCATTGAAGTACTTAAATTTTAAAATGTTTATAAAAATTTGAACTCATCAGTATCGACTCTGAACATATGTTTTATTCATTTAAAAGGTGCGTAGTAAATTTTTAATGTTTAATGACGGTATAAGATATTTATAAAGTCTCGAAATTCATTCAATTCCCTCCACCCCCCCCCCCCCAAAAAAAAATATAAAAAAATAAAAAAATAATTATATATCCCTGTAACAAATTACGAAATTATTGAAAAGTCTGTACGTTAGTTTTAAAGGATTTGACTTTGTTTAATTTCGTTAATCATGAAATTTGGTCCTCTATGAAAAAAGTTTGAACGCCCTCTGAATATACGGGATAATATACACCCTTTAACAATGTCGTTACAATACAATGTGATCAGTTTGGGGTTTATGTTGTTTATTTGGAAAGTTATTAGCCTCTTAAAAAAGATACATCATAGCACTTTGATCAAGGAGATTTATTGGCATAAAACAATACAAAAGATACAATTAATTTACTTTTAAAATATCATAAAATACTTTTAGAAACTGTGACTGGAAGAAATTAACGAATCAAATTTCCAATTTACTTTGATATTTTCACATACAAAGATTTTAAAATGTATTTAAATACTATTAAATCATTAAATGATTGATCGTTCATAATTGATGTACATTTTTTGTTAACTTTTGGTAATGAGAAAAAAAAGTATTGCTCTTCTGTCTTCTTTCAGTAATACCACAAAAAGTTACCTGCAATAGTGCATTTAGCAGTGAAAATATTCTCATCACATGTGTTGCTACCCAAGTATCAACATCGATCATATGCATATTTGATTTAGTAAGTATTTTTTTTTAAATTTTTGAAATTTCGAATGCTTTTACAGTGGTACTTCTGTATTTCTCCATAATTCGTTTCATAGCCTTGGACGAACGTATTTTCCCCATTAAATAAAGGGATGAATGATAAATCCGTACCCATAAAAATCATATTATTAATGACATTTTTTGACGCAGTAGTATAACATAATTTCAACACGCCTTATTACTAAAATACACAAATAAAAAGACCTTAGACGCATTTTAACTTTTTAGCGCATTTTCGAGAAGTCGAATGCGCTATTGCACCCGTTTTGTCCGTCCGTCTGTCATCACCCTAGATCTCAGCATCCATAAGTCCTAGACCCATGATGTATATATGTTTTTGTATGTCCTGACCTGCCATTTGTGCATCAACACTCAGTTACTCGATCCGTTAAAAAACCCCGTTAAAACTACCAAAAAACATTGCGAATCGAGAGATAACACTGTCGCAGGCAACGGCCGCCATTGCCGGAAGTCTTAGTATTATCAAAAGTATTAGTTTTTTTTTGTTGTTGACGTCATTAGAATATGTGTAAAAGTTTAGAGAGTTTTACATCATCATTTGTGGTGACTTCAATCAAGATCTTAGCGGCCCAGGGGCAGAAATTGAAAACTTTTTCGAAACAAGCTTCAACATTCAACTACTTTCACCAAGATTGGCAACTACGATCTATCAAACAACAATTGACAGAGTATTTGGGCGATTAGCTGATTACAATTTAGAATGTTTCATTTATGAGTCCTATTTCAGTGACCACAAACCACTTGTAGTTAGATTAAAGAGAAAATAAAAAAATTTAAAATGTCAAGAAATGACTTTTAAATAATTTTTTTTCAGGTATATTCATTACACAAGAAAATTCATAAAAATATGTCTAAAATCTAAACACAATTACTGATAACTACATAATGGTGATATCTAACATAAGTACTGATACATAATACGAAAATGCGCTAACACGTCCTGAGTTCCAAAAGGGACCAGGCTTAACATGATTTTTTTCCGTAGTACCTGGTATATTTTACCTCCTTTACAGAATTAACCGATTTAAAAAGTGTTTGTTTTTCACGGTCATAGAGAACCCCGTTCACGACATTCAGTACTCTGCAACTAAGTACAAGATACGCATGCCACTTTCATCTTTTTCAACCATATTTTTTTTTTTAGAAACGTTGCGTGGATTCTCTCATTAATTATTATAGGAGTCATTGTTAACGAAATTGCTAAAAATTTACTTGGAAAATACAAAATAACGTGAAAATTCCCAGTTAATGCGCGTACTGATACACGCGATAGGTAAACAAAAGTACTGCTCTGTGTGGTGAATCATACAAGTTAAATGTGCGATCATTCAGTTTTAGTGGATAGTATTGCAAACAAAGCTTAGGATTGGGTCTTTTTTTTAAATAGACCCATTTTAAAAAAGCATTTTAAAAAAAATTACATTTCGTTGTAGAAAGTTGTAGTTGGGCCGTGATAGGATGATGAGATGAAAAATATATGCTGTAAGTCTGAGTTTTAGAGTAAAATTTTGCTTATAACTTAAACGAGGATGACGTAATTATTTATTATGTTTCAGGACTCTCGGGAACTTGATAGCAAGTTGTTCAATATTTCTTACAGACGGGAAAATGTCACACCGGACTCACACTATTATGACTACTCTTGCACTTTGACATGCCCACTATCCACATTAACACCTGGATATCATTCTTTCAACGCAACTATTTATTTAAATGTGTCATATCCCAAGTATAAATCTTACTACGGTGGCAATGATCACATATCGACATCATTAGGTAATATTAATAATGATTTAATTATTACTTCTGTTTCTTCAATTGTTCATAAAAGTATGAATTTACCTTATCGTGTTTCATTTTACAAGACTACTTGTAAGCCTTTAAAATATTTAGAAAAGAGAGTTTGTTAAAAAGGAGTTTCGCAATGAATTATTTCAACCACTATTTGCCAATAAGTATCTGTAACGAATGGTCAAGTATGCTCCTCATCTGGCCCTTTTAATTTATTCGCCGTCCACTAAAAACCACTGTTTTAAATATCAACCAAACACAATGTGTTTATAGTCATTTCTATTACTTTTTTAAAAACATATTTATCATTGTTTCTTAATGCTATCTTTATTTCAGTTGCTATATTTTGAACGTAGAATTGCGATTACAAATTAAAATAATTCTATTCTTTGTATACAAAGCCAAGTTTTTATAGAATTGAAACAAATTTAGCTTTAGATACGCTTTCAGATATTCCTGATTAAGCAAAACTTAATTTAGAGTTTTAAATAAATTTTAACAAAAAAAAAATATTTACTAGAAAATGAAAAATTTTCTGTCATGAGACACTGCTTTCACGACACAGTTCGTACAGAAATAAATAAATAAATAAATAAAATAATTGTTGAGAATATAGCTTCATTTAAAAGGAATGCAGATCTACGACTTCCTTTATTTTCATGCAAGGATATATGTGTTCTTAAATATGTGAAATTATTGGTTTTCGTTTTTATACCTTTTTTTTTTTTTGAAGCATGATTTTTTTAAAAAAATGACCGCTTCATCTTTTTAGGCGCAGGTATGTCAAAAATGTGCCGTTTCAAAAGGGTTAAGGATACATTAATTTAAATGCAAAGCACAAGACAAATATTATGATGTATTGTTAAGATTTTTAAAAAAAATGTTTATAATTCATTATTAATAGTGTTCTTCATTTTAATGATATATTTCAGTAAAATAAATTATAAAATTTACGTGACTGACTTAAAATTTTTGTTAAGTTAAACATGGCTTTCTGTGCGTGAATTACTACGGAAATTAAAACTAATATTATGTTTTATTTACTTGATAACTTCATTCATCTGTTAATAAATTTAAATTCTGAAAAAAAAAAAAAATATATATATATATATATATACTAATAAAAGGGAAAGCCCTCATTGACTGACTCACTCACTCATTCATCACTAATTCTCCAACTTCCCGTGTAGGTAGAAGCATGAAACTTTGGGAAGTTGTTGGTTACCCTCTCACGACAAAAATTGGCCACAAAGAATTTTAAAAATCTCGCTCATGTGGGGCCGGGGGCCCAAAAACATTTTTGTCCCTATTTTGGGCTCTATAAAAATTGAAAATTACCAATTTTCCTATTTCCCGTGTAGGTAGAATCATGAAACTTTGGAAATTTATTAAGTTCATGCTCCCAATTATAATTGAAAAAAAGAGAGAAATTTCCCACTCATGGGGGCCGGGCCCCAAAAATGTTTTTTTCCTTATATGAGATATATACAAATTGAAAATCACTAATTCTCCTATTTCACGTATGGTTAGAAGCATGAAACTTTGGAAATGTTTTGAGTATACGCTACCGACGAAAATTGGCAAAAAAATGTTAAAATTCCCTCTCATGGGGGACCAGGGGCCCAAATATACTTTTTCTTATATTAAAAACCGACTCATCACTAACTGCCTAAATTCCCGTGCAGGTAGAAGCATGAAACTTTGGGAAGTTGTTGGGTACCTTCTCTCTATGAAAATTGGCGAAAAAGAGTTTTTAAAAACTCGCTCATCTCTGACCGGGGGCCAAAAAACATTTCTTTCCTTATTTGGGCTCTATAAAAATTGAAAATCACCAAATTTCCTATTTCCCGTGAAGGTAGAAGCATGAAACTTTGGAAATTTTTTTGAGTACACGCTCCCGACAAAAATTGACAAAAAAGAATGTTAAATTTCCCTCTCATGGGGGACCAGGGGCCCAAATATAGTTTTTCTTACATTAAAAACAAACTCATCACTAATTCTCCGATTTCCCGTGTAGGTAGGAGCATGAAACTTTGGGAATATGTTAAAGTACCCTCTCACGACGAAATTCTGTGTAAAAGAATTTTTAAATACACACTCATGGGGGCTGGGGCCCCAAAAACGTGTTTTTTTCCTATATGAGATTTATAAAAATTTAAAATCTATAAGTCACTTATTGCCCGTTAGGGAGTTGCTAAATTCACATTCGTGATGGTAGCAGGTTGAAAATATTTCAAATATCCTTTACTGGGGACCGGGGGCCCAAATGTAGTTTTTTCCAAATATATATGTAGAAACTGTGTAAAAACTGAAAATCACTAATTTGTAAATTTCCCGTGTAGGTTGAAAAATGAAACTTTCGGAGATTGTTGAGTGCCATCTCGTGACAAAAATTGGCAAAAAAGAATGTTAAAATTCCCACTAATGGGGGACCGGGGCACATAATATAGTTTTTCTTATATTATAAACAGACTCATTACTAATTATCCAATTTTCAATGTAGGTAGGAGCATGAAACTTTGGGACATTGTTAATTACCTTCTCACGGCAAAAGTCGGTGTAAAAGAGTTTTGAAATACAGACTTATGGGGGCCTGGGCCCCCAAAAAGTTTTTTTCTTATATGAGATTTATAAAAATTGAAAATCTTATTATACCCGTGCACGTTGACAAGGAAAAATTATTATATAAATTTTAAAAATTTCCTCTCATGGGTCACCAGGGGCCCAAAACTTTTTTTCACCTAAAATGGGCTATCTAAAACTGAATCAACACTAATTCTCCAAGTTTCCGTGTAGGTAGAAACTTAAATTTTTGAAAGTTGTTGAGTACCCCCTCCCCCCC
>MUZC01002090.1:184480-200211 GCA_002072015.1 Radix auricularia | reverse complement strand
GGGGCGTGTTAGAAAGTGTGGATAATTTGTGACAGGGGGAGGGGGATCCGGTTATGTTTGACGTCACGGTGTTTTATATTAAAATGTTTACTTATTTTGTTAATTTAAAAAAATGTGTGTCCAAAGTATGTCGTACTTTAAGGGGTGGTGACAGTTAAAAATTGTCAAAAATAGCGTGACGTATTTTATGGACTTAATGTTTTTAAAAATATTTTTTGACTCATAACCTCGTTGTCGTAGGGGGTTCTAATGTTTCCTTTAGAACTTTCTCGGGTCTTGGTAGACATTGGTGACACTCATCTCCTCTCCAAGACAGCTGATAACTTTTTAGCTATAGTCAGTTATCAGCATTTTTTATTGTGCCTTTAAAGTGGGCTAGTTACCATGCCCTTCAGCTCGTTAGGCGAGCGCTATTATGACTACTTATTGAAATAAATGCAGACTAATTCTCATTAAGAACTTAATTCAATCAACTCAAGCTGTGTATTTTAATTTTAAAAAATAAAATAACCTGACATGGTCACAACTAAATAGTATTTTCTTTCTTTTCTTTTTTTAAAATTAAAAAGTAAACATTTATAATGTTCACTAACGCGTACTAAATAATCCATTCATATAAGAATAAGTTAACAGTCGAGCATTTTGTTTCATGGACCAGTTCAAAACAAACTTGCATCTACTTTAAATTAACACACATACCTACACACGCATCAACACCATACACACAAAACATTAATTAATATTTTTTAAATTAATAAAATTTATTTAATTTAATTCTTTTATTGTATGTGCTAATTGTTGAAAATTTTCATTATTTTTAGGGTTAGTATTAATTTATTATAATTATATTTTTATTTCCTGTCTTGATAATTTCTGCGGACCGGCAGCCTATTGTCCGAGGAATGGCACCGGTCCGCGGACCACCACATTGAGTAGCACTTACCTAGTTTTTTTTGTGTAATAAAGTAAATAATAATTTTAAAAATCCCATAATTTCAAAGTACAATGTGATATGTGAAACTTATATAATGCTAAATAGAAACAATAATAATATATGTTTGTTTCTTTGACTGACAATACAAGTGCGACTAGCATGTGACAAAATCATACAAATAAGATTTACTTCTAGTAGTTCTATAAAATATTTACTTTTGCACTTCAAGTCTCCATAATTTACTTCATTTGACATCATAACTTTTAAAGATGTTTTTACAAGTATTAAATTAAGGCATAAACTAACAGCATCTACCTTTGACAGTGTACGGGGCGCTTACCTCGTTACTTAATAGCTTTTGATAATTATAACACATTGGATCTTTGCATTGATCTTTGTATTTCAGATACAGAAAAGCCAAAGAACGAAATGCTGATCATCGGCCTGGCAGTGGGTCTTCCCCTGGCTGGCCTATTGTTGATATGTGTGGTAATGATCTGTGTCATCAAACGGAGACGTCCTCCTGGTATACACGCTCCAGTCCATCACCGACCGCCAGGTTATGACGACTTGGCGACCGTTAGGCTGCCAGAGAACACACGGTACAATCCAGTGGAGATACAAGGTTAGGCCTTCTATATAAAGGTCAATGGCAGAGTGCGGTGGTGTAAGACGTAACTGTAAATAACTCTTGTTCCGGTGTATGGTTGAATTAAATAATTGTATAAAATTTCTTGATTTATCAAGCATGTAGTGAACAATAATAACCCACGATGCTTGGTCAATTAACATTTGTTCGCGTTTAATAAAAGATGGTATTACATTTAAAGAAAAGTGAGAAGCGAAACTAAAATGTATAATAGGTTAAAAATTTACAATGTAATAGTGAAAAAACTGTGGCAGTTATGGGATTTATTTATTCCAGTGGCAATCTTTAAATTATTGGAGATAGAGATTTTTTATGGTTTTGTCTATCAAAAGATTCTACAAGAGTAATTGGAAAAAATGTGAAGGTTAGTATTTGAATAAAAGTGGCCTTGAATGATATGTGTCACCTATGCGATCACTGCTCCTCCCGGATTTTTTCTTAGTCGTCCATTATGACCCCAAAACTAACAATATGTAACAATGTTACGCTTTTCACGACTGTGCAATGGACTTGAACCGTCTGGACTCTTCTAACGGCCCCGAAGCGTTTTCCAGGCGAAGTAAAGTTGAATTCAACTCGTAATTCAGTGTCTATTAATTAAATTCTAATACATTTACCTGTTTTTGATTACATTACTCGTTCTTTGACCACAAAGTATTGTTACATGTGGGGTGGGGTTTGGGTAAATATGATGAATAATGAGTTTAAAAAAGGGTCATGGTTAACACCTGCTTTCCAATGTAGCTCAAATAAAAATGTACTCGTAAATTCGGGTACGTGGTCATATTATCAGCTGGCTTTACATAATTGTATATCGTTTTTATACATTCACACTAGCCTGAATAAAATGTTGCGAAGATTTTGTTGTACAGAGGACATGATTCTTTGTCAGGCACGCATATTTAAGCTATATGTCGAACAAGGAATACTGGTAAGAGGATACTTTTTTGGCTATAATAGGGAAGGCATGTAAGTTTAATGATGTCATTATTCAGACTAACAAATGGAAAATCACAATCAATTTTAAGGAACTCAAGAACTGAAGTGTATTATCTGATCGCTATCGTATAAAAGGGAATTTGGTAAGAATTAATCACAAGGATACATACAGTATTTTCTGACTCCTAATTATTATATGTGCAACTTTAATAGGCGTTATTAACTATTCTTTTTATTTCAACAGATGGCTCTCCCATAGCTAACGTCGTGGACAGCAGCTACAGTGAGATAACTGTCAATACTGATGTCATCGACACCATAAGTAAAAAGCCCCGAGTTGCCCGCCCTGATTCCAAAGAGAGGGTTTTCGTTGAACAGATTGGGTCCGAGACTAGAATATCACTGGAAAGCTACAGCGGGCGTTTGAAGTTTTTGAGGTCGAAAATTACGAAACGGTCAATATATTTACCCCCGGTTAAAAGTCCGGCGTCCGCTGTCAGTCATGAACTGAAGGCGGAGATGAATAGAAAAAGATCAGGGAATAAGAAAAGTTCGTCGAAACACAAGACTCGAACTGGGGCCTATGTCAACACAGATGAGTTCGGAGTGGGATCGAAAATTAGCAAAATAAAAGAAACTGATGTCACTGATAATAACAGGGAGGAGAATTTAAGGAGGGTTGGTGCCAAAAATGACGACAAGAGTTCCAAAGGTGTCTTTACGATTTCACAAACAAATCTTAATGAAAGCGGACCTGATCGAAAAAAGGCAGGAAAACAACGTTATGAGAATGTGTATAAGGAAATATAAACAACTTGAGTGAGTTTTGTGGAAGAAGTGGTGTTTTTTTCTTGGAACAATTGAAGGATTATCCTTTGAGGTTCTTTGAACTTTTTTTAAGACCTCAACTTCACCCCCTACCCTTCCAACGAATTTATTGTCTTAATGGATAAATTCACTTGTTTAATGGTTGAATCTTGAGTCTTCTAAAAAACATTTCTGTATTCCTGGGACTTGTTTTATTTCTATATGTGAATATTTACTATAAAAACACCCGTCGCCATGATAAAAAAACCAAACCAATTTGTTCCGGACTTGTTTCTGAACTTTTCATCTGGATTTAGTCGATACATCACGCGGACATTGATGATGCTATTTATGGACTCAAAAGAAAAATTCGTTCGCAAATAGATATGAACAATGGTTTAAAATATATATATTTTTTTGTAACTTCTCTTTAATTTTAATGGTGTCCGTCTTTATCCCAAACAATGACTTATTAAATATAAACAAGTTCATTGTTGCCTATAAAGAATACCATCTCTTATTATTATTCATCTGGCCTATGTTATATAGAGACTCCACAGTTATGAGGGTTTATGGTTGCTGGCAGCCATTATAACCTTAAAGATTAACTGGCTTTTTGTGTGTGTTTGTGCCATGTTTTGGGGAATAAGAGAAACACTCCAATTATACAAATGAAAGTATGTATAATTTGAACAAAACCCCAAATCACCTAGAAAATATTTCTTAAAATATTTAATAAAAATAGTCTTAACTTATAATTTACACTTAGTGTGTCATTGTATTTTTGGAAGATATTGTAGCTATAAGTTACTTAGAGCTGGTTGGAATAAACCAAAGAAATAAAAGCTAAACTTTTAAAAACATATGTATTTATTTCGTTTTCTTAATATCTTTGTATTGTACCTCAAACATAATCTTGATGTGTCATGTCAAAGCCATAGCTTGTCTAGAATTGGATTTTTGTTAGATGTATTTTCCAAATAAGAATAAAACAAGGCTTTGCTTTATCTTAGAAGGCGTGTGGTTTCCTATTATCCCAGTCTTTGCACTCCATGCATATCAATTCATGAGTAAGTTATCAAGATTTAGCTATTCAGATTTACATTCGTTTCACACAGTTAATCGCCCCCTCTCACCTCCCTTCCTTTTGTGTTAACTAAACAAGTATGTCATTTCATAAACGTCTATTTTTTATGTTTCACCAAATCAAATAATTAACATATATAACAGAAGATTAAATGTTTGCTTTTAAAACAGGGGGTATATAAAAAATTGAAGAGGACCGGAAAAAATTAAAAATTTACGAAGTTTAGCACAAATCCAGCTTTGTCCTCAATAAATTGTGTACGTTTTATTTCATTTTATCCTTTCAACTGAGGCACGAAAAATTAAATAAATATTATTACCCAATTCATATAGTTGAATCTACCACATTTTCCCAGGCATACAATTACAAAAACTTAATAAGAATTTTAAAATGCGTATTTTTAGTTTAATTTGTTTGCTTCAAATGAAATGGAGTACACTGTATCTGTGTAACAAACATTTATTCATCACATCAAAAGTCCAGGAGGCAGACTGATCCCACTGGACACTCGTTCATTTCATATATATATATATATATATATATTAAGGCTGCGGAAATTAACGATTAATTTCATATATATATATATATATATATATTAAGGCTGCGGAAATTAACGATTAATATCTCGATTAATCGGTAAAATGATATAAAAAATTAAACATTGCTTTTATTTAATTAACAATAACAAAATTTAAATACATTGACACTATATTGAACCATTTATATTTAAATTTAAAAAATGTCCATTGGCTGTTTTTGTTACTTCTCTTGAAATTTTCAGATTAATGACGTAATACACCTCATTTTTAACTTTAATCAAAATTATCGATTAATTATTCGGTAATTTTTCAAAAGTTAACGATTAAATTTAAATTAATCGATAACAGCTCTAATATAAATAAATTTAGGCGGGGATAAGAGTGGACTGAGGAGTGAGGGTATGGTGGTAGATAAACAACACTGGCTTATTTATTTCAAAGCCAAGTTCACGTCTTTTCATATACTAAAATCAGGAGTGTTATTACTAATAACACAACACCGCCTTTCCTTCATTTCCAGTCCCTTCGGAGATGCGGTCTTGTTTTCCTTGATTCATTAAAAGAACTAAATTCTTTTTGTTTTTAGAGATTTTTGTTTCACGCTTAGAGAAAAAAAATAATGTTAAGCCTGGTCCCTTTTTGGACTCAGGACGTGTTAGCGCATTTTCGTATTATGTATCAGTACTTATGTTAGATATCAGCATTATGTAGTTATCAGTAATTGTGTTTAGATTTTAGACATATTTTTATGAATTTTTAGGAACTCTTGTGTGTTGGCGGTGGTAGGAACTCTTGTGTGTTGGCGGTGGTAGGAACTCTTGTGTGTTGGTGGTGGTAGGAACTCTTGTGTGTTGGCGGTGGTAGGAACTCTTGTGATATACATCATGGGTCTAGGACTTTCATACTTCCAGGAGCTCTACTGCCACTACAAGAGGTCGGATCGAGTAACTGAGTGTTGATGCACAAATGGCAGGTCAGGACATACAAAAAACATATATACATCATGGGTCTAGGACTTATGGATGCTGAGATCTAGGGTGATGACAGACGGACGGACTTACAGACGGACAAAACGGATACAATAGCGCATTTCGACTTCTCGAAAATGCGCTAAAAAGTGCATTTAAATTAATACACCGCAGTTTGGCAAGACCTTATTTTATTTCTGATGGACAGAATCTTTTTCGTGTTAATCGCTTTTATAAGATATATTTCTAACAAAAAGTTTTAATTGGATAAATTGATCTCGAGCTGCAATGAGAAAACAGAAAAGCCACTTGTGACTCGGAAGCCACACTATGACCCACTTAGGTATAGACATTGCAACTCACTTTCACGGGTACCCAGGTGCAATTTTACTACCCGTGTAATTGCACGGCAACGGGTAACCGGGAACATTCTTGACATGCCTAGTTCGGACAGCTAAGTTCCCAATATCCAAGAACTGAAATAATATAGAATAAATCTAATACAGAACGATGACAGCAGTAAACAAGTGATTTTTTTTTTTGCAGTGAACTATGGACAGCCACACCTTAATCATTAATAACACAATTATTTCTACAGATCTAGAAATACAATAAATAAAATATATATCAAAACATGGCATCCATATAATACATCTGAGCAAAGCAGAGGCGTAACCATGAATTGGCGTCTGGGCAGGTGCCAAGGACGCAGATGGCTAATCATTCAATATATGTTTAAACTTAGTAATTTTTTACCCTTTTAATTTATTTTTATATCCATCTGTCAAGGGCGCCAAAACTAAATTAGCCAAGGGCACGTTAACCCAGTTACGCTTCTGAAGCTTAGCATCAATTCTATCTATCTAAACATATCATCAATTCTATCTATCTAAACATAGCATCAATTCTATCTATCTAAACATAGCATCAATTCTATCTATCTAACAATAGCATCAATTCTATCTGTCTAAACTTAGCATCAATTCTGTCTATCTAAACATAGCATCAATTCTATCTGTCTAAACATAGCATCAATTCTATCTGTCTAAACATACATAGCATCAATTCTATCTGTCTAAACATAGCATCAATTCTATCTGTCTAAACATAGCATCAATTCTATCTGTCTAAACATAGCATAAATTATATCTATCTAAACATAGCATCAATTCTATCCGTCTAAACATATCATCAATTCTATCTGTCTAAACATAGCATCAATTCTATCTGTCTAAACATAGCATCAATTCTATCTATCTAAACATAGCATCAATTCTATCTATCTTAACATAGCATCAATAAACTAAGTTCACAAGGAAATTTTTTAAAGTAAAAAAAAAAGATTTTTTTTATTAACAGGGGTGAACGGAAACTATTCAATAGTTAGCAAAACAGCTTTTCTATGCTGGCTTTTCTGGTTGTGTGATTATTTATAAAGCTATAAACTCTTTGAATATTCCTTTTTAAAGTAAGATGGATTTTACTTGTCGATGAAACTTAAAAAGCACTGGTGTACGCATCTCATCCTTTGCGTCTTTCGGGTTCTTCCTGTGCTTTTTTGTTTGCATTACGCCCATAGCTTTGCACCAGGCTTTTGTTGTGGAAGTGTTCTCAACAGAACAGAAGCAGTGGCCAAGCCAAAATTTCAGAACTACTTTGCCTGAATAAATGCATTATTTGCAAGCTTATTCAAATGTAACCAAACCAGTCAACTTATTTGATCTAAATATTTTATTTAAAAAAATAATTTCAGTTACAGTTACGCTGACATCAAATCCTTGGTGGAATATCTTCCACTGCTGGGATCCCATACCCTGGTAACGTATTCCCCTCTTTGATTCCGGTATGCCGAGTACCGCACGGATTTCACGTGTATCCATTTGATAGGGTACGAAATTATAACCTTATTGAAGCCACCCCTTGGTTGCTACTCATTGTCTAATGTTTGAGAATCTCGACCTAAACATGCATGCTTAGAAAGTACATTACATCAGTCTAAGAAAGTCCTCACTTTATTCATGTAGGGAGGCTTATTGCGTTTGTTGTTTTTTATGTGTGTATCTTACACGCATGGCATATACGTAGACAGGAGAAGGCTGTGTTGATTACATATAGATCCAACAATCTTAAACACAATTCCACTGCTATGTTGACAATAGACATAAACTCTAATGTTTTTCCAATAAAGAAAGGGAGATTATGTTCGAAATAAGATCAGTGAATATTCACTCAAAGAAAGTGTAGGCACACCCACTTAATTGTTAAAATGAGGTAAGAAACTAGTTTATGTAAAGTTAAATCTGAAGATTGTGTTAAGAGTTGGCTCGAGATTTTTTTACAATTATTCGCAATATTACTGGTGATTTGAAAATATTTTCAAAATTTTAAGTTATTGTCTTCAATCTTATTATAATCTTAAATCACTCATCTCAAAGTTTCACCCATTGAAATCCATTGGACGACTACATAAAGCATGTTAATGTATTGTTAATGTATTGTGTCTATAGACTCTGACACAAGGTGTCAAAATTCTAAAAGGTTTGTACTGAAAGCTATTGAACAAAGACAACAGACACTGGCTTGTAAATGCTGTGTAGTTCAATCAAAGCTATGGGAGCAAACTTCATGGAGTCTAGTGGAGACAATCATTATTTTGATTTTGTTTGTATTGATAAAGCACCTACGGAAATAGGTGTCCCTAGTCGGTCAAATAGGCCGACACTTTTTTAAACGCAGGTAATTTTGACTAATAATATTGAGAACGGTAGGAAAACGTGTTGTAAAATGGCCAGAGTTGATCCCGGTCGTCCGTGTAGTCCAAAGGGCTTTACCTTTTAATGTCAAAAATCTTTTAACTAGTAATTACGAAATTTATTATTTTTTTTAAATGTTAAAAGATTACTGATTTAAATTTCTATTATATAAAACCCTTATAATTAAATTTTGTATGACTCTGTATGGGTTTGAGTTCTCATTAAAATGTGAAAATAACATAAACTTATCCGGCAAACCATGAACTCATTAAGTTAAGTTAGTAAAGAATTGGAGACTAGGCGGTCGAGTGGCATGCGTGCTCAGCTAGCGTTCGAATCGCCTTTAAGGCACAGATTTGTCGCCGAGGCCAAGAGTGTCCTTGAATCCCCCCAGCTCGGAATTATTACCTGACACTAGGTAAGGAAAGAAATGCTTCTGGAAAATTGCGCAGAACCATGTGGACGATAGTCCCTATACGTTCTTATCAGAATGCAATTATCTTCTGGCAATAATCTTCTGTATAGAAGGAGCATCTGTATAGGTAAGACAAGACATCTCGGTCTCCCTCAGCACCACAGGCAAAAAACATAAAACTGTAAAAAATAATTGGGGAAAAATTGAAACCATCGAGGATATCTGGCCATGGGAGCACCAGCATACATTAATGATGCATGACCGCAACAACATAAATTACTAGGTTGAGACTTGGACAAAGTCGTATAATTTAAACAATGTTAAATTTGGACAATACATGCCAAACTGACGTTTTCTGGAAAATGAACAAGGTATCACCATTGACCAATGTTAAGACGGATACATTGACAAAGTAGCACAATTGACAAATATTTACCTGGACACGTGACAAGGTAGCACAATTGACCAATGTTAAAATAGTCGAATTGGCCAAGTGGCACAAATGACCATTGATAAAATAGTCGCATTGATCAGGTAGCATAATTTACCAATGTCAACATGGATACATTGGCCAGGTAGCTCAAATGGCCCATGCCAATATTGATATATTGCCCAGGTAACACAATTGACCAATGTTAAAATAGTCGCTTTGAACAGGTATCACATTTGACCAATATCAAAATGGACACATTGGCCAGGTAGCACAATTAGCCAATGCCAATATGAATCAATTGGCCAGGTAACACAATTGACCAATGTCAAAATGGATACATCGGCCAGGTAGCACAATTAACCCACGCTCAAATCTCTTTGTATGGTTAATAATAATAATGCACGGAGCCTTTTTATTAAAGATTTTTAAGATATTCAGTAACACACACCAATATGTTTACTTATTAACTTTTAGGCATCACTTGCAACAGATGTTCCCCAAGGTGCCCTCATTTTATCGACTGATAATTTCCTCGCAGGCTCTTACCTTTCGGGATCTATAATGGATGACGAATTTTGATTATATTTGTATGTGACATGCAATCAAAGCAAACGTTAATCCTAGTTAGATAACTTTAAGCAGTTTCAGCAAAGTTTATAATAAATAATATAAAAACTCAAGTCACTCACTCACTCCCTAACGCAATGATGTCATTGAGCTTATATTTTAATACAAGATGTACATCAAGAGGTGTGCAAAATTCTTATCAGTTAAAGATTATTTTTTGAAATAGTAGATCTATACCTTTCCATAGCAATTAAAAAAGCGTGTGGTGTTTCTAGCTGTAAAAAAATATATGACTTCATTATTTTAGCTTATATTTTAATTTTAGGAAAGGGAACGATGTAAAAAGATTATTTGAGGATTTATAATTATAAAATACTTTATGTACATTTCAGGAAGTTTAATATTTCGCATTTATAAAAAAAGGATAAGTTACTTGGGCTTTTGAAAAAGTGGGTGCCGTCGGCGGCTCACAACCCCTAGTTCTTAACAATATTAGAACTGAACTGAACTTAACTGTCCCTTAACCCAACGCTGGGTCGTTGGGACACCATTTTGAGCTGCACACTATCTCATGCCATGTGTCACGGTTCTGAGCTGCCTTCTGGGAGTCACTAAATGACAAGCCGATCAACTCTTTGATAGTGTCCTCCCAACTCTTCCTTGGTCTGCCTCTTTTCTTCTTCCCTGGACTGTGCCTAGCAAGATCGTCTATGAGAGACCCCCAGATCTTGTCACGTGTCCGTACCATCGTAATTTCCTCTTTGTAATTGAGGTAAGAAGGTCATCGTAAGGGCCAATGAAAGCCCTTATTTTTATCGCCGACCGCTTCATTCGTAATGTACACCATGTAGGAGATGTTTAGTGCCTTTCGAAAACATCTCATCTCTAGCGCATTAATTCTTCTTTGGAGGTCTGAGGTGAGCGTCTAAGCCTCACAACCATAGAGGAAGACTGACATCGCCAGAGAGCGCATTAGTCGAATCTTTGATCTCAGGGAGAGCTGCTTGCTTTGCCAGATGTGTTTCAGTTTTCTTAATGCTGCAGTTGTTTGGGCCATTCTGGCAAGAATTTCTGGCTTTGAGCCTTCATCGGATATTATAACTACTAGATATTTAAAGGTAGGGACCTCCACCGAGTTTTTGCTCGTTTATCCGAATTTCACTTGTGAATTTACTGTTTGCCATGACCTCGGTCTTCTCTTTTTGGATTTCCATGCCATAGGCTTTAGAACTATTATTGCAAATTAAAAATTATATTCGTTGGTGTAACAGATGAAGCCTAGATAAAAGTTTTAGTTTTTAAAAAAAAAAATTATCATTAATAATACTATAGACAATAAAAAAGAAAAGAAACTACTGTTAAAATTCATAGATTAAAAAAAAAATTGAAATTTGAAATGTTAATTGTTCATCACCATCAAACACACTCTAGTTGGCTACAAGACGTGGTGGTCGAGGGGTAGCACTCTCGACTGTCATACCGATGGTTACGAGCTCGAATCCACACGAAGGTGAGGATTTGTTCCCGAGTCACCCAGCTCCGAATGGGTACCTAACTAGTCAATAGTTAGGCGGCTGGGGTAATGCGTGGAACCCCTATAGCCGTGGCCTGTGACCGCTACATCACTTGCCAACAGATCATCTCTCATGGTCTGTGGACGCAATTATCTTCTGCATAGAAGAAGCGTCTGTATATCTAAGATAAGATAAGACCAAAGTCATCCCCGTTCCATCTACTTCCCTTTCAAAAAAAACAATAACATCTCAAAGGCCTTGAATATGAACACGTAGGATTAAACTTCAGGGTCTAGCTGTTTACGGATGTAAATAAAAGAATCTTTAAAAAAAAAACAGGTTTACGCAATGTGTAATTTGGCTTACGGTTCACCTCTTTCTGTCTGTCTACTAGTCAGTCTCTCTATCTAACTGCCATTTGGTACATATTTCCCTCATTCTAATTGTTACAAGCAATCGAAAAATAATTTTTCAGCAAGTAAACTAATATTTTCCAACGGATATCTAAAAAATCTAAAATACACCTTAAAATGTTCTACACGACTGTTAAAATAACCACTATTGATTCAGGATAGGAAAACATTACAGTGAAGAGAGGAACAGAAACGAATACGAGGTGACTCGGGAACAAATCCTCACCTTCGTGTGGATTCGAACTCGTAACCATCGGTATGGCAGTTTATGTTGACGATCATCTGACTCCTCATTATTGTCAGTAGTAATGCTGATAATTCTACTTTAACTTGTGTTCACACTCCAAATTATTAGGTAAAGTACACTTTAGAAGATTAGCTTTTTTTTTTGTTTTTTTTAGTCCTCTTTATATCGAGGTCGTAGAGGATTCTAATGTTTCCATTAGAATATTCTCGGGCTTAATAGACACTGGCGGCGCCCATCCCTCTTCAGGTCAGCGGAGGGCTTTCTAAGAGTTAGTCATTGCACAACATTTTTATAGTGGCTTTTCGTGAGCTTGAACCCACGCCCCTCAGCTATTGACTGCGCTACCCAGCTGCCAATAGTTCTTTATAAAAGAACTTACTGACTACACGACTGTCTTTCAGGTAAAGTCAAATACCGTCCTCTTTTACCAGACATAAGTGTTGAAGTTTTCTTAAAAGTTCATGAAGATAAAATAAGAGTGCGATATCTTTTCAGATGGTCCATCCATCGTCTTAATATCTACAGAACCAAGCACAAATATCGTCACTTTGTGCCCAGGAAGTAGCCCAACAATGAACGTGACGTGTGTAGTTCCGAGCGGCTCTGCATATCTCGCTATTAACATGTTCTTGAAAATCGTCAACACGAACATATCTTGAACATCGAAAACACGAACATATTTTTCAATACAAGCTACCAGCTGCAGTTTAATGGAACTGGGAGTTATGAGCTTCGATGCTTTATTCGAGAAGTTAATCACATATTCTGAAATAACTGTGTCTGTTCAAGGTATTATCGTGCGGTAAAACTTTAATCGATTATTAATTACCAAATCAAATGGAAGCACTTTTGCATACTATATTAATATTGGGTTTTCTGTTAATTCACACACAACCTGGTAGGAAAAAAGATTAAAATTTTAAAAGTTAATTATCAAATATAATTTTAGAACCACCAAAGACTGCGCCTGTTCTAAAGGTGAACGACACATTGCAATACATAGGACTGACCGGAAACACGGTCAATGTCAGTACAGACGATAATGCTACAGTCGCGTGTCATGGCCAGGGAGGCTTCCCGCCAGTCAACTGAACCAAAATCACGTGTGATGATTCCACAGTTCTGGTTGAGGTGGAAGGTCAGCTTAGTGTCCGTCTATCAAAGAATGGTCAAGTTGTGATCTCCAACTGCACGTCATATCATGTTTCGGGATGTTATAGCAACAACGCAAGTAGCCTATGGTTTTTAGCCTTTGACCCAGGTAGGCATTTGTTTGTGACTTTGTCTTTACATGTGGTGTTTTCTTCAAATTTTTAGGGTCTACATTTTAATTTTTTCATTACATTTAAAGATTTTTCAAAATACACGATCCGTATCAGCCACTCGAGTAAACAAAATAAATAAATAAAAATAAATAAAAACGTAGCAATAGCCAGAAGGAAATTAAAACAAAATATCACTACGTGATAGGAAGACCAAAATTAAAGTAATTTTTAAAATAACTTACACTTTCAATATTTCAAAAAAATAAATTTTGTTGAAAAAGAAATATGCTTAAAATGATTTTGTTTATTTCCTAAGTTATATTTTTACAGAAATTTAAAAACTTTAATGTTTAGAGATTTAAATTAAAAAAGTAAATAACACTAACGCAACATATGGTTGACTGAAAGGGCCTCAGAATTTTTTTTGTAAAAAGGGCTGTCTAGAAAATTACGTCATTATTTTGTGTTCTGACTTTAAAATAAGAAATGATTCTGTGATTAAAACAATAAACCAAAGCCTTATAAATAGACTTATACATTAGTAGTCTTTTCGGTAAATGCCTTCATCAAGATAACTAATCAAACACAAGTATTGATATTCAATTTTTAATTAAATATTTTGTAATATACCATTGATCAATTAATTTAGGAAAAAAAAAAAAAAAAGAATGGCACACGTACTAAATCTTCATTGTCAAGTACTGGAATAGTGAATTGTTCTCGAAAATATTTATCGAGAATAAAAGGACCAAGTATCAAGTGTTTTGACACATTTTTTATCAATGAAAAAAGGTTTATATAAAAGGTAAGTAATAATTGTCTCCCTAATTATGTGAATAACAAAGTCAATTATGATTGTGTTGATTTTGTTTCTACGTTAAAGTTACCAATCTGATGACACATTAGAATTATAAAAATAGCATAAAATGTATATAGATCTATATTTGGAGGTGTGCATGGGGCGGGATTTAGTGTAAATTGTTGGTATTAATTGAATTTTATTGTGAATGTATCCCTAAATTTAGGGATCGAAGTAAAGTGGCACGCCACTTATTGAAATGAAGTGGTCCTGTACCAACAGACGGCACAAATTAGGAGTTCTTTTGACATGTTTAGATTACCCGATAACCTTAATATATAAATTTGTTGCTTTATGTAAATATAAATAGACGCATTATTTAATAAGTGTTATCATTTGATTTCATTTTTGTTAAAAATTAAGTTTAAGTTAGTAAAACTATCTTTTTTAGTAACAAGTTAATTATAATAGATCTATATCTCACTGAAAAGTAAATTAAATTTCAAATGAGTTTAAAATAAATTACAAACTCTTATCTCGCTTCCTATATTTTAATTAAAGAACACAATAATAAAATATTTTTGTATTAGTGCTTTATGGTGCAGCAATTACGGTCGAATAAATTGTAATGCACACCAGATGTCGACATTAACAAATAAATGGTAATGCACATCAGATGTTAACACAAATAAATTGTAACGTACATCAGTTGTCGACAATAACAAATACATTTTAATGCAAGTCGGATGTTGACAAAGAAAATGTATTTTAAGATATTTTTTTCTTTCTTACTAGCAAAATATAGTTGGCACCAATATAGTTGAAAATATGATGGTATTCTTTATTTATATTTGGAGACAAATTATCACATTCTACATATTTTAAAAATAATAATTTTAAGCCTTGATTGCTTAATTTTTATTTATTATCGCCTTCAACTTTTATAAAAAAAATATGTTGAGAAAATTCGATAACACATCGCTGCAACTAACACCGTGAGGGGTTCAGATACCAGCATCATCCACACTTACAAAATTGAAATAAAAATTTGAATAATGGTATTTTTATGTGAGGCTCTTTTAGAACCAATTCGTTTCGCTAATAAAGCTTCGGTTTCAATTATGTTTCCCTCAACTATTTGTGAAGAAGAGTCAACATTTTGTTTTTGATAATCAGCATTCATGTTTCTTCTTTTTTATAAACACATCCATTGCTCCTATCTTTTCTATATATTAATTGGCTCTAACATAATAAATCTTTTCGGAATCCAAAATCAACTACACTCTCTCTATTAATATTTTTGAAGGTTTAAAGAAAAAAAAACAATTTTAAATGTTAATTTTAAATTTAACAACTCACAAGAGTGCAAATCTATTATTTATTATTATTTTCTTTTCGGGGG
>MUZC01002090.1:167979-182979 GCA_002072015.1 Radix auricularia | reverse complement strand
TGTTGATATGTGTGGTAATGATATGGTTTCTACCCCTGGCTGGCCTATTGTTGATATGTGTGGTAATGATATGGGTCTACCCCTGGCTGGCCTATTGTTGATATGTGGGGTAATAATATGGGTCTACCCCTGGCTGGCCTATTGTTGATATGTGGGGTAATGATATGGGTCTACCCCTGGCTGGCCTATTGTTGATATGTGGGGTAATGATATGGGTCTACCCATGGCTGGCCTATTGTTGATATGTGGGGTAATAATATGGGTCTACCCCTTGCAGGCCTATTGTTGATATGTGGGGTAATGATATGGGTCTACCCCTGGCTGGCCTATTGTTGACTATTGTTGATATGTGGGGTAATGATATGGGTCTACCCCTGGCTGGCCTATTGTTGATATGTGGGGTAATGATATGGGTCTACCCCTTGCTGGCCTATTGTTGATATGTGGGGTAATGATATGTGTCTACCCCTGGCTGGCCTATTGTTGATATGTGTGGTAATGATATGGGTCTACCCCTGGCTGGCCTATTGTTGATATGTGGGGTAATGATATGTGTCATCAAACGGAGACGTCCTCCTGGTTTACACGCTCCAGTCCATCACCGACCACCAGGTTATGACGACTTGGCGACCGTTAGGCTGCCAGAGAACTCACGGTACAATCCAGTAGAGATACAAGGTTAGGCCTTCTATATAAAGGTCAATATTTATGTGCAACAGTGGTCCTTAAAAGCGTGTTTTTCAGACGAAAATAAAATTGAATCAATTTATTTTTGTCTTATCTGTCAAATAAAGTCTAAATGTCTGATTTTGGCTACATATTTTGTCCAGATTAAAAAAAAAAAAAGTAATTTTCATTTATCTTTGTTGTCAAAGTCAAAATCAAAACAGGACAGAAACATTTCTTTTTAAAAACCGAAAACTAGATGAGAGTAGTGAGGGGTTGGGGGTCGATAAACAACACTCGCTCATTTTTTAAAAAGCCAAATTCACGTCCTTTCATATACTAAAATCAGGAGTTTTATTACTAATAACACAAGCACCGCCTTTCTTTAATTTCCAGCCCCTTCGGGGATGTGGTCGTGTTTTCCTAGATTCATTAAAAGAAGAAATTTCTTTTTTGTTTTCAGGGATTTTCTAATGGGTTTATAATCAAAAATTTTTTTTTGAAAACGGTTTTTTAATTTTAATAAACCCTTATATTTACTTCACCACCGTCTCTCTCTGTCGTTGTCCGTCGGCGGAACAACAAAAGTAAAAAAAAAATGACCCACTTTCCGTCATGCTATCGAGCGGTAATTTTGCACATAGACTTGTGTAACTTAACAATGCGTTGTGTCAAAATTTCAGATCGATCGAACGTACCGTAATTAAATTAATGCATTTTTAGTTTATCTCTATATAACTGTATGGTAGCCGTCTACAAAACAGCGACCCCATCGGCAAAGAGCAGCTACGTTTTTATTTTTCATTTCTTTTTATTCGTTTTGTTTGTGTATTGCTTGTTCGTTGAGGAAGGCTTTTTGCCAAAACGTTCTCTGTTTTTTGGCGAACCCGTTCAGTTAGAAGTCCCGATACATAAACTAAATAAATTTGGACGATATAATGCCCAACAAATATGCACTATTGGTAGTTTTTTTTTCAAAATCTGAAATGAAAATACATGATCTAGTTCAGTTCAGTATATCTCACAATTTTTTTTACCTGACGGACTTCAAAGAGTTGGGTTGTTTTATCTTGCCCCAGGAACATGTGCACTATTTTTCCCGTACAGACGTGGTAGTGACATGAGCGCCACCCCCCTGCCCCATGGCATATATCCCTAAGACATTTGACTTAAATCCAGTTAGTCATGTACAACGTGTCATCCAACAATTTAAAACGAATAAATGCTTGTCTTTCATTCGTCTTCACTGATCATTATGGTCTTGTGTGATAACTTTTTAGCTTAATCAAACTACGTTTCTCATCAAGGATTGGAAAAATGAATTGTTCTCAAAAATATTTATTGAGAATAAAAAGACAAGTGTCTAATGTTCGGACTCATATTTATCAATGATAAAAGCTAGATATAAAAGTAAATAATAGTCTCCCTGATTATGCTAGTAACAAAGTCAATTTTAACTGTGTTGATTTTGTTTCTACGTTAAAGTTACTAATCCAATAAAACATTAGAAATAGAAAAATCATATACATTTTTGAGGGGAGTATGGGGGCGGGATTTAGTGTCAATTGTTGGGTATGTAATTAATTGAATTTCATTGTGATTGTATCCCAAAATAAAGGGATCGAATTCAAGTGGCGTGCCACTTATGTAAATTAAGTATGCTATTCTCTTTCCTGGAGTAGTGTATTAAAGTTAAAGATATGTTTACATTAAATAATATATGTTAATTTGTTGGTTTATGTAAGTATAAATAGATGCAATATTTAATAAGTGTTTTTATTTGATTTAATTTTTTTAAAAAATAAGTTTAAGTTACTCAAACTATCTTTTTTAGTAACAAGTTAATAATAGATCTATATCTCACTGAAAAGTATATTACATTTCAAATGACTTTGAAATAAATTACAAATTCTTATCTTGGTACCCACATTTCGATTAAAGAAAAACGCAATAATAAAATATATTTGTATCAGTGCTTTATGGTTCAGCAATTACGGTCGAATAAATTGTAATGCACAGCAGATGTTGACATAAATTTTTTTTTTTAAAAAATTTAAATCAGATGTTAACGCAAATAAATTGTAATGTCTATCACATGTTGACAATAACAAATACATTGTAATGCAAGTCAGTTGTCAACATTAACAAATTGTAAATTGCATCAGATGGTCAGGGGTGAATTAAGACTGCACGGGGCCCCTCGCTGCAATCGAACGGGGGCCCTTTCCAGCAAGCGTCCCTTTAAACTTTAAATAAAATGATTGCTAGCAGCTAATATAAGACTAATTAAAAATTAATCATGAAAAAAAAAAAAGAACACAAAGAAATAACTATTTGAAGTGTTCACCAATATGTTAAAATTGAGTGTGTAAAGAAAATAATAAAAAAAAAAAATATTCCACCATTGCTTGTATCACAAACCTATACTCTTCCACGCGGCCTGCAGAGCTCACCAAAACAGGAAATTTTAAAAATATAAACCATATTTTGTAATATTATGTTCTCTTAGTGAGCCAATCAAATCACGTTTTTCGATTATTAAGACTATCAGGTCTAAATAGCAATCAGTTTGTAGTAATAGAAAAGATGTATTAATTTATTATATTTTCATGGGTTCGTGCAAACATTTGTACACTTTTATTATAAAATATAAAAAGTTTGAGGGTCCCCAAAACGATCGGCAGTCTCTGGCTATAGTCCGTTTAGCCCCCCTCCCTTAATTCACCATAGCATTGACAGTTACAAATAAATATTGTAACGTACATCAGATGTTTACAATTAAAATATATGTAAAGATAAACTTTTTTTCCCCTCACTGGCAAAATATAGAGCGTAATTGTACACCCATGTAGTTGAAAATATAATTGTATTATTTCCTGTATTTATATTTGGATACAAAATATGTAATCATACTATTTTAAAAATAATAACCATCTTAAAGCCTTGATTTCTTAACTTTATTTAACATCGTCTTCACTTCGTATTAAACTATTTTGAGAAAATTCAATAGAACATTGCTGAAACTGACACCGTGAGGTTTTAAGATTCCAGCATCATCCACACTTACAAAAATTGAAATAAAAATTTGAAGAATGATATTTTCAAGTGAGGCTCTTTTAGAACCGATTCGTTTCGCTAATAAAGCTTCGGTTTCATTTATGTTTCCCTCAACTATTTGTGAAGAAGAGTCAGAATTTGTTTGATGATCAGCATTCATGTTTCTCCTTTTTTTTTTTATAAACACATCCATTGCTCCTATCTTTTCTATATATTAATTGGGTTTAACATAATAAATCTTTTTGGAATCCAATATCAACTTCATTCTCTCTATTATTATATTTGAAGGTTTGAAGAAAAAAAATCAATTTTAAATGTTAATTTTTACATTTAACAAAGACACAAGAGTGCAAATCTATTATTTGAGTTTGATGGGTTTTTTTTTGGGGGGGGGGGGGGGCGTATATCTTGTCCGCTAATTTTTTTCTGCTTTATTTTATGACTAATTTTTAATAAAAAAAAAAATTAAAATAGAAATTTTTGTGAAATAATCATCAACATTTCGGGCCTGTCTTTCATCCCCCGTGATCTACGATCACGATTACGTTTTGAAATAAATACAGGCTAATGTTCATTAAGAATTGAAATGAATCAGTTTATGCTCTATGTAAAAATTAAATTAAGAGAAAACAAAGTGACATTGTCAAATTCAAATATTTTTTTAAAAAATTAAAAATAGTATAATATTCACTAAAAATTACAAAATATTTAAATTAGGCCTATATGAATATAACATATCAATATGTTAATTGTTGTTTTTAGTCAATCATTTTGTTTCTTTACATCAGCAGATGGCTAATGCCCAATGCTGGTTACGAAATCTTCTAGAGATATATTTTTAAATGTATAAGGCCGTTCAAAATTCGCAACTATTTCAAATTAAAACACATAAACCAACACCTATCCACCCACTCACCCACACCCACCCACCCACACACACATACACACACATACACACAAACACACACACACACACGAACCCATACACACAAACCCATACACATAAACGATTAATTAATCAATTAGTGCAATTAATATTATTTATTTTATTATTTACACCATGGTAATAAAACAATTAACTTGTTCCTGACAAATTTTCTGAGTATGGACGTTTCATTTGGATTTATTCGAGACATCACGTGCAGTCTGAAGATTATATTTATTAATTATTTATGGACTAATAAAGAAAACTTTGTTTGCTAATTTATATGAAACTTAGTTTTCAATAATTATTTTTCGATGTTGTAACTCCGCGTTGAGTTAAAGGTAAATGTCTTCTTCTGAAACAAAGCATTACTGTTAAGAAGAATCATGTTCGGTTTTTTTAGCCGAAAAAACCTCTTATCTGACTATCATGCATCTGGCAAGTGTGTAGAGGAACAGATTCCATAGCCATTATGGTTTGTGGTTGCTGCCATCCACTATAACATCAAAGATTGACATGCTGTTTTGTGTGCCATGATCTTGAAAGTTCTTCAATTGTTGTTCGGCTCAATTATTGCACGAAAACCCAAACTTTCCTAGAAGATATTTCTTAAAATATTTAGTGGAAATAGTCTTAACTTATATTTTAAATTTAGTCACTGTAAGACATTGTTGACTTAGAACTGGATTGAGTAAAACAATAAAATAAGATCTTATATTGTTTCACTTATGTTTACTATCTGTGTTCCGTTAATAATATCATTGTATTGTGTCTCAAAAATTCCCCTGGATGTTTCAATGGCAGCTGATTCATGTCAGACCACAGCCATGACTGGAATGAAGTTTTCTTTTCCCAAAGAGAAGATAAAACAAGGCTTTACTTTATCGTAGCAGGCGTGTGAATTCGTATTAATCCCAGTCTTTGCACTGCATGTATAGAAAGCATAGCAAATGCAAGTATTTGACAAAAACCATTGAGATTCACGTTCGCTTCACAAATTTAAATCACCGTATCTCGCTAAAAACCACTTCATGTTAACAAGACAAGTACGGCAGTTCATGAAGGTGTATTTGTGATAATTCACAAGTTCAAACCATAAACTATAAAACAGAAGATTAAATGTTTGCCTTAAAGAATGAAAAAGCAGATAAGAATTTGAAATAAGAAGGAAAACCCTCAAAAAAATAATTAAGAAGTGTAATACAAATATAGCGTGGTCCTCAATGAACTGTATACAGATTCACTCTATTTTATTCTTTCAGTTCGGACAAGAAAAGTTAAATAAATAGTATTACCATGTTCATACTTTCTATATCTACCCGAAAATGCCATGGCAGCAAATTACAATAACTTAATAAGAATGTTTAAAATGATTAGTTTTGATTTAATTTATTTTCTTCAAATGAAATGGAGTAAACTGTATCTGTGTTACTGTTATTTAATCATAACAACAAAAGTCCAGTAGGCACACTGACCCCACTGGACACTCGTTCATTTCATAGCAGGAGAAAGCTTCATACTTTGAGTCTGTTTTGGTAAAGGATGAGCTAACACTTGGCTTGGAGTTGATGACCACTGCCAGGGTTGTGTTCGGACAGCTCAGGTCCAAAAACTCAGGAACTGAAATAATAATAAATTGTATCTATTTTATATAAGTGATACAGTAAACATTTGAAAGTGCTTTGCTGGATTGAACTCTAGAGAGCCACAATTGAAACATATATAAGACGATAAGGGATTATTCCTACAGATCGAGACAGAATATTAATGTAAAACAACTGAAAATATGCATCGCTACAATACATTTAAAAATAGCATCAATACAACACGTCTAAACATAACATCAATGCATCAAATTTAAACATAGCATCAACACATCACATCTAAACATATGCATCAACACATCACATCTAAACATAACATCAATGCATCAAATTTAAACATAGCATCAACACATCACATCTAAACATAACATCAATACATCACATCTAAACATAGCATCAATGCATCACATCTAAACATAACATCAATGCATCAAATTTAAACATAGTATCAACACATCACATCTAAACATAACATCAATGCATCAAATTTAAACATAGCATCAACACATCACATCTAAACATAACATCAATACATCACATCTAAACATAGCATCAACACATCACATCTAAACATAACATCAATGCATCAAATTTAAACATAGCATCAACATATCACATCTAAACATATGCATCAAGAAATCACATCTAAACATAACATCAATGCATCAAATTTAAACATAGCATCAATACAACACATCTAAACATATCATCAATGCATCAAATTTAAACATAGCATCAACACATCACATCTAAACATAACATCAATGCATCAAATTTAAACATAGCATCAATACAACACATCTAAACATATCATCAATGCATCACATCTAAACATAGCATCAACACATCACATTTAAACATATCATCATCAAATATATATAAATTCTCAATGTAACGCCCGTCACACTACTATTTTTAGATAGCTGCGCACCATAAATACTCAACAAAAATATATAAGTTGCAATTTATGTCTCGATGACGCTACTAATTTTAGAAACCAGGGCACCAAAAATGATTAAAATTGTTACTGGAAATAAAAGAATAGGACAAAAAATTATAAAATAAATTAGATTTATGACGTCATTAAACTGAAAATTTCATAAAATGCCCATAGCTTATATATATTGATTTTTTTTCCTGATGAACATTTGTTAAAAATTAAGAGATTAAAGCTGAAATATATTGATTTTTAAAACTTCCGTCATTTATGACGGGTGATACCCTAGTATCATACAATACATCACATCTAAACATAACATCAATACATCACATCTAAACATAGCATCAATACATCACATCTAAACATGACATCAATACATCACATCTAAACATAACATCAATACATCACATCTAAACATAGCATCAATACATAATATCTAAACATAACATCAATACAACACATCTAAACATAACATCAATACATCACATCTAAACATAGCCTATAATACAGTTTATGAAATCACTTTGTCATACCTTCCATACATATTGGCCTCGGCCGACAGCCAGGATCAAGACAGGGGAGCTCCACGCGGCATTCGGTGCCAGCTTGACACACCTGGTTCATACATTATGGTACGTGACAGGGAGTGGTAATTAATAATTACTAATAATATTCTAGATTGAATTACTGAAAGTGTTCATTGTATACTAGAGTTAAGTACTGTCAGTGTTCATTGTGTACTAGAGTTAAGTACTGTCAGTGTTCATTGTATACTAGAGTTAAGTAATGTCAGTGTTCATTGTATACTAGAGTTAAGAACTTTCAGTGTTTATTGTATACTAGAGTTAAGTACTGTCAGTGTTCATTGTATACTAAAGTAAATTACTGGTAGTGATCATTATATACTAGAGTTAAGTACTGTCAGTGTTCATTGTATACTAGAGTTAAGTACTGTCAGTGTTCAAAGTATACTCGAGTAAATTACTGGTAGTAATCATTATAGAATAGAGTAAATAACAAGGAGTTCTCGGGTCACGTAGATCCTGACTTACGCTGTTTAGTGGTTACGAACGCACACCCGTCAAAAAATATTGTTAGCGTTATTCCAGACTTGTATTAATATTTACTTTAATTCATGTAGTAAGAAATTGTTTTATCTTTTTAAAGTACTTTTTTATGTCATCAACTGTTACATCTTTGATAGCACTGTGCTATTACTTAACATGATATTTTTATATTTACTTTATGTTCCGACTAACACTTAAATTCGGGTTGCGACGTTTCTTAACAATGGATCAAAATCGTAACCCTAGGATCCCCCGCCCCCTTTACTGTTAGAAATCATTATAAACTATAGTAAACTACTATTAGTGATCTCTATATACTACTTTACATTACTGTGAGTAATTATAATTTATTACTAGTATAACTTACTGAAAGAGATAATAATAAACTAAAGTAAATAGCATGGAGAGATAATTATTTACTAATTACAGGGGTAGATCATTATGTACTAGAATAGTGGTTCTCAATCTGTGGTCCACGGACCACTAGTTTTCTGCGGGAATGTCCCTGGTGCTCCGCGAGCAATGGATGATATTTTAAATTTGAAAAAAAAAATTAAAAACACAAAAAGGTATAAATGTTGTCACAATGTGAATATATTAATTAATTTTAAAAACTCGATGGCGATAGCTTAGCACCGAAAATGATATGGTTTTATTCTATGTTTACTTTTAGCCATACCAAAAATCACTTCATGCCACACTAGATCTCATCTTATCCGTTACACGCGTTTCTTCTATACAGAAGATTATAGAAACTATAGTTGTTTATATTGACCTTCAAAAAATTATTTTTTTTATCCATCGTGTAAATTAGCCTAAATTTAATATTACAGTGATATTAAAGTGATACATAAATTTAATTTGATTGTACACATGGATACATTTCTAAAATGGCTTGATATTTGAAACCCAGATTATTTAAGGGTTACTTTGAAATGTTTGATCAAATTTGCGATTTCACCAAGAAACCACAAAATGCTGAAAATAATGTGTTAATTAATTTGATTTCTGACACTATTCAATCACCGCAGGATTAATTTAATTTCTACTTTGGTGATTTGAACGCTCTGATTTTTTCGTTGGTTTCAAGTCCGTTTCTTGCACACATTGACTCATTACCTTTACAAAAATTGAGTTTAAACCCATTCCTTGAACTGACCAGGGATACTATTTTGAATATGTTGCATAAGAAAGTAAGTTTGATGAAATTTTGGAATACTCAGAACTGCCTCAGAAAGTTTAAAAATATTTTTACCCTTTGCAACTTTATGTCTTTGTGAAAGTGAATTTTCTGCTATGGTCACAATGAAAAGAACATTCCGGACTTGAAGATGAACTACGTTAGATTGTTTCAAATATTAGATCTACATCTCATTAGGATGTGCCATGCTCAAATGTGCAAAATCATTTGTCGCACAAAGTAAACCATTGTAGTAGTCTAATTAATAATAACTACTGTTTATGACTTTAAGTTTTATATAGTAAACAATAAGAATTGAATAATACTATAAGACTAGTTTAAGTTACATTTGTGAGTTAGAAGAGGGGACCACACAGTCTGTCTCCATTCAATATTTTGTTTTTGGAGCACTCAAATCGTAGCATTTTAGTACAGTTTTACTAACGTGCATACTAGTAACAAGTTATATACAAAGTATATTTAAATATACATTTTCAGCACGGTAATTGCAAAATTGCCAGTTGTGGTCCGCGACTAAGGCAGAATTTTTTCAAGTGGTCCTTGAATCTCAAAAGGCTGAGAACCACTGTAGTATAGTAAATTAAATGGAGTGTAATTTATGGGTGATCATTATATACTAGGGACGATTACAGTGAAATGCTAGATTAGTTAAATCGACGATATGTTTAACTATAGTACATTACAAGGATGGTGTATGATAATATGCGTGAGCAAATAAAAGGAAATTAAAAGGTACTATCAAAATACCGTTAAAGTAAATTGCAACTTTTCGTAATTTACTCTGATAATATACAGAGGCGAATACCACATATTCATTTTAAAAAATAACAAGAAATTAATCCCATCATTTAAATTTTAAATTTATAATTACCTTCCAATTTTAATACAGTCATGTTCATTTAGTTAAAAACTAAACCTTTTATAAAATATCAATTAAAATAAATCAATAAATAAAACTAAAACTACAAGCTACTGCTACTACTATCCAGAGGTCTAGCTGCATTCTTTAAAAATAATATTACATCTGAAAAAATATTGCTGTTTTAATCCAACAAAAATGTATCTGTCTTATAGAGAAATGAAAACTTACTGTGTCTCTACAGAGAATCCTCACGTCCTTGCCCAAGTATGGCGATGAATGGCTCTTGTCTATAATCTGAAACAAGCAAAGTCATGAAATACTTTAAAGATAAGAGAAAAGTATAAAAGTGTTTAAAAAATTGAACCACTTTCAAGGGGAAATTTGAATTCAGCATACAAGATAGAATTTCATCCGCTTATTTGATGCTCATTTACTTCAGGTAAATGTGTCGACAAGGAAGTCAATCTTTTTGAGTTATGGAAAGGAAACCAGCTAATGAAATTTTTTAAAAAAATGAAATATCCTAGTTTAGAGATTTTCTTTGATAACCAATTAGATCTATTTGTTGACATACTTTATTGCCATTGCTAACTATAAGACGTAGCTGATAATCATTGTGACGAGCATAGAATTTTTCAAATATTCTGAATTCAATATTCAGTATAAATAAATAATGTGCAATGACAGATTCCTTTTGAAAGCTTTCATTAATGTTTTGAAATGATAAAATTATTTTATTTTTTAAATATAAAGCCAAGACTTGTGTGATTGCTCCTTATGAATGTAAATAGTTCATAAATGCTAGAGTTCAAGAGTCTATGATTCTATCTTCGTGATCAAAACACTAAATGTACATGACAATGTTTTCTATTTATGAAATAAGTTTGACCAAAAAAAAAAAAAAATTAAAAAAAAAAAAAAAAAAAAAAAAAAAAAATTAAAACAAAAAAATTCCTGCAACAAGATTGTTGTTAAATTTCTTTTGTTTAATGGTATCTAAAATGTTTTGAAAACTTCTTTGGTAGTTATCTTAGTACTTAGTGAATTTAAAGACTGAATTATTTATTGTCTTGGTTTTGATTAATGATTGATTTTTAGAAAATGAAACAATTCTGTAACATTTGTGACATTATGACCAAGATAAATTAATGTTATCCAAGTATTAAATAAAATTAACATGTTACAGATTAGTTTACCTTCTATTTTGGAAACAACAGCAAAGATTTAAAAAGATACCCCAACAAAATCATGATTATTTAAGTGTATTTGTGGCATCGCAGTTCTTTTGAATTAGAATAAGAATTAATTTTGAAATTGAGTTCCAATAGTACTCAAATTTACCAACAACTTTTATTTTGAAAAATACAAGTTACTTTCAAAATTTTAAAGTTATACAACGAAAAAAACATATAAAAATTATATAGGATGCTTTTGCGTTCCCAGCCACAACAAGAAATACTGAATGGTAGTATACTGAATATATTAATAAATTTTCATCGACTGGACACTGTTTTACCACTCATTAAATTTCCCTTTATTGTTATTCAAGTTAACGACTTACCAAATGTAGTCCCACCAACAGCAGAAACCACGGAATAATTAAAGATTTCATGACCAAAACTGAACTGTCGGCTCTATTCTAGCGATAAGCGGTCATTGCTTTCTTTACTCCAGCTCTAATACATTGCTCGACATTCAGTGTGATATGGAAAGTTTATAATGCAGTTAGAGGATTTTTAACAATAAAGAACAACCATCTCTTCATGGGATCTCCTCCAAATTTGACATTTCAAACAAGCTGAACATTTTTTATGAGAAATGTCATGTGACCGACGTGATGAAGGTAAGAATTTTTTTTTTTGAGTGTGGCTCTCTGATGTCACGTGGTTTGAAACAAAAGGTAACATTACAAGGACAGAACATATCACGACCGTTAGCTCGTGGTCCCGTGTGAATTAATTACTTGATTTAAGCTCGTCTACGTGTTGGTCTGGTCTATAGATATAACAATCTGTAGATATTATTGCAGTTAAAATATATAGGAAAGGTGTAAACTGTTATCATTTTAATGTGAAGTGCTTTGAGACTAGCTGCTTGCTAGAGTTCTGAGCTCTATAAGTTCTCAAATTATTATTACAATACACTTTTATAAAGAGAAGGGTAATTTGACTAATTATTCTGGCTACGTGGATTTAACATTCGGTGTTTAAATAAGACGTATGGTTATTATGAAAATGATACTGACTTAGATTGGGTTATGCACATGATTTGTATCATCGGAAGATGATTGAAAGCATCATGTTCGTCTTTTGTGACGCATTGGCTTTTTGTGCTAATATCACAGAGTTATCACAAATAGCATATAGAAATCTAGATCTATTTAATGCATCTTCGCTAATTTTTGAATTGCATCTTGATTTTAAAAATGTCTTTAATGAAAAATAAATTCTGTATTTAAACTGACCTGTTGTCATTGATAACAATATCGTAATTATTTAAACTAGCCCATATTTACATAAACTGGAAAACAATTATATTTACATGATGGACAGTGGTTACATTATTTGACTTTTCAAATCTAATTGAATTTCTCAAATCCCTTATTCAGTTTATATAAAACAGGCTTTAGGGGAAACAAAATATTAACATTATTTACAGCTCTTGTATTCCGTGAACTTAATTGATAAATTATACTTGTTAACAAGCTGAGAAGCACTGCTGACGAATTCATCCCTTAAAAAGTCAAGATGACCTAAAGATGAAATTACTCCCCGGCCTTGCCGTCACACCGCTGTCAGATTAATACGCGCTAGGATGTATGATAATCCTTCTCTGTAACTTGGGCTTTAATCTGTGGGCTGAAGGATTTGCGCAGCGTTGAATTTAACAACGCTTAGGGGTGGCCTTTTTATATAGGAATTTTAACAAAGAGTTAGAGACTTTAAAAGTTGAATCCTGCCTTAGGCTTGGTCTAATCATAGAGTATAGAATGTTCTGATGTTTGAAACAATAAACTAACTGAAGACTTAAGTAAAGTTAATGAGCGCCATCGTATCATAAAAGTATCACATTTACCAAAGATGACACTATTAGTGTCTTTAAACCTTCCTCAAGAAGGATTTTTATTATTAGTTTCAAGTATCACTCGTAAATTTTTAAAATTATGAAGTCATTTCATTAACTTTTTTCCAGGTATCCCTCTGACCTTAGATACACGTCCTTAGCTTTCCATATCTATTCCTCAACCACTCTCATCGTTATTAGAAAGTATTAAAACAATAGAGTGTATCTAACGTTCGTTGGTCCGTGTGCAAAATAAAAACACAAAAGAACTCATGTGCTTAGTTTGAATATCATACATTTTTTGTTGCAAAATTGTAAACCTATTAAACGCAGATACATTATTAAAATTATAAAAATTTGCTGCGCGGTAATTCTAAACTGTTGCGCAGATATCTGCGCGATCGCACGGACTTAGAGGAAATATTTATAATAACACCACATCCCTGACCAAATGTACATGTCTCGGCTCTCTTGTTGTTCATCTTGACTCAGAATGTAAATAGTTCGCTAAGTGTGTTTAATTAAATACAATGTTGGGCAATATGTGAGATCAAATCTGGTAAAGAATCTTAGATAGTAGCTTATTTGAGTGTCTATTTCTAGCCGTCAAAACCTTGTGTAACCTTATGTAACAAAACTTTTTAGAAATCCATACAATAATAAGACGACTTTCTTTTATGTTTATCCAAATTCAATAACAGTATTTTATTTGTACGTGTTAAAAAGTCATTTACATGTGCAAAGTCAGATACAAACATAAACGAGATCCTGGTATATACAATTTATACGTGTGCATGTAAACGTTGCAATAACTGTTCGGTTACGAGAATGACTAGAATAAAGGCCAGCAATCGATTAAAAAAGATGCACAAAATTAATGTAAAAGATAAAATGTAAGCTATAATTTTTCTGTACAAAATTAAAGCTTGACAGATAACTTTGTGTCCGTTTTAAGACACAGAGAAGTACGTTTGTATATAATTATTGCTAATGGTACATCACCATAGGAGACTTTGGCAATGCAAACGTGTAGAGACCCTAAAGAGAATAAAATAATTTTGAAAAGAAATCCAATTAAAAATCTAAATCAATTATTAAGCTAATGTATACATCTAACCTTTGCTGATCAAAATGTCTGTGCTTCAACTCCCCCTATCCCCTCCCATCCCATAACCTCTTCACAATACAAAGAAAACATGAAGTAAGCATATTTTAGTCAACATTCAAGTAAATTATACATTATTTTAAAAAATTGAATTAACACATCAAGTGAGATGAAATTTAACTTTTTTAAAACATACGTTTGAAATGACATATATTTGCACCAATGTCATGACATACTGCATATTTCACAAGTAATCCTGTAATCCAGACTTGCATAATACTTTAAAAAATTAGCTAAATTTGCTGCTGCAAGTGAGATTAAACAATGCCCCCATGTTCCCATAATAATACAACAAATATTCTCAACAGTCTTGGAAGCCTCAAGGGGCATTAATTAACAATTAACATTTATTGAAAATGTATTTGATCTGTACAGCAGCATCCATAACAATTTAATAACTTAATCTGATTTATCAAATTCTTGTTTGAAAATATCGGGGGGGGGGGGGGG
>MUZC01002090.1:128767-166706 GCA_002072015.1 Radix auricularia | reverse complement strand
AAAATATTTTTATTTTATACTTTTTAGTTCAAATGAAAAACGTGGTGTTTTAAAAAGCTTTTTTATATATATATTATTTTTATGACTACGCTGCCTGTCCAAAAGCTAATGCTACCACCTAATCAACGCGACTGTAACGATTCCGCCACTTAAATGCAGTTGTCACCCTTTAAAATATCGGCGGGCCGTCTGCTGATAAAGAAACTCTTGTACTGGACTTTGAACTTTGCCTGGACCTTTGTTTGAGGACGTTTTTGGGCGGAAAGACCAGGACGTCGCTGTCATCACCAGAGACATCGATGCTGCCATAATTTACTGTTGAGCCGCGGCCATCTGCCATATGCAATGACGCTTTTCTTCTGGGGAAACGAAGAACATTTAAATGCGGTAAATTATCAGAAAATTATATATATATTATCATCCTATTTTAGAAATAGGCTACGATTACTGTCACGTTTCTGTGTGACTACCTTGTTTATCGCGGACCAAAAATAAATGATGCTATTAAATCATTTATTGATCTTGGAAAATTATTTTGAAACTTTAATACAAATTATTAATTAGAAACATGTTGTGTCTCAATAAAGTAAATACAATCTTTAAGTCACCACAACTCTAACATCTCTTACATTGCAGAAGTGTTTCATAAATCAAAATACTGTGAACCATTGTGGAAATCAGACAATTATTGAAAGTGTTTAGACTGATCTCTTTTGCTGAGAGTGATATGATATCTAAGAAAGCATAAAAGCTTGCTATTGAAATGTTAACATTTGATTAAAGCACTTGTGTAACTCTACGTTATAAAACGTAACATTATTGTATTGATTACACAATTCGTTTGTGTATCTTGCATTAAAAGCGTTATTGCGGTTCTATTCTATATGATATATAGAAATAATAACCAGCAAACCTCGCAGGTAGCATTGTAAATCCACACTTTAGTATCTCCGTAGAATACGGATCTAATTTGTTGTTTTAATCATTCGATTTATTCAGTCCGTTACAGTCTCGATTTTTGTGTGACTTTGTTTTCATATTATAAAAAAGGAACAAAAAGCCCGTTATAGAACACCAAGTCTATTTAAACCTGAACTTGGTTGTTGAAAGTTAATGTCCTTAATCTATCTAAGACTAACGCTCATAACGTACATTCCGAAAATTTGAGCATCAGCAATAGTCGCTGGAAGGTCTCTATTGTTGGTCTCTGGGAGGCTGAGGTTGAAAAGGAAGGCCAGGACAGAGGCGGCACACACCGCGATGAAAGGCAGAGCGCCGCCCAAATCATGGTTTTTCAACTTACTGCCCTAATGATGAAAGGAAGATAATATGGTGAAAACATTTTTCAGCATTCTATAAACTTTTGTGTGTCCGTGTGTGCGTGTTTTTTTTTAGTTTTTTTTATTGTTGTGTAATAAAAAAATATATTGTAAGAAATATAGAAACGTGTTGATAATTCATTTAAATCCTATTAAGAAAACAAGTATTCTATAAATTTTAATATTTATATTATGAATGTAGGCAAGGGGCATCTGGAATAATTATGTCTTTAAATATATTTAATCTTTTGTATTTATCATCGTTAAAACGAATAAATGGTTTGAAACATAATAAATGGTTATACACTAATGCATGTTAAGTTGGTAGGATATAAAATGTCACCTGAAAAATATGACCCGGAATTTTTTAAAATACTGTTTTACCATTCTATTCCATTATACAAAACTAACGAGACACGAGACAAAGGGACGTCACTGTTTTTGTTATTACACAGGAAGGTAATGTCAAAGGGGCCTCCCTCCTCATTGTCCCCTATCTTATAGGTCTTCCACACACCACTTCCTCCTCACCGTCCCCTATCTTATAGGTCTTCCACACACCCCTCCCTTTCTTGACCGTCCCCTATCTTAAAGGTCTTCCACGCACCACTTCCTCCTCACCATCCCCTATCTTATAGGTCTTCCACACACCACTCCCTCCTCACCGTCCCGTATCTTATAGGTCTTCCACATACCCCTCCCTCCTCACCGTCCCCTATCTTAAAGGTCTTCCACGCACCACTTCCTCCTCACCATCCCCTATCTTATAGGTCTTCCACACACCACTCCTCACACCCAAGCCATTATCCTCCACCTAGTATTTCCTCTCTAACAAAGTATAGAATGAATTAACAAATTACTCTTTTAGTAATTTTTTTAGTAAGCGTTGAAATAAATATCTGGAGCTGAAACTTTTCACTTTAACCTGAAGTGTTATTTCTCTAATCAGCTTGCCAAATAATGATAGTTTTTCAAAACTCACATTCGAATGAACAAAGCTTTCTAACAAAAAATGGGAGGTATATCAAATAAAACTAATCACAAGTGTCTCTCAAATCAATACAGAATGAGCTAAAAACACGGTTCTGATCTCTGATCGTAAAATCTCTCGAAAATATTTAATTATGGAGAGAAATCTTCAAACAGTAAATCCCATTCTTGAAATAAAATGAATGCAAGCAGTAAAAGCCAAATAGAACGACCAGGGCGACGTCAAAGGTAAAATGTAATGAATTATCATTTGACTAACAAGCATTATAGAGCACGGATTTATCTTAGATAATACCAACGATACTATGTACGGATCTATCATAGAGTCTAGAGAACAAGGTACGCAGCTATCCAACAACTTACCCCAACTACAATGTATGTATGTATCCAAGCACTTACCCACAGCCCAGCGAACAAGGTACAAAGCTATCAAAGCACTAACCAAGAGTACAATGTAAAGAGCTATAAAAGTACTCTCCCAGAGTACAATGTACAGAGCTATCCAAGTACTTACCAAGAGTACAATGTACGGAGCTATCCAAGCACTTACCAAGAATACAATGTACGGAGCTATCCAAACACTTACCAAGAGTACAATGTACGGAGCTATCATGGCTCCACCACGTGCAAAGGATGAGCTGACCCCAAGCCCTGAGCTTCGAATGGATGTTGGGAAAAGTTCAGTCAACCATAGAAAACTTGTCCCCATCAGACCTGCAGCCCCAAACTTGCCAATTATGGACAGCATCGTGACGACCCATTGGTGATCTAGGAGAACAATGAGCACAGAGTCATAGAGTCAATACTAACTAAAATAATACTTTTATTTTATGTTTGAATTTTATAATATCATGTATTTATTTCTTATTCTAAAAAAACGGGACATCCTCACTTCTTGCTTTTCAAAGTAAATCTATATTTTTAATTTAAAAACAAAATAAAACAACAAACTTTTAAAGATGCAATATAATAAATTGTGGTCACTTACTAAAATGCAGTTTAATTTCACGTAATTTATTTATAGTCTTACCATGACCGTATTTTATGCTGACCCCTACAGCGGCACCAGACGACACACCAGCCACCAACAGCAGGACGAGGTGGACGGGCTTTCTACCGACCCTGTCCACCAGGAGCAGGCTGAACAGGTGAGCGGGGTACTCAACGACCGCACCGATAACAAAGTTGACGAACAGGCTCCCGGCTTTCAGGTGCTCCATGTTTAACACAAACACATAAAACACCATGTTCACCACGAACCTGAAGCATTGACACCAACCCGGAATAAAGGTTTGTATGAGGATACTTACAGGCTTTTGTTAAACAAAAAACTAGGACAGATATCGGGAAAATACACTAATAAGGGGAACCACTAGAAGGCAGCTGAGCTATTTAATGTGATTTTAAAAATGAAGCTGTAAAATTCATGTTTTCTTGCAGTATAATTAGAAACATGTTGGGAAACGGTCAATGTCAGCTAAAGGTAAATGAACAATTAAAAAAAAAAAGATAATCAATATTGTCTATAAATTATGATTCTAGGTGATTAGTAATAAAGAGTAAAAACCAGAAACATGTTATATAGGTATTGCGGTACAAATACAATTAAAGAAATATGTCACAAATGATTTCGCACATGAAAAATTGTTGTATTCCCACCAATTAAAGAATATGTCACACACTCTATGACACATGACAACATTGTTTTATTCCCACCAATTAAAGAATATGTCACAAACTAATTGACACATGAAAACATTGTTGTATTCCCACCAATTAAAGAATGTGTCACAAAATCTATGGCACATGAAAACATTGTTGTATTCCCACCAATTAAAGAATGTGTCACAAACTCTATGACACTGACAACATTGTTGTATTCCCACCAATTAAAGAATGTGTCACAAACTCTATGACACATGACAATTGACAACATTGTTTTATACTCACCAATTAAAGAATATGGTGCAAGCTCTCAGGCACAACACACGTGACTTGAAGAGGTCGAAGAAAGAATCCGTGTTCATTGTTGACGGCTTTGCTGGTTCATTTTGGTCATAACTCTGATTGGAGAAATGATTACATTATATCAATACTAGGGGTGTTATGGATTATTGTAAAATTAATCTTTAACTTTTGAAAAATTACCGAATAATTAATCGATAATTTTGATTAAAGCTAAAAATAAGATGTATGACGCCATGAAACTGAAAATTTCAAGGGAAGTAACAAATAAAGGTAATTCACATGTTTTTAAATTTAAATAGTAGTTCATTAAAATGTCAATGAATGAGAATTTTTGTTATTGTTAATTATGATTAGCGGTAACACGGAATGATACTGAAATGTCATAAAGTTAATAAATTTTGTCGTTTGGCATGTCTCTTTGTTTATGTAGTCCTATTTAGTAGACTCTAAACCTAAACTTTTATAAATTTCATAATTTTATTTAAAATGTATTCCATATTAGTATGAACGTTGCAATCTAGTAAGATGAGATGCGATAGGCACAAATTGCCATGGGATGGGATGGGATGGGACAGAAAAATATGTCCCATGGACAAGTCTGATAAAACCACATGGGAAATATGAGCTACATTCATAAACCATAGGAAACAAGAAGTACTTTTATAACACCACAAGGGAGATGAAAAGTTCGTTCACAACACTACAGTGAGATAAAAAAAAAGTACATTTATAACACCAAATAAGAGATTGAGAATCAGCTACATTATAACACATTAAGAAAGATACGTGCTACTTCACGACACAATATCGGAGATTCATAATATACAATGCAACATCACATGGCCCATAAGTGACATTTATTAAAAAAGAAAAAAAAAACATACGAGCAACATTCTACTTGATATGACTACTTCGGAAATAGGTGATATCATGTCTAACAAAAACTTAATAACCGTTCGTTCCAATATAAAGTCACACTTCCCCATTAACAATTTCTCATCTTTTGTTATCCTTTTTTTTCCGCACAGACAACTGTCTGTCAAATACGTAAATTATCTTCTATATAGCCTCATGGAGCGTTGATAGTAAAGACAATTTACTTCCTCTTAAACATTGAAGCTGAGTCAATGAGAATTACATTTGAGGTCAAGGTTAGACCGTATACAATCAGCTCAACCATTTCGGTTTCCAAGACGTTTCGACCCCGCTGGTTCGACCCTGCGACTTCACCACAAGATACTTTGACCCACGAGGTTTCGGCCATATCTAACACGTCTAAGTCATATTGTAATGCGCCCGGCCACCAATCATTCCATCGGTACATCTCATATTTAAGCGAATCAAACAAGAGTGCAGCTTTTCGAATATTCTGTCATAGATTTCCTTCTACCACATGTTGGTGATTCGGTTATTCTCTTATTCCCTAAACAATAAAGTATCACTGATAGCTGACCTTCAATAGTTCAGCCAACATGTCCTCCTGGTCATTTCCTCTAGGGGGAGCCACTCCATTCATTTTGGCGATTCTTATAAGAATTTGTGAGGCTTGTTCGTACTTTTTCTTTAGCATCAACCAACGCATTGATTCTGGTATTATGCTGAAAAAATAGATCATTTATTTATATTATTGATATTCATAGACAATAATAACGGATTCTATTAACACTTTCTTAGAAATAATTAGCAAATTAAAATTCTTTGACCTAATAAAAGAAAAAAATAACTGAAAAAAACAAAAAACGATCCACTGACTTAACATTATATATAAATAATGTAACGGTCACATGACTCTTTACCATATATCGAAAGAAAAAAAAACTTTAACAATAAAATTACCATTGTATTGTAAAAAAAAGAACGGTAATCGACCTAATTATTTATATAAGTGACAAAAAGTGTTGTCAGTGACCTACTTTCTATACATATAACAAAAAAACGAAAAGTGCGATCGATGACCTACTTACCATGCATATAACAAAAAGTGCGGTCGATGACCTACTTACCATGCATATAACAAAAAGTTCGGTCGATTACCTACTTACCAAGAATATAATAAAAATTGCGGTCGATGACCTACTTACCATGCATATAACAAAAAGTGCGGTCGATGACCTACTTACCAAGAATATAATAAAAAGTGCGGACGATGGCCTACTTACCATGCATATAACAAGAAGAACGCCGCTGGTGCCGTGATGACGAGCCCCACCCACCTCCAGTCACGGAGACCATAAAACGAGACGGCCAGCAAAATCTCGCCAGTGGTGAAGAACATCTGGATGACCAGGCCAGGGACCTTCCTGTCTTTAGGCTGGACAAGTTCTAGACCTGTGTCACGTGGTAACAATTCAGACATTGATAACATTGGCGCGAACCTGTTTCAATTCAATTCCAGGCGTCATTCATGTGGATCAGTTTACAGTTATTAATCATTACGTTCTAAAAAGTTTAGTGTGGTACGGCGCTTTCTTTAATTTATTTTTTAACATTATAATGAAATTCTTCTCAATTTTCAGCTGAATACTCTAAATTTTCATGGTATAAATATAGCAATTGTCGGGGCTCTTTCCGGCAATAATAAATAAGAGTGGCATTTATTATGGCGTCAATTTTTTATGTGGGGCGATCAAAAATTTATCGAGGTATTTACCAAAGGCCTAAATGGGTTGTTTCATCTGATGCGAAGAGTTGTTTTATTTCACAAAAATATTATTTTTTTTTTGAGTCAGTTTACGCGTTTTTTCTAGTCATCAGCTTCGCGACAGCGATTGTGTAAAATTTAGACACACTGCTAGGGCTATAAGGTGGTCATTAGCACAGAAATACAGTAACTAACAAATTTGTCAATTTTTAAAATAGCGTTTATTTGTGTGTTGGAAAGTTTTCAATTTGAAAAGTTGATTTGTCAATTGAGCTTTTCAGCGAACCTTGGAGGAGTTGAGTACCATAATTCGGATGTTTTAGTCGTATTTCATATTTTCACTTTTATAATACGCGTTTTAAATTTTGAATAGCATTACTCAAGACTGCATGATAGGTTTAACTTTCTCAAAGTTTGCACTAATTAACGTAGTCCAATGGCTCTGTCTCTCTCTGTCTCTCTCTCTCTCTTTCTGTTGATGTCAATTTTTCACATGCACTAAATAACATAGTCCAATGCCTCTATCTAAGAATGGCAATTGTAATCACCCGTAAACTAAATAACATAGTTCAATGCCTCTATCTAAAGATGGCAATTATACTCACACATAACAAAGGCGCTGGCAAACATCCCGGTAGACGCTGCGCCGACCACAAACTCTAGGGCACCAATGGCCGCAAAGTTATTTGACCACGGCAAGGCGAAACCAGATCCCAAAAACAGGATCACCGACACCAAGAAACAAACCTTCCTACCAAATCTGAAAACATATTCGAATTTTAAATAGAAAACGTTTGCAGTATGATCGTGTAAAGCAAGTTTAATATTTAAATCCCCACATCGTCACTTAATTATTGACGTGGCTATTAAGAAATAACACAATAGAGATATAAATCCAATGCGTCCCTTCCAAGAGCCCCCCCCCCCCCATCTCATCCATGACATGTTCACAATAGTTAGGTAAATATATACTGCCAGGAGCCAGTCAATAATGTACGAGTAGTAGCCCATAAATAATCATCTTAAAATCCCATTCGCTAATTAAAAAAAGAAAAAAGAAATACAAGCTTATAGCAGTTTTTGAATAACTAATAGATTTTTAAAAAAAATTAAATCATCATCAGTTTCTTTCCCACAAAAATGAAATCGTGATAAACAAGACCACAGATAAAAACCCGCCATGTGGTTGACGTCACGACTGACCTGTCAGAAACAAATCCCAAGATGGTGGAGCCAATGAAAGAGCCAAGGTACAAGAACATGGAGGCATGAGACTTGAAGATGGTATTGGTGCAAATCAGATTCAACTGGTAAAAATATTAGGAGGAAAAAAATGGCATTTAATAAACAATTTTAAAATATCGCATGTATTTGAAATGTTAAAAAATTAATATAGATCTATTCAATTGTATTTTCAATCATTAAATTAAGTTAGAAAAGTGAAGAGGATTGTGGCCGCAATTTGGGAAAAGTAAAATATTTAGAACATTTTCAATGACATTTAGTAGATAAAAATTTTAATGACGAAAACAATGAAGTGGAATCCCTCAGGCACACATGGAGAAAAAGGCTGCACAAAAAATACATGGAGGCAGATACAGAAAAGATAATTTACGACGTGAACTAAATTGAAAGAGTGGCTCCCAAAGGAATCTCTCGAGATCCGTGATTAGCGGCTCATATATCAGCTGAGGTTACGGGCAATGATGATCATTTATTATTAACAACACCTATTAATGTATTGATGTTATTTTTTTTAAAGCAATTTCAGTTTGATGAGGTAAAAAATCTTTATAAAATTTAAATACAAATAAAAAAAATAATGACAATGACTATTAAAAAAACCAACTATAGATTAAACTTTTTAATAAACATAGCCGCGTGCGTATGTTAAATAATACATATTAAGCATTTATGTCAACCTTATTTTTTAAATATTTATTAAGCCATTCAGAAGACACATTTACCTGAGATACAGCATTGAGGCGATTGGTCGACTTGTCGTAGACCCACCCATTGGGGCAGGGTTCCAAGAAAGAACTTCCATTGATTGGGCGATTCTCTCCATCATAATCGAATGTGTGATTTCGGCTGTATGGATAGATCGGTTTATTGTTATCAAATATTTCTGAAAGGATACAATATATGAGTACAAGACAGCTTTCCCTAACCTTTTCCCTAGAACTAAACATGAAACTCTCCCCACCACCACTGAGCATGAAACACGTCTTTTTCCATAAAACTAAATATGAAACTCGTTTTTTCCCCCAGCACTGAGCATGAAACTCAGAAGTTCCCTATATCTAAATATGAAATTCGTGCTTTCCCCTAAAACTAAACATGAAATTCTCCTTTTCCCACAGCATTGAGCATGAAACTCGTATATATCCAAAATTCACTCTTGAATATGAAATGGCAGTAAAGTATCTGAGGTCAATAGCAGTTTAATTCCTGAAACTTACCTGTAGATGTTGCAAGAATCCCCTGGCGGTATTGTCCTGTTGTACACAACCTGGTGGTTGTCAAATGTTGAGTCACAGTCAAAGGTGTCATTTGGCCAACCTGGGATTACGCACCTGGAGAGTCATGGCAAGTGTCAAGTCATTGGGTCATTTTAAACCTAAAGGGCCAAGGCTAGTGAGATGACTTTATATTATTGTTCTATAAAAATACATATTTATAGCCTTAAGGCTAGAGTAGAGACATGCGTTTATGTTATTATTACTGAGTAAACAACAAATGGCTAAGGCTAGAGATATGCGTTTATATTATTGTTGTGGAAAGTACATATTTTCAAAGCCAGTGACATTCACATGTATGTTATCAGGAACCTATCAACACGTTGCCTTTCTCTTCCACGTTTTCACGTTTCCACGTTTTATTACCAAACCAAGAGTAGATCGAGTAATTATTTTTCTCCGTTCAGCATTACATTTGGCTGTTACATTCAATCTTCAACATTCTGTATACTACGGCTCTCCTGTCTCCATCAACGCCAACGTGTGTGTGAGGGTATCTCCGTAGCTTTCAAATGACCAGTCCCAAATAATTTTTCACTTACATAACTTCCAAAAAGTCTCGGTAAAATTCTGCATAGCCACTGCAACGCTGGCCATAAAAATATCCCATCTATCAGTATCCGCCCAAGCTACATTTAATCCTACAGGTTGAATGGTGTCATCTGCCCAGAGAATAAGACTCTTAATTAGACCGACCCGGGAAACTATCCAAGCAATTTTGTCCGCCTCCCTGTGGATCTAATAGCAATTGGACCCCCCACACCCAGGGAACGGCCCCCTTCTGAGGGCACTCAAGATCACGTGGTCGAAAATTGTCTTCCACAAAAGTCGAAGTCACACAGGAGGGGTGAATTTTCGTACTTCGACTTGCTAAAGCATCGGCGCCACCCGGCTAAGCAAATTATCCAAGGACTGTCGCTTGATCCACTTGTCCGATATCCACTCAGATCCAAATTCCCTACGCACTGAATGTGTCAAGTCTCCATTGTTTAGTTTTGGTTATCTATCTCGTTAACTCTGGACTCCATCGTCCTACCCAAGTATATCCCAGCCCAGGGACACCCCACTTAATATAACACAGCTGCTCTAACATACAACTTTGGCTTGCATTGGTTTAGGATGTCATTTTAGTTAAATTTGGTTATCAAAACGTGTGCCTCTATTGGATTTTGTTAAAATGTCAGTGTAAATTTTTTTTTTATTTAGCATGCTAATGAATAAAATAAATTCTTCACGACGTAATAGGTCGTCCACACATTATAATAGGGTATTCTTAGACACTCAATTACATTACTGTCTTATTTTTCTATTTCCAGTTAATATACTCTTATCCCCCATGAAATGTGTATTATTATGGCTTACCTTGCAAAACTCATATATTTCCCAAATATTTCTATTTGTTCCTTACCCTTGTAGCAGCATATAGTCTACACATTTTCATTCATGTTAAAAAAAACTTAATGTAATAACATATTGATAGAATATTAGAAGGGTTGTAACAATTCTTGACTTACACATGTTAAATCTATCATTACGTTGCTTACATGGATTCCAACTCATGCAGGTAATTTGAAGAGCTTAATTCTAAAAGTACTAAAGCCACAAAATACGCGTTTTGGGATAATTAAGTTGATGGTGGCATTTTTAATTTTTAGGCTGTTGAAAAATTGCACTTAGTTATGATGTATTCAGTCAATGGTAGTGAGATGTGGGACCCGGACACTTATGGCAACCACTGAAAGCAAGCTGTATGTTGAAAACTACCCATATCTCCTATTTAGAACACAAGACCAATGAATATGTCTGGGAATATCGCATGTTGTCAAGTAACCATTATAACAACAATTAAGAGACTGAGTAGCAAGATGACATAGTTCGTTTATGTACTGTGACATGATACCCTGACAAAAATTATTCTTCAAGCCACTGTAGAAGGGGGACGGCGAAGAGGTCGAAAGCGGAAAAGCTCGCTTAACAACATTGAGAAATGGACAAGGGTGAGATTTAATGAATTATTGGCCGCCGCTGAAGACAGGCAAATGTGGAGAACGTTATCTGTTGATGTGTCTACCCCCCACCCCACAAGACCGCAATGGTCACTGGACTAAGGACGATGATGATATATGTCGAATCAGATGTTCACCGTTTATATTGAATTGGACAAAAAATGTGACTTTTCGTACTTTGAGCACTGGGGCCTTACATTCTAGCATCATGTTATCCTAATGACTCTCGATATACAGTTTAAAATATATCGTTACGTTGCTTACCTGTGTTCCGGCTCATACAGGAAGAATGCACTAGAAGTCAGGCGAGCTCCGTGTAACATGGCTGCCGGAAACAGAAGGGCGAACATGATGAACTGAAACTTGTGAAAACTTCCGACACTGTCAAGAGCTTCTTCCAGTTCCAAGTCACGTGTCCTGGCCATGTTTTGTCTTATGTTGCGAAGAAGTGCTAATTTTCGAATTAACTAATTTTCTAATTAACACAGTTTATTTGCTTGTCTCAATTCGTATTAATTCAAATGTTCTAATAATTTGTTCAACCAATAAGCTGAAAATCCATCTTTGCTTTTTCTGGACGTCACCACGCAACAGCACTAAAAATAAAACCACAACTTCGTGAAGAAAAACAGTAGCTGATTTAGCGAGGAGAAAGATAACAACAGATGACTTTAAATGCAAACCACATAAAACACAAGAGATCTGAACAGGAAGTTTAGGCTGATTAAATCCTTGAATGGTTGTTTCAAGCACTTGATAAAAGTCCAAGACGCTTTGATCCGGTTCGCTGACTACACTTACACGTCAATGGGTTGCCAGCTCAGAGGGCGTCGTAACGAAATCACTTTATCTCAAACCGACCGCATGGTCCTTTTCGACGTAGACCACAATTCGTTTCTCGGGCCACAATCCCCTCCTCAGACTACAATCTTGTCGTCGAGGTCATTAATTCAATTCATTTGTTCAGCGCCAGCCACTGGAACACCATACAACGTGGAGAAATTCAAGGGCCCCACGTGGCCGTAGCCCTCCCCCTGAAAACAGCGAGAGTTAAGTCCACAGCCCGCAGTACTGTTGCGGTGGTCAACGTTGAGGCTCTTTGTTGTCACCAGTCAGTGGTCAGTATGAGGCTTTGTGCTCAGTCTCCTCGCCCCTGTCACATACAAACAATATTGACGTAACCACGTGACACTTAATGGTGACCAGACGGTTGTACCTCTCAAGGATAGTGGGCGTGTCCGAGAATTCATTAAGTCATGACCAGCCTCAGGGCTTCAAAATTATGAGTGGACTTGATAGATCTTTCATTTTGGGTTTTAAAAATAGTTATAGAATCAAGAAAATTGAAAATAAAATATAAGATAAAAAGGGCACTAAGTGAGATAAATTCTTTTAATACAAGATCACATAGGAAATCCCAAGTTATGTCTTTTATTCTTTCTATGCATGTTCAATATCTGCAAACTTTAAACAGCAGCTATTTGGTTTATATATGCATTTAAATATAAACATGCAATTTTTGGACAATGACTGGATGGAAATATAATACATATAAAAAGTAAACAATTAAACACGGACTGCATATTATAAATTGACATGGACTGCATATTATAAATTGACATGGACTGTATATTATAAATTGACATGGACTGCATATTATAAATTGACATGGACTGCATATTATAAATTGACATGGAATGCTTATTACAAATTGACATGGGCTGCATATTATAAATTGACATGGACTGAATATTATAAATTGCCATGGAATGCATATTATAAATTGACATGGACTGCATATTATAAATTGACATGTAATGCATATTATAAATTGACATGGAATGCATATTATAAATTGAGATGGAATGCATATTATAAATTGACATTATTATCTTAGATATACAGACGCTCCTTCTATGCAGAAGATAATTGCGTCCACAGACCATGAGAGATGATCTGTTGGCAAGTGATGCAGCGGTCACAGGCCACGGCTATAGGGGTTCCACGCATTACCCCAGCCGCCTAACTATTGTCTAGTTAGGTACCCATTCGGAGCTGGGTGACTCGGGGACTCTTCAGGCCCCGAGAACAAATCCTCACCTTCGTGTGGATTCGAACTCATGACCATCAGTATGACAGTCGAGAGCGCTACCTCTCGACCACCACGTCCCACGAAATTGACATGGACTGCATATTATAAATTGACATGGACTGCATATTATAAATTGACATGGAATGCATATTATAAATTGACATGGACTCTGGCAATGTATAATGAATACTCTGAGTTATTTACACAATAAAATAATTGGTAAAGGCTTTTAATATTTTCCTTGACCACACTTAAGGAATGAAACCGTTCCTCTCAATCTTTGAGGAAATTTAGATACAATGGATAAACATTTTAGACAACATTAAAAACTTGTTTCTTACATACTGATGAAAACATTGGAGAGAGTAAGGAATGAATAAGCAATATCCTTGAAATGAGCATTATCAAAGAAATCATATTGGTCCTTCAACTATACAAGGAAAACTTGGTAAAAAGGACGTGATTTTATAATACTAATAAACTAATAAGTTCTCTCTCTGATCTGCTATATTGTGGACCCAGGTACACCGCAAAATTATCCACAAAAAAAAAATCCGGTAGAAATTTCGTCTTTAAACACTGGCTTTTAAAAAAATGAAATAAATGATAATCTCATTGAATTCTATAGATTTTATTTTCTGAAAGGATTAAATATTTCCAAAACAAATTTTCATTTTTTTAAACTAAAGCACAACCCAATTTTTTATCCATGGTACGAAATTGTATAGGGAAGGAAAACATATTTCTAAAAATAAAATAAAATTTCATTCTGTTACGGTAACAATGAAACTGTATAAAATAATTCGATTCAATTTTTAAACAATGTAAACGTGTTTATAACCATTGACAATCAACAGTATCTTTGGCACATTTTAAAAAATCTCGATGTCCTGAGTTTAAATTAAAATGCAATTAAATGTAAGCTCATTAAATGCATCCTTGTAAAGCAAGCGTCACAATCAAATCTAGGCATAAACTAAAGCCCACATTTCAATGTCATCATAGTTATAATAATACCTCTTATGCAAAAAAAAAAAGTCTTAAAAGATAGAAACATATATACGTCACTGATAGTAAGGGATCACGGTGGTCGATTAATTGTTCTTCAACAATTAAAATAATTGTTTGTAAATTATCTGTTTTTGCATAAAAAATACTAAAGATTATTAAATCAAATTTGATTCCCGTAATTAATATACATTTCGGTATGATTTTGTATACGACTACAAATAAATATATTTTTTAAAAAAGAATTTAACTCAAATTAAATTTCGATTTTACCACTTCAGGATGCAGAGTCACGGCAGCTGTCTATGGAAATAAAAACCAACAGGCCAAAATAAATGAACCAAAAAATCTAATGACACTTTTAGGGAAAACCTTCCCGGAGTTCATTAGTTATCACATTTATAAACTAAGGGAAATACCCAAGCGTATAGATTCTCGTAAAGCGTACACGGATTTACTGCTGTCAGTGGACGTCGCTAACGGATACAGGAATTGACAGTGTAATAATTAGGTAAGTGGGTCAAGCATAGTCATAATATAGAGCAGGGGTCTCCAAACTACGGCCCGTGGGCCAGATGCGGCCCGCAAGGCCCTCTCATCCGCACATGAAGACCTTTCAATCTCCCCCCCCCAAAAAAAAAAAACAACAACAATTTTTACCTGTAGTTCACCACAAAACTGTGTGTAGTCGGCCCAAAAACTCCGGCAGAAAAGTTTGGAGCCCCCCTTGACTAGAGTCTAGAGCAATGGGGGCACCAAAATGTTTTTTCACCACGGGCTGGATGACTGAAACATTGACGAGCGCGGGGCGCACAACTATTCTTGACGAAGAATTAAGTTTAAACTTAGCCTTCCGTGTTAGTCATGGTTAAGTGGAGGGCACTAAAGCAACAAAGAAACACTACACATCTATTTTTTAAATTATAAATATATCAAAGATGGCAAAATTAACAAACACAAAAAATTACAAAATAAAATAAAAAAACAGCCTCAAACACAAAAACAACATAGTTACAAAACCAGAACCATTGTGTAAATGTACGAATCTCACAAACTAGACAGAAAAAAAAAACGTTGTTGCAACACGCCCAACACTTTAATGAAGTTGAGTTTCATAGTTGCCCTGAATATTTTATTCTTAAAAGAAGGCAACAATTTCTCCGCATAAAAAGTGGTAGTTTCATTGGTCTTTTGATTTAATAAAAAAAAAGTATTTTAGTCTCAATTCTTCTTTCACAATGTGACTCTCGTCCGTTGTCGTAGTGATTTGTGAAGTAAACGGGAAATGAATTTTTTTAAAAAAATTAAAAAAACAATTGAATGATAGAAACACTGTAATTAAAATGCTATTGAAGCACTAGAAAAACAGATCACTTGGGGCTTGGAGTCACCGAGAAAGCTACGGTTAACCGAGGTACATATAGAGTTGATATGATTTTTTTTATAGTGTATGTCGCGTAAACAGGTTTTCAAAATCAATATAGATAATTTGCTATGTATATTTGTCCTGTCCTGTTCGTTACGTTACTAACTTTAGAAAGCAGCGCATCAAATTACTGCACCAAAAATAACCATTTTTTAACGTTCACATAAAATTGTTCTCTAATCTACATTATTTTTAAATTCTGATGTGTATTTTTGAATATATTGTGTTCTGAATTTCAGCTGTAATATATTTATTTTTTAAAAAAAAACTTCCATCGTTTTTAACGGATGATACACTTGTGTATAAATAAGGCTTGTTAAAAAAAAACGGAAAAAAAACAACAACAAAAAAAAAAAAACAACATCAACAAACAAACAAACAAACAAACAAACAAACCCAAACAAACAATTGTTTTTCCAAGCAGGGTACGGTGAGTAGCAGACGGAGGTAGTCTACCACCGAAATAGACTAAATCACATAAATGTAATTCTCCTACATATTTGCTATTTTTGATAATTATCTTATAAATAGGACTAATGTTACTTCTTAACAAAATTTCCCATTAAAATAATAACTATTTTAGCTGCATATCTTGATTTACGAAACGTCTCTTCTTTGGAAATGTAGGTAGAAGTATGGTAACTTTTCAGTTATAATTAATTAGAAGGCTCGGTTTAGTTATAATTCAAATTATAGGCTGAAAAAATGCACTGATCAGCAAAATATCACTTTAGATCACATTTCATTTTTTAAATTAAAAAAAAAAAAAAGTAAAAAAACAAGTTTTTGTCTATAAATCCTTTATCTACGAGACATAACTATAAACAATCAGAAAATAGATCTACCTAATTATAGTCATGTCTCTTAAAAACGTGTTTAATATAATGCGCACCGATCGTGAATGTATTTTTAAAAAGTAATGTCAATGTAATGCGCACCTCATTGCGCGACAGGAAAGGTTGTTGAACATAATAAGCACTACAACACCCTAATTTTTATAATCGGCTCGAGTCTGCCTGCAGAGTTTCAGCTTGTTAGCTTGCGAGGAAATGGATTAAAAATCGATCCAAGTTTTTTTCGGCATGAACGGCTCAGAAAGCACAAGTTAATATAAATTTAAAAATGATTTTTCATCATAATAATAATTTTCAAATAGATCTACCTTCTAAGACATTTTTGTGATAATTTACATTTTAAAAACCCTAGGAAAGAGAAAATAAATACAATCTAGAAATAAGAAAAAATATTTCTGACTCTCACCTATCCTTAACAAGGATATGTGGTGTTGGGTGTGTGGCAGTGGTGTAGCTAGGGGGGGCGGTGGGGGCGGTCCGCCCCGGGCGGCACTCATCTAAAGGGCGGCATTTGTGGGCATTTGAAAAATAAAGCACTTTCAAACATCCGCAAATTTTCTTTTTAAGGGTGAAAAACCAAGGTGAAACAAAAATGTTCTTAATTTCGAGTCGTAATTAACGGATTCACGCAACATTTGTTTGATTACATAGTGGTTGTTATATCTAACGCAAACCCATTCAAAAATTTTAAGTGGCTTGAAAAAGGGATCAATTTGTTTGAAATTTTTATGCGGTATGCATCACAAATGACGCTATTAAAAGAAAACTGCACACACACACGCACACACACACACACACACACACTAAAAAAAAAAACCAACAACAACAACACATCACCGCTGGGCCGAATAATGAGTACTATTAATATCGCTACGACAGTTTTTGTGTAGAATTTCAAAATGCCCAGAATGATGCGTAAACAAATACCTACATGACATGGTGGATAATGGTGGTTCAAATATTACTGTTTCAGATTTATAAAATTATTTTAACGTAGTTTAACTTGCTAAAAATTAAATTTATTTTGTTTTGATGCATTTAAGTAGCACACATAAAATGTCTTTTTTAAAATTAAAATTCGGTTATTCTTTAAAAATGCTACTCCTATCAAATTAAAGTAATGTGTAAATAATTTGAATTCGTCTATTTTATGGAAAATTATTAATATTTAGCGCAAGATCATGAAATATTCAAATTTCTCCGTTAATAAACATCGAAATAACAGATAATTTCGAATAAGACATACTTAAAAATTTCAAGCGTCTTGGAAAAATTGACATCTGAAGAAGTAACTATTAAAACGAGATCAAATGTTGGAACTTTACTCACATCGATGCTATAGTTTTCTTTTCTATAGAATCTCAATTTATGGAAAAACGTTTAGAAATAAAATAGTTCAAACCCATTTCATTGAACAAAGTAGGCCTAATGCGTTAATGCAGAACGCTGTTATAGATTATAGACACTTGGTGAGTTAGAAGGAGAAAAAGTATGAGTGGAGAAAATTCGGGAGAAGGGGTTCTATCTTTAGAGCAAGTCGTACAACAAGAAATGTTTTTATCCATAGATATAATTATACAAGAAAATAATAGAACCCGCTCATAAGTTGCATGCCCTTGCTAGAAAATATATTCGTGTATAATACCATGTAATATAATGTAACCTACTGATTGAAAAATGTAATTAAATTAATTTCTTTGTTATCATTGATAAAGAACAGTTTAATATTGAATGAAAAGGTTCCAGGATTTTATGGCCTGGCTTAGCAATTGCGTGACCTTCTGCAGCTTAGTATGCGAAAAGGAATGCGCTGGGCCCGATTTGGGTAAGGATAAGNGGGGGGGATCCCCCCTTCTGATCTATTAAAATATATTCAACAATATAGATAGGATAATTCTTTACCCAACATTTTACTTTTGTTACTAATGTTTGCAACAATTGCTATAAGTTATAGATCTATGTATGATAAGTGTATCGAGTTGTGAAAAGTGTTTCTCCAAACTGAAGATAATAAAAAAATTATATTCGCCCTACAATGAGTGATTTACGACTACATCACTACACAATCTTGCAATATTGTTCATAGAACAAGATATTACAAATAATTTAAATTTTGATAACATAATACACGATTTCTCTACTATGAAAGTTTGGTAAGTAAATTTATAAAAATGTTTACACAATAAAAATAATGTTTACAATTTCTTTGTTTATAAAAAAAATCACATATTTATTAATTAAAAAATAAAAGCATATTAATTTGTAATGTTTTTTGGCTGTAAATTTGGATTATGTTTTGTATCCTTTGGCGGGCGGAGGGGGGGGGAACCTGCAAACTCAAATACTTTCTTGAGGCCTTAAAAATCGGTACAAATATGTATATCATCTTATGCGGCCTCTTTTATTAATGCTAACATAAATATGGCATAGAATGGTTAACATGTTTCCCACCTTTTACTTTTACAATGTAATTGTTTCAATTAATTTATTTTTATTAATGTTTATTTATTATTTATTTATAAAAACCATCATACGCATTATTTAAGAGGCCGTCCTTACATGACGTCATGCGATTTTGGCTAAATGTTCCCCCCCTGCTTAGACCCCTTCATCAATATGACATTACAAATGTCGCCCCCACCCCACATAAAAGCCGTATTTTCTATTTAAAAATGAGCAGGTTCACAATAAAAAAAAATTTGTCATTTAAACATTTTTAGTGTAAGGCTGCACTCTAGTACTGTAACACCCGTGAAGCCATGTAAAAATTCATTTAATAAAGTGTCGGTAATCATATATCGAACTGGAACTTTTATTTAAAGTTGTGTGTTTTAATGTGACATCAAATGTGTGACACCTCTCTCTCTCTCTCTCTCTCATCTCCCCCCCATGTGTGACGTCATTTATGGACGTCCCCTAAAAGGGCGGCAAATTGGAGACCGCCCCGGGCGGCAAAAGCTCTAGCTACGCCACTGGTGTGTGGTGTTGGCTGTGTGGTGTTGGCTATGTGGTGTTGGGTGTGTGGTGTTGTCTATGTGGTGTTGGCTGTTTGGTGTTGGCTATGTAGTGTTGGCAATGTGGTGTTGGCTATGTGGTGTTCACCTATTGGTGGCTGCTATCCGATGTTGGTACACACTCCATTATAAATATTTTCCTCTAACAGACACTTCATCGAAGGAACTGTTCAGTGATAGAAGATTTACCCCGAGCTGACCTCATCGACAGCAAAGAAACGTAAATTACATTCACTGGGACGCATGAATAACAACTAATAAAAATGACAATAACAAATCAGTAACAGACAGTTTTATATGCTTTTTCATTTGTCTGTCTTGTGTAGAGAATGTACCTTAAGAACAGCCAGTTTTTTTAAAAGGAAGTTTGATCACTATTACGCCAGATTTATAGGTCCTTCCAAGCACAGATCACTGTCCAAGATGTCCAATATTTTATAACTCAACTTATCGATATAGGTTTAAAATTAGAGTTGTATACCTTACTTCATCAAAGTTGCACCGAGTTTGTATCTATATCCTAACCGTAACGGCTACCATGTTGTATCATATCTTATCCAAAAGGGCTGTGAAGTTGTTTCATATCCTAACCGGAAATGGCTCTGAAGTTGTACCCTGCCGACTCCATAAAATTTGGGAGCGAGAGTTGTATTATAATATCCTATTGTTAACGCTGTTCACATCGGCTATGTTTTCTATTGGGAGGCCCCAAAGCAAAATTGTCATCTGTTATTGTCAAACACATGTGTCGACCTGTACAGCCGTTGAGATCGCTCGCTGACTCTGGCCCACAGCGGATTGTGCAATTAGGTCATGGAGGGCGATTGGGGGATGGGGGGTTAAAATGGGGATTTCATTTCGGGGTAACAATAGGCATAATAGACTACTACAACAATAGGCGTGATAGACTACTACAAGAATAGGCGTGGTAGAATACAACAATAGCGTGATAGACTGCTACAACAAGAGGCTAATAGACTACAACAACAATAGGCGTGATAGACTACTACAGTAATAGGCGTGATAGACTACAACAACAAAAGGCGTGATAGACTACAACAACAATAGTCGTGATAGACTACTATAACAATAGGCGTGATAGACTATGACAAAAATATGTGTGATAGACTGCGACAGCAATAGGCATAATAGACTACAACAACAATAGGCGTGATAGACTACTACAATAATAGGCGTGATAGACTACTACAACAATTATAGGCGTGATAGGATATTACAACAATAGGCGTAATAGACTACTATAACAATAGGCGTGATAGACTACAACAACAATAGAAGTGGTAGACTACTACAACAATTGGCGTGATAGACTACTTCAACAATAGACATGACAGACTACGACAACAATAGGCGTAATAGACTAGAACAATAGACGTGATACACTACAACAACAATAGGCGTGATAGACTACTATAACAATAGGCGTGATAGACAACAATAATAGGCGTGGTAGAGTGTTACAACAATAAGCGTGATAGACAACAATAATAGGCGTGGTAGACTACAACAATAATATGCGTGATAGACTACAACAACAATAGGCGTGGTAGAGTGTTACAACAATAGGCTTGATAGACAACAACATAGGCGTGATCGTCTATTACAACAATAAGCATGATAGAGTACGATTACAATGATATATAAACAATGTATAGAGAACACTATGGCCTAATTTGTCATCTTTATTCCCCTCTTACCCTTGCCGCTCACCCATTATGCGTAGTAGGCATGTGCCGTACAAATGTTCTATAAATGCACAAGTTATGTTTTCAATGTAAAATTTTACACATGGTGATGTTTTCTCAAAACATTTTTTTAAAGTGAAGTTAACAAAAATTTAAATGCTGTTTTATTTTATTTTTTAAAATTCCAGCAGAAACAAGAGTAGAATCAAGTGAAGGCGTGAACAAACCAAAGAGTGTTCATCTCTAAACGTCTTTCAAAAATCATTTCCTTCTTATCTCGACAAATCCAGTCACCAGGACGTGTAAAGATTCCTACACGTGTGCAAGATACGAACATTAGATATTGGGTTGCCATTAAAATCCATTCCTTGACAAAGTTATGAGAATATTCGCATGCATGGGTGCTTCTGATTCATCAAGCTCTTGGTTAGGAACTCCATCAGCTCATTGAAATGCCCGTCAAGTGCTGTACATGCAGAGGCGTCGCTGTGGTTGGTGTCACCCAATGGGGTAGCTCCTGGTGTCACCCCGTCACTATTTACCCATGGACCTCCTTCGAGTCTCTCAGTGCAAAATTGAGGAAAACTACAGAATTTTACATTTTGGCGTCACCCCGTGTGATGGTGTCACCCGGTGCGGTCCGCACCCCCCACACACCTTAGTGACGCTTCTGGTTCCGTATTCAAAGGATGTCAACTGCTTGGTCACGGCATCGTCAGAGAAGTAGATCAAATGATAATTGTAACATCTGGTGTTGGAGGACCTTGTTAAGCTAACAACCAAAAGAATAATAACCAGCTTTTTATCTTTAACGAAAGATGTAGATTTCAATAACAAGTCCTTCCCGTCGAGAGACAAGACCACCGTGATATTCTCCAGTTCAGAGTTAAGTCTAGGACACAGTTAAAAACGATACTACTTTTTAATTTTTTTTCTTGCACAACAGAGTGTTTCCAAGATTTCTAAAATAATTACAATTAAAAGAAAACCTTTCAAAGAACTCTTGCTTTAATCTCAAACAAATAATTAGGGTGTACAATTCAGCTTAAAGGGGGACATTGTACAGTAGTCTATATGGGACGTGGTGGTCGAGAGGTAGCGCTCTCAGAAGGAGCGTCTGTATATCTAAGATACAAGATACAAGATACAAGCTAAACATGAAATTTCTTAACAGACCCACTTCTATCATTGTATACAGCAGTCTATATCAGTGGCATCACTAGGGAGTGCGGTGGGGGTGGGCCTTCCCGGATGACACCATCAGGGGGGTGACACCAAAATGTAAAATTATGTATTTTCCCGTTATTTGGCACTGGAAAACTCGGAGGTGTTCTATAGGTTAAGTTGTGAGGAGGTGACACCATGAGCTACCGTCCCGGGTGACACCAACTCTAGTGACGCCACTGGTCTATATACACCTACACATTACCTTTATAGACCCCCTTCTATCATTGTATTCAGCAGTCTACGAGTATATAAACCAAGACATATTTTTCTTTACTGACCCACCTCTCTCATTGTTAATACAGCTCTATATACTAATTTTATAGACATATTCTTTTTTTAAAGACACACACAGTACACATCTCAATGTATACATTACACTCTATACTGTGAAGATCCCTAGTTGTTCTATGTTTATCTTTCCTTATCTACTCTCACTGTTATTCTGCTCTTCACACACTTGGTTAATTATTCTTAAAACACTGAACACCAAGGCAGAATGTACACTTCATTACTTTTAATCACTTAACTTCTGTACATTCATTATTCGTACATCTCTCTAACACATGCGTCTATCTACCTCTGCCTCCTACTTCATAACTCCTTCTCTCTCCCTGCGTGTCTCTCTATCCGTGTGAGTGTCTGTCAGTCTCAGTCCGAGCGTTCGTCCATTCCAGGCTCCGCCCCTTAGACTCCGCTGTCCGAAAGTCAACCGTCAATCAAATTGTACCTCCCCTTAGATAAGACGGGGGTAGGTGGGTGTACCCCGTCATGGTCAGTCATCCCCCCTTTCCTTGTCGGCTCCTGTCATCTACCTTACGGCCGAGTATCTCGGTCTGCCATACTTGACACCTGGGCTAGATTATTTGCCCGTGGTTAGCTCCCGTCTACAAAGCCTCGTTCGTCCTTTGATTCCCAAGTTCGCACCTCTGGTCGTCTGGACTCGCCCGTTAGTCCAGCGGCACCTCAAAGGCCAAACATACGCAGCGCCCTAACCGCCCTAAATTCCTCACAATACCAACCTAAACATCAACTTTTTTTTAAAGGACACGCCGTCTCATGCTTTACTGTACTCTTCTCATTTTTAACGCCTTTAAAGTTTTATCAGCATGGCCGATGAATCTCATCTCACATCTGTATGGGATCAGTCATTTAAGATGTTGTGAAATAAAACATTTCCACACCTGATATTCTGTCTTAATGGCATGTGCGTTGTTAACATATAAGGATGATTAGGGACAACGTCATTTTACAACAATAGACAGATAATCACTAACCAGAATATCAAAAGACATATTTAAACCGTCTAAGTTAAATTACCCCATAAATGGTTTCATCTTGTATAGACACTCAACCTTTGAACTCGACAAAGAAGCAGAGTTCTACGGATATTCCCCATAACTTTCATTTTCTAATTCAGTAAAAAAAAAATTAGAGACACAAAGCCGAGGTCTTAAGGGGGGGGGGGTATTGGAATGCCGGGGAGAAAGAAAATATATCTGTGAAAAGAGACTAATGTAAAAGCTTATATTTAATGGCAAGATGGACAAAGTTCAAACTCACCAGGTGCCTGCAAATCCTCAAGGGGTGAAGCTATATACTATGTACAGTTAGATTTCCCTAAATCTTTGCGAGTTTAACCAAATGAATGCATTTTAAAATGAATTATTCTGACTTTAACTGTGAGATCGGTGGTTAATTGAATAATTGTTATATCTAGTCATTTTAAAATGTTTCATTCTCGAAATCAACCCATCATTTCCAAAAAGAATTGCCCCAAGAATACAAAATGCATAATTTAGTCAATAGTGGCCAAGTGCATTCCACCACCACCATTCCCACGTTTTTTCCTGGTTTTGATGGTATATCTGGGAGTGTTGGTGTCTGGCGGTGTTGTTGTCTGGTGCAGAATTTGTCCAGTATTTGTTATATTTATATATATATATATAATTTTACTCTGGGATGAAGGATCAAACCCCGGATGTTAGAGCAATAACAAATAAACCATTTTAATACATTTCCACCATTAAAGGGCAAAGCCTACCTGCACCTTCTGTCTCTTATTATGACAATTCAGTGAAGTCATGAGTAGTCATTACCGAATTCTAATGGACTTATTTTCTTTCGAAGCCTGCACATGCTTATCGTCATTAGTTACGATAAACTTGCAAAGCCGCCCTTTCCAATAATATTATAATTTATAGCCGGGTTAAAAGTCAAATAGAGTCTTCATGTCATTTATTGCAGCATATTTAATGAGCAGCATTAAATTCATTTCATTCCTTTACAGTCGCTACCATTCATGCCTCATAAACAGTGCCCTTTCCAAAAACACAGTGACGTCAGAACTGCGTACAGTTTAAATGTGTGGTCAAAGTTAGTGACCTCTTTGGGATAAACTTGTGTGTGTGGTTCGGGAGGTCGTCTTGTCTACATTTACTACATTTTCGCAACTAATCTTACCTTATATGTGAAGTAAACAACAGTAAAAGTAACCAAATGCCAATCTTCGGTCACAAAAATATCCGGTCGGCGTACAAGTTACGAACCCATTCATTTCAGTACAAAACACCCCAGTCGGAAAAACCTTGATGTAATGGGAATAACAAAATTATAAAAATAGCTACGCAATTAGGTCGAAGAAGGGGTTGTGTTTACTTGGGGAAATCCTTGACAGTGGTGAAAACTTGTCACCCGAGGTCATTGTGTGTGGGTGTGTCAAGTAATAGTGAGCAGGCATTGTAGAGGCGTGCGTGTGCTTGTTAGTTATATGTGCGTATGCTCGTAAGTTGTATGTGCGTATACTTGTAAGTTATATGTGCGTATGCTTGTAAGTTATATGTGCGTATGCTTGTTAGTTATATGTGCGTATGCTTGTTAGTTATATGTGCATGGGTGTGTTTGTGTCGAGTAGTTAAGCGTTGCAAAATGTTTTTTAGGGCTGGTGACGATTAATTTAAATTTAATAGTAAACTTCTAAAAAAATAGCGATTAATTAATCGTTAATTTCTATTAAAGCCAAAACTTGAAATTTATGATGCCATAAGCAACAAAGTAACACTGATTAAACGTTCTTGTTGAAATTCTTTATAACACTGTAATGTCTCCTTTATATGTTATATTTTAACCAAGTACGTAAAAAGACAAGTGTTAACATTATTTGGTTCGAGTAATGAGCGGGGGTTATTGGCAATATCACAAGCCGAAATGAACAATTGTTCACATGGAACTGATGTAACTGGTAGATCTATGCACTAAATGGTATTGGCAAGGAATGACAATATCGGATATCGGTGTTCATTAAGTTTCCCCCATTGTAGAGGGCTAATGGATTCAGGAACTTTCATCTCCATTTTGTAACGCAGTAATTCATCAGAGGAGCTGTTGTCATTTTATGTCTTTGATTCAGACTCCATTACTGACATTAGCTAAATACGCTTTTCATTTGGTTTGATTAGTAGTCGAAATGTTGGAACCATGGTATAGGCAAACTTTATGAACATTTTGAACATTCCCATCAGTCAATAGTTTAAAACCAAAATGTTCGTGTAATTGTAATGAAATTTATTATTTACCGGCCGATATTTTTAATTGATTTTTTTTTTACTTTTTGTCTTCCAATAAGTTGTAAGTGGTGGGTCGATTAATAGTAAAAAATAATTTAATCGTTAATTTTTTACGATTAATCGAGAAATAAATAGTTAATTTCCGCAGCCCTAGTTTTTTTTAGATGTCTCTTTGATGTATATGACATGATATTTAGTGATGTGTTAATTTATTCTTTTGAAAAAAAAAACCTGTGTTGGTGTGAAGGGGCGTTTAGTTACCTATGTGTGGTGTTGCTTGGTAAACTATATGTTGTTGAAGTTTCTATCTTCAATATATGTTGGGGATTCAATGAATGTGTCGTTGTATTGAGCATGTGTCATCTGTCGATTGGTCTTTGGCCTTAAGTGTATCAGAATTTGTGTGTGGTATGTTTCACTAGTGAGGGCTATGTTCCACCCTGCTGTGTTTGCATTGCATTTAACAATAATAGGGGCACGATGGTCAAGTGGCACCGCGCTCGACTCGTGTACCGATGTTCACGGGTTCGAATCCATGCAAAGGGGGTCCCTGAGTCCACCCAGCTCCGAATGGGTTACTAACATTAGCTAGGCAGCTGGGTAATGCGTGGAACCCCCACAGCTGCATCACTAGCCAACAGATAATCTTTCATAGTCTGTGGACGCAATTATCTTCTGCACAGAAGGAGCGTCTGTATATCTAAGATCCAGAACAATCGATCCCTGATAATGTGCAAAGAAATGCGATTCATAACAATATTATTAAGGGTCATTTTTAGTGTTACGTTATGCGATCTTGTGTCTGTGGGTTTTGGGTGAATTTACGTGAACGTGCACATTGTCTGTTTTTTTCATTTAATCTTTGGTGACATAACTTCCGTACGTAATGTTGAATGTGTTTATTTGCCTTTGTTTGGCTGTGTTTTGTTTTGTTAGTTGATTGGTGTGTATGTGTGTCTGTAAGCGGGTGTGCCTATGCATGTGCATGGTTCAATTGCTGGTTTCTGTTAGCTGTTTTGTTGTGGGTCGAAAACAGACACATTTAAAGTTTTAAATTTTAATACATATCTAAGGGTAGACAACGTGATCTTAACATGATGGACGAAAGTAAGGGGAGATGAATGTGGAAATAAGCAGTTTCCCAGGAACTGAGTTAACTTAAATGATTTTTAATGTGATTAAATTAGTTTCTTTTTTTAACATTGCATTTCATTTGAATCAAACCAGAAATCATAACATATTTGATCAATTTTTAAAAAAAATCAAGAGAAAATAAAACTGTTTTTGACGGTCTGGTTCGTGTTGTCTGGAGTTGTAAAAATTTAGAAAAAACAAAACAACGCAAATAAATCTGCACTTGTTACATTTTCACGAACAGATTTATATGTTTGCCACATCAATTAATATTTGCTTTTCTCTATAACCATTCACTGCCCTAATCAAGGTCGGCAAACGATAAAATTGTGAGCTTAAGCTTAGTTGTCAACATTTGAAAAATAATGTTTCTGATTAACATTCTCCAATAGAACTTGTCTCAATTGTAAGAGATTGGTGAAATTCTCCCCATTTGACTTGTGATTTAGCCACGAAATTTACTACTACTGTGAGCTAATATCACAGTCTAATGAGTTTAAAACAAAAAACTCTACAATGTAAACCGAGTCAATAAAAAAGTAAAACTATTTCAGCAAACGAATTTATTCAACTTTTTTAGATTGTATTAGAATTAATTTCTATCGCAGATTGAACTTTTCACAATGTTTGTTACATGAACGAATTACCACTTTAATATAAAATGACGTCATTCTCATGGCTCTTGACAACTTAGTCTCTAAACAAATCGGCTCGTAACAAATTATTTTAAGACCTCCTTTCACGGAGAGCTGCCTCTCTGCTTTCAAACACTTCCTTCCTTCCGGTCTTACCCATCCCCACACTAAAGGCCGCCGAATGTAAAATTCTAACCTGCACCGATGCATCGTTTATGATGTGTTCACCTTTGACCCACTCACCACCTGCCATCAATGACCGTTCTGGGCTGGGTACCTGTTATCAGTATCATCCTAATCATGTTCTGGACCTACTATGTCTACGTCTGCGTCCTCTGCCTGTTCACGTCCCAGGTGCTCTGGGAGAAGATCGTCCTCCTCACCACCATCCACCCGCTCCTCTTCATGATGCTGTGGTGCCTGTACAGGGCGTGCTTCACGGCGCCCTTCTGCCCCCCGCCCAAGTATTACCTCGACGAGGCCGAGTGGTCTAGGTTGTCGTACGATTTCAACTGGAAGAAAGACAGGGCTTTGATGGAGGAGCTCAGACTTAGACTGGACCTGAAGACAACAACTGCAGACTCTGGTTTTGGTGAGTTGGTAAATATTACTGCAGTGTCTGGTTACTTTGAGATGGTCTGTATTACTACAGTCTCTGGTTATGGTTAGTTGGTATATATTACTGCAGTATCTGGTTACTGCATTTTCTGGTTATTGTGAGTTTGTCTATATTACTGCAGTGTTTGGTTACGGTGACATTGTCTACATTACTGCCGTCTGTAGTTTCGGTGAGTTGGGTTATATTACTGCAGTCTCTGGTTACTTTGAGTTGGTCTATATTACTGCAGTCTATTGTTACGGGGAGTTTGTCTACATTACTGCAGACTCTTGTTACTGTGAGTTTGATTCAGGGATGAAGTCACTAGGTCTATATCATCTCCGAACGCGTAAGAGTTAAAAGTTGCAGAAGAAATTTTAACTTTCGATTTTATAAACTTTCTAAACATAACCTTTTTTTTTTAAATTTTAAAACAAAACAAAAGAAAAAGATTAGTTAATATTTTAGTTTGAGTTAATTTACAAAATTACTAAAATTACTTTTATTTTAATATTTTAAATGGAATAAATCTTCAGTTATTATTTCTCAGGTATCAAATATCATGAGTTTATTAAGACGGTTAATTTCAAGTAAAGTAATTTCTTTTACAACTGAGACAATGTCTACCACGTTTATTGACAAATCTCTTTATAGTTTGTTATTGGTCTTCCCATAAATCTGAGTTAGAATTAAACATTTCAAAAGGTGTTGGGTATATAAAAAACATGTTATAACATATTTTATTTCATCATGCTTATTAATTCGCAGATGATGACACAGTGAATATTCAAAAACTAATAATTATTTATTTAAATTCAAAATATGATAAATACGGGACGTAACAAGCATCAGGCTTTCACTGGATATAATACCAGTTATTTCCCCTTTACGAGAAAAACGTGTGTCTTTCGCCTATCCATCAATTAGCTGATGATTCTATGCTCCTAGTGGCTACTTAATTTCATCAAATAACAGATTACAGCCGTAACACAAATGGCAATTTTTTTTTAAATTCGACATCGGTCACGTTCATTGTGTTATTGGGTTGACTTTCTTAAAATATATCAACAAGTTGTTTTGTTAAAAATAAATATGTTAAATATGTTAATTTCTCTACACAATGGGGCTAAGGTATAAAAATCAGATACATTATCGACCCTATCCAGATTAGACATTGCATCGGTTGCTTCCAAAGTCGTAACATTCTTTAACAGTTCCCCCATAACTGACTTTACATCTATCCTACTTCCCCACCCACCTCCACCAAAAAAAAAACAAACAAAAAAAAAACAATAGAACTGGATATCTTGAACACCGCCACCCACGCTTTCATCACTTTCCGCGTTTAACTATCATAAAAATTCGATTTGATCTTCTGGAATTTAACCCCCCAAAATATGATCTTCCTAAAAGTAACTACACAACAAATAATTGTTCAATGTCCCTCTACTCTGTTGACATCCAGGAATTCCGCAATACTGCTACCACTGCAAGCTACTGAAGCCCGACAGATGCCACCACTGCTCCAAGTGCAACACCTGTGTCCTGAAGATGGACCATCACTGCCCCTGGCTCAACAACTGCGTGGGCTTCCACAACTACAAGTACTTCCTCCAGTTCCTCGCCTACGTCACTTTCGGCGTAATTTTCGTCATTTTCACGTCCCTGCGCTTCGTGGTGGAGTTCTTCGTCAACGTGTACATGAGCTCCGGCACCACGACCGACGTCAACAGGGCGCAGATCGTCGCCATGGTGTTTGTGGACTCCCTCGTGGCCCTCACGATCTCGCCGCTGTTGATTCTGCACCGAGATCTCACCCACCACAACGTGACGACGCTCGAGAACACGCGGCCCGTGGCGTGGCTGGGCCAGAAGCCGGACTACCACACCTTCGACCTGGGTCCCAAGGAGAACTTTCTCCAGGTGTTCGGGAACAAGAAGCTGTACTGGTTCCTGCCGTTTTTCTCGAGTAAAGGAGACGGCTTGATATTTCCAAGGCCGGTGGACAAAGACAGGGTGTAGTAGAATGATTCTGTGGGTTAAAGTTAAATCGATTGTGCAGTAGCCTTTGTTGTCCTACAGGTAACAGCGAAGTGTATTTGAGGTCTGGTCCTACACACTGACACTGAGATTGTGCAATAGTTTGCATCGTCCTATTGATGATAAGAATTTATATCTTTTTTTAGAAGTCGGCATGGTGCTAAAGGGTAACACTGAGATTGTATGTTAACCTTGACCATTTGGCTAACAAAGACATTGTTGATGTTACTTAGTACTGCATATTAACAAAGCGAATGTGTGGCAGCCTAGCTAGAAATAAGTGTAGTCAAGAATAGGGAAATGCACGGATGACGTATCCTAAGAGACAAAAGATATCAACTACAAACAATATCTAATGTATCAAATAGAATTTGTTCTCTTTTGTTTTAGCTCGTCATTTGTGTAAAATCTAAAGTTCACTCAATCTGAAGTAATCGTTAGCTCTCAAAATTTCGAATAAATGTTGGTCAGTTGACATGTTTAATTTGTTGACTTCAGTGAGGTGTAATTTATTTGTTAAATTGCTAACAGAAGAAACAGAAATAATTGGAAGTGGAGTAGGGTGCTAGAAAAAATTGACGTGTAAGTTAAAGTATATAAGTATTTTAAAAGTATTTTTGAAATAGAGATTTTTTTTTTTTTACTGTAAATTAAGATAAAATATAGCGTCTTTGAGAGATTTTCTAATATTGCTTTACCTTACGCACCAAAGTGGTGGCCTCACTTGCTTTAGATGAAATGGTTTAAATGCTTTTCAAATAAACTTCAAAGAAATGACACATTCGGATAATCTTATTTCTTCCAGTCCTTTGTATGTTGTTAACCTAAATGCCAACGTTGTTTTCATCAATGTTTCTATTGAGGTCATACAATAATCCAACATATTATCCACGGCTAATAAAGAAGTTGTAAAGCGCAAGATAAGAAGATGTTTTTTTAAAACCTATACGCTTTAGGTCTCACGATGAATGTCCGTGTACTAAGAGTAGAAATACGCATCCAGGATTGTGCTGTGAGCGAGGTATACCGTGTAGTTTATACGTATGTTCTCATTGTCTTCTTTACGCGAACCATCCTGGAGTTGGTAAATCTACTTAAGTATAATATTTAAAGTTATACTATTCTTATACTTATATACATGAACTCCTTTAGTTATTTTGATTTTCCTTTAGGATGGAAACATGTCATATTAATAGAGTTTACTACGAGTGTCAAAACACGGTGATAACAGAACGCGGTGGGTCGAGTGGTAGCGCGCTCGACTGGAGTACCGATGGTCGCGAGCTCGAATCCACGCGAAGGCGAGGATTTGTTCCCGGGGCTTGATGAGTCTCCGAGTCTCCCATCTCTGAAAGGGTACCTAACTAGACAATAGTTAGGCGGCTGGGTCATGCGTGGAACCCGTGGCCTGTGACCGCTGCATCACATGCCAACAGATCATCTCTAATGGTCTGAGGACGCAATTATCTTCTGCTTAGAAGGAGCGTCTGTATATCTAATAAGATAAGAACAATTACAACTATCCTAGTAAAAAAATGTCCAGTGCTTTGTTTTTTCTTTAGTTTAATTTTTAAAAAAATTGGGGGGAGGGGGTGTCCCTGACCTTAATTTTCTCGTCACTTGATGTTTCTGGTCATTACAAAGCAGCCCTCAAGTTTTTTTTAAAAAATAGTTTTTGTGACTCCCAACTGTAATAATGACTTGACTGATGTGTACATGTGAGTGTGACTGAAGAGATCCAGCGGAGACGATATATTAACAATGACACTAAGGGCCTTGAATGCCAGCCCAATTCGTGTTCCTACAGTAAGGATATCGTCCCTCAGATTTATGGGACCAGGAGTCACTTACCGGCAGTGAGTCAGAAAGCGTGAACGTTGAGTCACCTGCGTCTCTGTGAACGTTTCCGGATGCCTGATGGGGGTGGAACGGTCTGCCACGTGCCTCGGGTATAGCCCAATGTTTTTCCCCCAGCCCGCGTCATGCAATACGTCGTCTGCACCAGGGGCCCTAACCCCTCCATTATGTTGGACGAGTGGGGGAAAAGGGTTGGGGATTGGGGGGGAGGCTATGGAGCGCGGCTGGAGAACACTTAACTATTTGATGAACAAAACTGATGTTTGAACGGTTAAGATTGGTTGTTGTTTCGTTCCTTTCGTACAATGTTGGACTTCCTGGTGAAAGTTTTCATTCTTGTTCTTTTTTAGTCAAGACTTTTCAATACTTTTGGTCAGAAGCGTAACTGGGTTTCTAGCGCCCAGGCTAATTCATTTTTGGCACCCTTGAGAAATAGGAGAAAATACAAAATTGCACCGAATAAATTGATTATTGAAGGTTTAGCCCTAGGCGCCCTAGGGAACTACCCCGCTGCCAAGTCATTGCTACGCCTGTGTGTTTGGTGGTCAAAAAATGAGAGCATGAAAATTATCAATAATTTGCATCTTGTAAACAAAAGAAATAATAAATATAAATACTATTACTATTAATAATCACTAACGCAAGGTTATTCAGATGTTGATATTTTGTATAAGCTTTATTAGAATGGAAAAAGATATGATTCTTAACAGAATGATTTTCATTTGAATTATGAAATCCCCATGATTCTGAATTATTCCTTCTAAAACACAAACACGTATTCTGATTAATATGAGCGGGTTAAAAGTGGGTCTTAGATTTTCACAGTTGAACGGCTAAAGTTTCGCGCTCCAGGTGCACGGAATCCATTTGGTAATATTGAAACGGTGCAATCGATATTTTCGAGCTCTTTATATTCAGAGGACGAGAGGAGAAAGCTGGAAGTGGTGGAAGAATGAAATAATGAAATACCTGCCCGAAATGCAAATAAAAGCTATTGTGTGAGGAACAAGCTTGGAACTCGCCTTTTAGAAATAGGCCCGCCTGGAGATGTTTTCTTAAAGCTTTGAACACAATACTGAACATAACTCTTGTATCCAGATGTTCTTTGTTTATTTCATTCTCAAGCACAAAATAAGATAGTGGGCGAAAGCATTTTGAGGATTAAGTTAAATTTTAAAATTAAACATGAACGTATAAATGTCTATAACTTAGTAGCTTTTTGCTTAAAATAGTAACAAATTATATCGTTTACGGCTGGCAGAGCTACGTTTGCAATTTTAAGTGTCATTTATTTTCCATTTTAAAAAAACATTCGTTAAATTTGATAATTTTAAATAAAAGATATTATAAAAACCTATTTTACTTTATTGATGGATTATATAAGTGTTTAAAAGAAAAACCTTTTTGCTCTTGAATTAACATATATTTTTTTCTAGGTAATTACAATACGAATAGCACAGTAAGAGATATCTATCTAAAGAAAAAGCAAATTGAAAAGCAGTAAAAGAGGAATAAGTGCCTGCAAAAGAAACATCTATTCTAATAAAATCCACAAATCTTGGTCCAATAGTGAATTAATGAAACTTGGAAACAGCTGATTGAATTACGTCATACCAAATTCTATCAAACAAGGTTCACCAACACGACTTATGAAGAATTCTGGCTTTCAATCATGAAAGTTGATCCTTTAGTCAGTTTTAAAGCAGTTAAAACTCTATTGCGTTTTTTATCTTCATGCTTTTATGAATTCTCTCTTCGTCATTAACTGAAATAAGTCCAAGAAACGAGAGAGACTCCTTACAGTTGATGATGAGTTGCGCCTTTGCTTGTCAAATTTGGAACCCCGATGGAATATGATGTGTTCCCTTAAGCAGACACACCCATCACACTGATAAATTACAGTAATATACATAACAGTAATTTTTTTAAAAAAAATGTTATCTTTATAATAAAGTAAGTTAAAATTATTTTTGTGCGTCGCGAAAATTCCCGAATTATCTTAGTGAGTCGTTACATCAAAAAAAATTGAGAATCACTGATGTAGACTTAAAAAAAAATAGGGGGATGAAATGACCTTCAATGGACATGTTTGAATATGAAAATTATGTTCTAAAACTTTATATTTGGTATTTGCTGTACACCATTAATTTGAATAATTACGATTTTCTGAAAAGCTAATAATCCGACATGCTCATGTATTTGTTATAGAAAATATTATTATACAAATTAATTTGAACATCAAATGGCAGGCAAACTTGCACCTTTATAAAGAAGAGAAGAATCCCCTCACCCTCACGAATAAAGAAAACTGAAACTGTTTAAAGAATGTAGATGTACTGGTCGAACCTGAAAAAGATAAAAGATAAAATGTGGCAAAACGTATGAGATATGAAGCGTATTATTTAAAAACATCTGTCTCAGGGTACAAACCTAATCAAATAAAATTGAATTAATTACATGAATTCTTGCATAACTTATTGATTTCAATTTCCCTGGAGATTTCTAATACACGTCACCTTATCTTTTTTTCCCACGATTTCTAAATAGTTTCTGGTAGCGAAAATCTATGGACTGTTCAACTCGGTTTACAATTACATTAAATGCAATGTTTTTCCTTTTACGAAAGGAAAAAAGAATTAATGAAAAGAAAAGAAAATATTTATTTTAAAAAAAAGTTGGTGTCGCCGATATCAAGAAAAAAACTGAGATCCCAATCTCTGAGAACATTGGTCTACTTTAGTTTTTTTCTTTTCCAAACATTTAAAAGCTTGCACAGGTTCTGGTGTTATGCTAATGAGACATGTCAAATATTAACCATTTTAAGTTAAAACACGAATTGACGTTAGCAGGCTGGGAAAATTACTATTACATGCGGATTTTTTCGCCAATAATTCATTTATTAGATGTAATGAGGAGAGATGACATGAGGTATACGCGTATGGTATTGAACACGAATGTCCCGAGATGACATCATATACACACGTATGGTATTGAACACTAATGTGGAGAGATGACATCTGGTACATACGTATCGTATTGAACACTAATGTGGAGAGATGACATCTGGTACACACGTATGGTATTGAAAACCAATGTGGAGAGATGACATCTGGTACACACGTATGGTATTCAACACTAATGTCTAGAGATGACATCTGGTACACACTTAAGGTATTGAACACTAATGTGGAGAGATGACTTCAGGTACACACGTATGGTCGGCTTCCTTCCGTCTCGCGAGACGATGGTGCATCACCGTTGGGTTGGGTTGAATTTTCTCGAGTGGCTGTGCAGTCCTATACTTGAGTGACAGTCTTAACCACAGTTTTTACACAAGAGTTCTGTGCTTCCAAATGTTTGGGCCTTTCTCCTAGCTCTTTTGTCTGCAGCCAGCCCCATTCATCGCTTATCGGCTACTATGAAGCCCTCTTTGACAATTGTGCGCCACGTAGATCGGTCTTCTGCCTTACACTCCCAGTCACTTGTATGTATTTTGGCAGCTTTAATATCCCTTTGACAGACATCTTTAAATCGCAAGCGTAGGCGACCTGTTTTCCTCTTTCCTGAAGCAAGTTCATCATATAGGAGGTCCTTCGGGATGCGGCCGGGGCTCATTCTTTTGACATGTCCTAGCCACCTCAGGCGTCTTTCACTAAGAATTGAGAACATGCTTTGGTATTGACACGCGTTAGGACCTCACTATTAGGCACTTTGTCTTGCCATTTAATACCAAGGATGCGACGCAGGCATCTCAAATGGAAGCTGTTAAGCTTGCGCTCTTGTGATGTATAAGGGGTTCATTTCTCGCTGCCATACAGTAGTAGTGTACTGATGACACAGGCTCGATAGAACACAGTTTGGTTTTCTCCGTTAGCTTGGTGTTTTGCCAGACCCGCTTATTTAGTTTAGCCATTGTTGCAGCTGCCTTGCCAATTCTGCTGTTTATTTCTTCTTCAATGGACAGTGTATTGGAGACCTTGGATCCCAAGTAGGTGAAGCTGTCCACAATCTCCAAGTTTTCATTATCGATATTTATGGTAGGAGGAGGTCGAGTGTCTTGGGCCATGATGTTTATATTTTTCAAGCTGATTTGCAGACCAAATTCTTTGCAGGCATTGGAGAAGCTTGACACGAGATGTTGCAAACCAGATTCTGTATGTGCTTTTAGTGCCACATCATCCGCAAATAGTAGCTCTCAAATTAGGACATCAGTCGTTTTGGTCTTGGTTCGGAGGCGGGCAGTGTTGAAAAGTCCTCCATCAGCTCTGGTATGTAACCAGATTCCCTCACGTATGGTATTGAACACTAATATGTTGAGATGGCATCAGGTTCACATGTATGGTATTGAACACTAATATGGTGAGATGACATCAGGTAGACACGTATGGTATTGAACACTAATATGGTGAGATGATATCAGGTTCACATGTATGGTATTGAACACTAATATGGTGAGATGACTTCAGGTAGACACGTATGGTATTGAACACTAATATGGTGAGATGGCATCAGGTTCACATGTATGGTATTGAACACTAATATGGTGACATGGCATCATATAGACACGTATGGTATTGAACACTAATATTGTGAGATGGCATCAGGTTCACATGTATGGTATTGAACAATAATATGTTGAGATGAAATCAGGTAGACACGTATGGTATTGAACACTAATATGGTGAGATGGCATCATATAGACACGTATGGTATTGAACACTAATATGGTGAGATGGCATCAGGTTCACATGTATGGTATTTAACACTAATATGCTGAGATGGAATCAGGTTCACATGTATGGTATTGAACACAAATATGGTGAGATGGCATCATATAGACACGTATGGTATTGAACACTAATATGATGAGATGGCATCAGGTTCACACGAATGGTATTGAACACTAATATGGTGAGATGGCATCAGGTTCACATGTATGGTATTGAACACTAATATGGTGAGATGGCATTAGGTTCACATGTATGGTATTGAACACTAATATGGTGAGATGGCATCATATAGACACGTATGGTATTGAACACTAATATGGTGAGATGGCATCAGGTTCACATGTATGGTATTGAACACTAATATGGTGAGATGGCATCATATAGACACGTATGATATTAAACACTAATATGGTGAGATGGCATCAGGTTCACATGTATGGTATTGAACACTAATATGGTGAGATGGCATCATATAGACATGTATGGTATTGAACACTAATATGGTGAGATGGCATCATATAGACACGTATGGTATTGAACACTAATATGTTGAGATGGCATCAGGGTCACATGTATGGTATTGAACACTAATATGGTGAGATGGCATCAGGT
>MUZC01002090.1:114160-128744 GCA_002072015.1 Radix auricularia | reverse complement strand
ATGTATGGTATGGAACACTAATATGGTGAGATGGCATCAGGATCACACGTATGGTATTGAACACTAATATGGTGATATGGCATCAGGTTCACATGTATGGTATTGAACACTAATATGGTGAGATGGCATCAAGTTCACATGTATGGTATTGAACACTAATATGGTGAGATGGCATCATATAGACACGTATGGTATTGAACACTAATATGGTGAGATGGCATCAGGGTATTGAACACTAATATGGTGAGATGGCATCAGGTTCACATGTATGTTATTGAACACTAATATGGTGAGATGGCATCATATAGACACGTATGGTATTCAACACTAATATGGTGAGATGGCATCAGGGTCACATGTATGGTATTGAACTCTAATATGGTGAGATGGCATCAGGTTCACATGTATGGTATTGAACACTAATATGGTGAGATGGCATCAGGTAGCCACGTATGGTATTGAACACTAATATGGTGAGATGGCATCAGGGTCACATGTATGGTATTGAACACTAATATGTTGAGATGGCATCAGGTTCACATGTATGGTACTGAACACTAATATGGTGAGATGGCATCAGGTTCACATGTATGGTATTGAACACTAATATGGTGAGATGGCATCAGGTAGACACGTATGATATTGAACAGTGTTGTGGAGAGGCAGCGTCTGTCTGAGATACGAGTGTTATATTGAACAATGATTCTCCAAATAATTTCTGTTTTCTGTAACATGACAAGGTTTCATCCGTTCTGAAGATAATTTAATGAGTATTTATTAAATTTACTTGGATTGAATTTAAAACTTCAAGTATATTTAATGTCATTTATAACATTAAGATTTATTATGTCTTTTGAAAATATTATTACATTGGTTTTATTTTATCTGTTACAGGCGCTCCTTCTATGCACACGGTTTTAAAATTTTGAATTAAGAGAGAGTGAGAGGGCGAATTTATTGAATACAAAATACATACAATAACAAGAAGTAAGAGTTTTAAGGTATCATAATTTCATGTTTAGGAAACAATTCATACACATCTGAAAACTTTTCAAATTCATTTAGATCTACATGAACATAACATCGCAATGAGCAAACAAGGATAGCGGGGATAGCTGCGTTACATAATTAGTCTTCATCATTATTACCCCCAGTAAACAGGTCATACGGTTTTGCTGAAAAACTTTCTAATTTGGTATATTGTTCAAGGTGACAACACAGATCACTTATGATTTTTTTTGTTATAGTTTTGGTCCCCATTGCAATTGTCAACATCGTATCATGTATCTTAGTGATTATTGATATTCGAATATACATCATTATAACAATTCTAGCTAAGGAAATAAAGAACCCTGCAAGGCCTTACATCTCCGTCTACCAAAAGATGGTCGTAGTTTGCCACTGGCGAGTCAATTAGAAAAACATTCGATAACAATTGTTGGCTTTGATCGTCCTGGTTACAGCGCATTTCTTAGTTGCTAACTTCGTGGGCAGGAGCGGAGCGGTACTTTGAGTCAATATTATTCCAGCCGCCATGATGGCCACGTGCGGTAGAGACGCCAACCGCGGCGCGTGTGAAGCCGTGTCACATGACGACTGCCTAAATTAGAATCGATTACCCCATTGCCAGATTTTTTTATTCTCGCTGATGGCAATGTTCCTGTTAATCCATGTAATTACAACCATTGTGGGCAAGTTGGCCTACTTTTATCATCTGTCGGCTAAAACGGCGATTTCCACTTTACTAGGGCAAGGGGAGTCGACATTGTGGTTGGATTACTTCGCCAACATTTTGGGGAGTTAAAATCATGTTTGGATTATTTGGCCAACATTTTGGGGAGTTAAAATCATGTTTGGATTATTTGGTCAACATTTTGGGGAGTTAAAATCATGTTTGGATTATTTGGCCAACATTTTGGGAAGTTAAATTTATGATTTGGTTACTTGTCCCACATTTTGGGAAGTCAAAACTATGTTCTGTTTACTTGGCCGACCTTTTGAAAAGTAAACATTATGTTTGGGCCCGTTGGACATTTGCCCAGGGCCCAGCAAGCATAGGCCCCCCATGGGAATATGTTTCTTTAAATATATTATGTATACAGTATTTATTTTTTATTCCTGCGGGGGAGGGGCTCAACACCATTTCTTTTCCCGGGGGCCCAAAATGATGTTAAGACGGCTCTGGCTAGTTGGCCACCATTTTCGGGAGTTAAAACAATTTGGCAAATATTTTGGGGAGTTAACATTATGTTAGGATTAGACAAAATATATATTATTTAACTGGGCATATGTCAGCCTGACAGGACGCCACGAAACAACGAACGTTTCGGCACAAAGCGAAAGCTTTCCTCAACAAATATTTAGACAAAAACTCATAAAGTGAAATAAAATAAATAAAAACTCAGCTACAACCAGAAAGACGCCTGATTAGATTAGTTTACCAAACAATAGTGGTGATTATATTAATTTGCCAACCTAAACATTCGTCTAAACTGGTAACTGGGAAGAAGTAAGTAGACTCGCAAGAAGGATTTAGCAAACATTTGACTTCAAGGGAATGGTTTGGGAAACTTGTTAGTCTTATTTATCACAGATGGTCCGTCTGTACATCAGATTATTGCGATAACAAAGTTAACTTCAACGATTTATTTACTGTTCATTGTATGAGAGGCAGATTAAAATTTTTTGTCAAACATTTGTTGACATTCAAAGACAAACAAACGAAGAGAGTAAATTTTATCACCATTAAGTAGCCAAAGCAGCGAAATGGGGTTTTTGACGAGTGAAATCTAACAGTTGAAAATTGAACTTATGTTGAACCACGTGCCTGGTACACCAGCCGTGACGGCCCCATGTGTCAAGCTCCAAAATAAGCTTAGTATTGGGGCAGTCGAGCGTGGCGCCCCCTCCCTCACCCCCTCCCCCCACACACAGCTATTGTTAGCTCGGCTCTTTGTCACCAAACTAAGACCCAACAGACAGTCACAGCTGGAGGGCGTTGACACACCCACCCATACACCCCCCATCCCCGAAGCTCACCTTGTCAGCTGGTCATTCAGACAGAAGAAGTGCATGATTGATTTCATGCACGAGCCTTACTTACAAAGGGGCTAGCTCCAATATTCGCTTCAAAGAGGTTACGGATTAGGGACGGCTCGTATGGGTTAACTCATCTCCACAGTAGACACACGGTCTGCTAAAAGAAAAACCCTATCTGAACCGCATAGAGTGATGAGAGATTCTAAACAACATGAATAATCTCCAAGCTAAACTGTTTTACACGTGATGTTCACTGATACAAACACGAGACAGGGAATCAACAACCTTCAAAGTAAAAGTAACTCTATATTGAAATAATGTTTAACACAAAGAACAAAAACATAGACGTTAATAGTTTCACTCAAATATAAACTTGATTTGGCTAATTAAACTATTTGGTGTTGTTGGTGGCGATGACTTGGCGGCTATCCTACCACCAAACAATAAAAAGGGGAGGGGTGAGCCTGCAATCAGGCTAGGTATAGATAGGAATTTCCAGGACAGGTTATTGGTAATTTGCCACACACAAACATTCCCAAATGCACACTTAAACATATACACACACACTTACTCGTTTTCACAAGCGAACGTTTCGACAAAAGCATTCCCAATCGAGTATCGAAACAAATTAACAACAAAAAGTAACAAAGTGTAAAACTTAACATTGATGTTTAGTCAAAGTATATAAACCAACAATAGAAGAAGCATTCCGCGATATATAAACGTATCATCTACTAACTTTAACTAAACGAAACTTGCATTTAAGAAACTTTTAAAATAATCCTTTCCAAAGTCCAAAGTAGTTCAACTCTATCCAGTTTACTAGTAAATGCCAAAACACACTTCTCCCGTCCCCGATTTATATAAATAAACTTAATATCCCCGCAAAGCTAAATAAGATGTTTTAAAAGTCATTATTAACTTTATGTTTTAGAAAAGGATATTTCACATCAAATGCCTGTGTTTTTAATTATACATCTTTCTACGCAAAGAAATCGGAGCTTTAATCTTTTAATATTAGGCTCAACATTTTGGTGGGCTTCGCCTCGCTATATTATGTTGTCAATAAAAATAACGTTTTTTAAAAAAAAATAAATAAATATCTCTATTATACTAAACGATTTCGACTGTTATAAAAAGGCGCGATGAAGTTTATGTAAGAAACTCAACGAGGAAACTAATTCAATACAGAGCATACTATTATTACTCTTACATCTACTTATCTTATACGGTACTTTCCCGTGTACTTAACACGCCCACACAACATACACTCAAATTTCTGATGAGCTTCAACACGCCAGCTGGCTCGTGTATTATGCATGTTAAAGATCATGAAAGTTTGATGATAAAAAATAAATAATTTTGACAATCTAACTTAAAATCCAAGATGCGGGATCACGGGAAGGCTACCCCCCATATGCCCACCCCTACCTCTCTATCAATTTGCATGCGGTCTTTCCGCACAGCATTAAGTCACATACCAAAGTTGGGAGACCGGAGACTCGTGCAGTGGCCCACGACAAAGACACGGGCAGTGGGTCATCGATCATCAGAGCATCTGTCCTGGCTCCATGTGTTGCTCTGGGGTTTTGTTGGCTCTCTCCGTTTATTGCTCCGAAACCCTCTGTCCCATGAAGTCGACCAATAGTTGGTATTTTTGTGTGTGTGTGTGTGCACACGTAACGAATTTTACAAAGGATGACATTTTTTCAACAATATTCCCATGCCAGCCAATAGGTTTTTGTACACGTAACGAGTTTTACAAAGGATGACATTTTTCTACAATATTCCCATGCCAGCCAATAGGTTTTTGTACACGTAACGAGCTTTACAAAGGATTACATTTTTCGACAATATTCCCATGCCAGCCAATAGGTTTTTGTACACGTAACGAGCTTTACAAAGGATTACATTTTTCTACAATATTCCCATGCCAGCCAATAGGTTTTTGTACACGTAACGAGCTTTACATAGACTGACATTTGATACTTTTCCCTTGCCAATCAATAATTTTGGAATATGTGATGAGTTTCACATAGACACATTTCGCAACTGTTATTCTCCTTGAATGGAGTATCCAATTATATAAATTTATTCATTAGTTTTGTTTTTATTTTTAAATAACTATCTATATTAAGTGCTCCGAAATTTGTACATCTGCTTATAGTGCGTTTTGATTAGGGGCCTAATGGATTTTGGCTAATCTGGAATCCGGCCATTTTTACAAATCCGGATCCGGTTGGATTTCACTTCATAAAACCGACCAACTATTTGAATCCGGTACACCTTTAGTTTTTTATGAAATATTATAAATCTAGTTAGTCTGTGCTTGAAGTTTAAATAATTAATGTAGGAATCATTCTGTTGACGTTGATTGACTGATACTGTTATGGTTTTGGTGGTATTACTTGGTGGTTTTAATCGACGTACGAAATATATCGTTCTTGTGGTATCATTCCGCTGGTATCACTTGTGTGTTTCACATGGTGCTGGTGGTATTATTCTGGGGACTTATATTATCTGGGCGTATAGCTTTGGTGTTATTATTCTGGTGGCTTATTTGATGAGTTATATCACACTAGGGCTATAGCTTTGGTGGTAAAGTCGAACCCACTCGCTAACCCTATAATGTCGACGCTTTTGAAGTGGAACCGCGAAATTCTCTATTTTTCTAAGCATAGTCTCATCGGTTATGTCGATTATTTTATGTCACCGAACCCTAATATATCGAGTTCAAATGACGGCAAATTCGCCACTTAACGACGGTTATCTCGATTATCAATTATTGTCAAGTCAATTTGTGTTTTTAGGACCGGTCAATCGTTAGAAGAAAAGCCCGTTTTACTGTCCGGTCCATATTTTCCCTTATTTTTTTAGAACCAAGAAGGGGAAGGTATAAAATGTCCACCTCACGGTGTCTGCTGGTGACGTCACATCCCGCTTGCGTTCAGCTCTCTGCACTGTGTTACTTTTGGTACCATGCTTCTCTAAGTAAGCTATACTCTTTACATTAAAAATCATCCACTACCAAACTCCACTAACTGTGATGACGTGAATTTTTAAATTATTTATAGACCGGAATATTATTATTAAGAAAACGCTTTGATGTCACGGTCACTCATGTGTTGATTCTGGTATTCTGCCGTAACACAACAAAAAATTAACTCCGGGTAATAAGCTAATATATCGACTAAATGAAGTTAAGGTTTCCCGGTCCTGATTAAACGGATGAAGAGTTGGTACACATATGCTTTTTGTTGTTAGCAAACATGTATGTACATTTTTATAGCATGCCTATCACTTCATCAAACAAATAACGGCAACGCAGTTGTGTAAAAAAAAATAAAATAAAAGAAACAACTTCAAAACGCGTACATGTACATTCTCACTTATTAAGGCACATCATGTACATAAAGAAATTTCAAGCACGTGTTAATATTTTTCCGCCCTATTGGTTGTCGTTTATCTCGATCCTCGGTTATCTCGACCCATTTCGGCAAACCCCTAGGCCGTCGTCATAACCGGGTTCGACTTTATTACTCTGGTGGCTTATATTGAGGTAAATCGCTCAAGGGGTATAGCTCTCGTTGTATCATTCCGTTAATATCAGTTGCTAGATAACATTAATGCTGCAAGCAGTTTTAACGGCGGAAATTGCATTTCTCTAAAATATAAAACTATAATTTTAGGAAGATATTTGAGGTCACAAACTTTACAATCAGGTTGCGTCAAAGGATTTTGAAAACGATGGTCTTAAAGAAGATAAGAGATTTCAAACAACAACTGATTAATTAAAATCCACAAACTGTAGTAAATTAGAACGTTTTTGAGGGATGGACTTATTTAGAGGATAAGATAAGCCAATAACAACATCGATGTTGTATTTCGCTGTATGACTCTTTTTACAATTGAAACTAATTAAAATATAAAGAGTGTCGCTTAAGAGCGAATCGATTTTGAATTCGAGCGAATAGCATCTGTTTTGACATAGCGTACATGTAGAGATATTTTCAAAAGATTTTCTTAAAATATATTCCCAAAACTCAATTTCAGGAACTATTTAGGCCCTTGCAGTATTTTTTTCAACATCTTCTTAGATAACTTGCAACATGCTAATTTTCAATTAGAAAATATGACTTTTAAGGGTGGGGGGGAAAAGCTTTGTGACGAAAGGGGAATGGGGATACAAAATAGGCAAAATTAGAGTGACGTAATTTATGGACAGTCTCTATTCTTTCTAAGGCAAACAAACGAACAACAAACACACGCTAAAGGCTTCAAGTCCACCCGTAGTTATAATCTCCCTGGAAAATAATTCCCTTGTTTATGTCACTTATTTCCTCCCATGGTTTTCTGTTTGAGGGGCATGCAGCAAGTATGATATAATTAAACATTCAATTAAATTAGTTTATTTGTAAGGAAATTGTAGAAATGCATCTTGCTAATGATTATACGTAGAAATATGGATTTTATTTTTTTAATATATATTTATTTCTTTAAAATTAAACAGGTCTAAACAAATTTAATGAACCACAATTTATTGGCTCAAGGGCAAGGTCATACTGATCTGAGTGCCACGTCATGTCATGCCTTAAACTAATGAGTAAGGAAATTAACGAGCCTGGGTGACTACAGGCTCCCAGACAAAACCGTTCTGGAAGAATTTCTACAGGGGCTCAGGTCGCCCCCTGGTGACCCTCTACTTCAGGGATGCCGGGGTTGAGTGATCTGCCCTCAAAAAACTAATGTTAACGATTGTTAATATCTTTGAATTCTGATAAGATTGAAAACATCAAGTAAACTACCATTTAAGGAAATATCTTTAAAAAATGCCCGTCTAATTCTATTTCATTTAGATTTTATACATATAAGTATGGCTAGTTTTTAAAAAAATCTGTTTGTTATGTTGATACATTGCTGATGCACACCATCTTATCTTAGATATACAGACGCTCCTCCAATGCAGAAGATACTTGCGTCCACAGACCAAGAGAGATGATCTGTTGGCAAGTGATGCAGCGGTCACGGGCCACGCCTATAAGGGTTCTACGCATCCCAGACACCTAACCATTGTCTAGTTAGGTACCCATTCAGAGCTGGGTGACTCGGGGACTCATCAGGCCCAGGGAATAAATCCCCGCCTTCGCGTGGATTCGAACTCGTGACCATCGGTACGCCAGTCGAGCGCGCTACCACTCGACCATCTACTCTAATTAGTCTATTTTCTTTTAACAAAAAGAGCCATATATTGTAAAACTATCAGTTCCATATTTTAAACATGTATGTATTTCCTATATTTAAAATCTCGGATGCAATGTTCACGTAAAAAAACAAAAATCTTGTTGATGCAATGATGCCTCATTTGATATTGTGAATGTAATCTTTGCTGTATTATTGATACTAAATGTTCCTTTTTTAAAGCATAATAATATTATTTTGATTAATTTTTATACAAAAAAATTAATTTCAACAAGTGTATCTTTAAAAAAATGTCTACGGTGTAGATACGAAGGTTGTCCTGTGGTTAAACTTTCCGGGTCGAAACGTCCTGTGGTCGAACTGTCCGGGGTCGAATCTTCCGTGGTCGAACCGACCGGGGTCGAAACGTCCTGTGGTTGAACTTTCCGGGTCGAAACGTCCTGTGGTCGAACTGTCCGGGGTCGAACCTTCCGTGGTCGAACTGACCGGGGTCGAAACGTCCTGGGGTTGAACTGTCCGGGGTCGAAGTGTCCGACCACCCACGGCGCAGTTCATCACAGATATAAGGCTTGTCTAAATCATCCTTCAACAGATTTTGAGAACGCAGAAGCAGAAGAAGAAAACGATACTAAATATGTATCAATATATATTGTATATATTATACCTGCCTCATTTTATTTTTACTTCGTCTCATTGGATTTCATGTATAGTATCTTTATACAACCGGTTATTTTGAATGTCATGTTGTTATATATTGTAAATTCGGAGAGCGTTTATATAAAATAATATTGTGGATGGTATGTTTTCTAATTTGATGGTTACATCGTGCTTTACTCTGGGAACGCCACTTACCTTTGTCTTCTCATTCCCGTGTGACTCATTCAGGCAGACGACATTCATTAGATCTCCATGTCATTTAGACCACGTCATTAATTTTTGTCCCCTCTGTCAAACAGTCTCTCTGACGCCACCCACATGGCGCCCCTCCCCCACCCCCCCCGCTCTATTGCAAGACCACGCCTCGAAAAAAACGCTGACATAATGTCGTTCTATTCAGGAACAGGATCTAATAAATTATCTGAACTTTTTGGCATCGCTAATTAATTGTGGGTTCACACATCGTGGTAAGAATGTTCTCTATTGATCGGATATGAAGAAAGAACAATTACCTAATACCATACTACAATTTAAAATCAGATTTAACTAAAAAAAGAGATATCACTAATTAATGATGTCGCGGCACATACAAATTCTATAATTTAAAGAAGACGCTTACATTCCATGTCTGTGAGACATGTCAAAAGACTTACAGGAGATATCATATGGATGGATAAACTTTGGACGCAATAATCTTTTGTATGGAATGTGCGTCTGTAATAATTAAGATAAGATAAGATGCATTGCATGAAATTAAACCCCCAAAACAAACGGAATGAAACATGAAATTTCTGGAAGGATATCTTGGTCAATTCACAGGGTTGTATCAATGTGATATTGTAAAACACAAATTAAATACATGATGCATTGTCCTAGTTCAGAACATGGGATCTCTTTTCGAAAATTTTTACGTATCCATAATACAAATAAGAAGTATTTTGAAGAACGGAGTCGATATGATAATCGACGTGTACGTTCTAAAGCGTTATCCAACATGTAAATCCCTGCACAAGTTATAGGTTGTTATACGGAATCTCCAGTATTTACTATTTCAAAGTTTTACTTCAATGAACAAGTTGTCATTTTTAAATCGCAAATTTTTGATTTTCCGCTTTCTCTTGATGCAATAAAGTCAATCTGCCATTTCACAATTGCATAATGGGTGGTTTATGATCTTTGGGCCGTGATCTTTAGTCATGATTTGAGCATCATGATCTTAGGGTCATGATCTGGGGGGAGGTCATGGAAATGTGGGGCAAGTTGCTCATTTGTGTTTTTAAACATTATTACTTTTTAAATGTAATTAAGAAATATTTTTTTTAAAAATTAAAGCCTTATAAGTCTCCAATCTCACTGCTTTACGCCATTCAGTTAGGGAACTCTTTACTTTGGCTGTCTTTACTGGAAACCTTTAGGTCAGCTGGACTTTTCAGTACACTTTAAAATTAGGCGGACTTATCAAGAAATTCTCAGAATGGCATTTATTTTAATTTATCATAGGAGTTAAATTTTGTAGATGCTTAAATAAAATACAGTGTTTTAACATCTGTTGGCATTCGTCTTGACTACGTTAACCTGGAAAATTTGTGTGCGCATAGTCTCCTATACACAAGCCTTGAACACAGCACACAGTTCATGATCTCTAACATTTGTTTGCCCATAGTCTCCTATACACAAGCCTTTAACACAGAACACAGTTCATGATCTCTAAGTCTTTAGATTTCAGTTGCTACTTTGTGGGATTTATCGAACACCGTTTTGAATTAATTTTTTTCACCTCAAACAATCAATGTCCAATTTGTTTAAATGACACTTTATGTTTCGGGGAAAGGAATGAAGGCGTGGGCAGTTAGTTTCTTTTGCACAACATTGTGAACTTTGAAAACAAGCCTTTCAAACTATGGACGTATACTCTCCAAAATATTTCTTCCCGGCCTCGTCTTTCTGCATGGATGGACCAATGTGAATTGGGATAAAATTTAATTAATTAATTGTAGTAAGAGTTCGTCTTCTAGTGCCAAATGATATCAATCAGAATAAAAACTGTTCAATTTTCAATAAGAAAATGTGCATCTGAAAAAAGGTAAATACATAATTAAAATATGATCGACCGTGGAACAGCCTGTCAGGCATACAGTTGCCCGGATGGTCCCATATCATTTAAATTATATCATTTAATACCATAATCCCGTAATCCGACCCGACATTGAGGGTCTCATGTCCCTGGCACACGTGAGCTGTGCATAATTTTCACGGACCAGGTGAGAGTCGTAGTTAAAGCTTCTATTCTCTTAATGCCGTTTAATGATTTCTGTCAGGTATAGGGCTAACTGGAGGACTTCTCTCGCTTTTTGATCTCATAGAAAATAAAACTGGAATAATTAACACAAGACTTAGGTTATTCTCTATTGCAGTTTTAATAAACGTTAATTAGAATTGTGACAATAAAGTAATACAACCTTCAGATAGACATAGGAATAAAAACACTATTCGTATTCCTTATGGAAAATAAATATTCTGGTTTCTCATGCCAGGAATTTGGATGTGGAGGAATCCAGGAAAAAACAAAAATCTTTCAACATTTAAAAATTAAAAATATATTTAAAATGCAAGACTAGACATGTACCATGGATAAGCGTAGGACGCAATACTATTCTGTATGTAAGGAAAGTCTCTAACAGATAATATAAGATAAGTAATGTCAAGTTGTTGACCAGCGCGGACAAGGAGTTTGTAAGTTAGTGCAACAATGGTAGTAGGCTACTAGGACGGCAGAATAAAAGACCAGGAAAAGTGTGCAGGCGGTAAGCCCGAAGGTTAAGTGAGGTCAAATGTCAAACAGAATTTTAATCTAAAAGTTGACCAAGAGTGTGAAACCAAAGTTAAGAAGAAGTGGGATGCTTAAGTTAACGGGGAGTGGGAACGTCATGTTAACAGGGAGTGGGAAGGTAACAAAGAGTGAGAGGCTAAACTTAACCCGGAGCTCGTGGAAGGCACAATTGAACAAAGAGTGTAATTCTAACGTTAACAGGGAGTAGGAGATTAACTTTAACATAAAGTTGGAGGCTAAACTTATCCAAGAGAGAAAGGCTGAAGTTAACCAGGAATTGGGTCTAAAAGTGACTATGAGCCAGGTCCAGTAGTGAGACACACTAGTCAACCAGGAGTGGGAGGCTAAACTTATCCAAGGGGGAAGGGCTGAATTTAACCAGGAGTTGGGTCTAAGAGTGACCATGAGCCTGCTCCAGTATTGAGACACACTGGTCAACCAGGAGTGGGAGCCAGGAGTCATTGGTTGATTACAAGCAATATGTTTACTTCACTAAGTCCATTTGTGAACAACACACACCCTGGCTTGATGATGTCCATCAGTTGTAATGTTAACCATTCAAACATCGCCTCCATTCAAATCTAATTGACCTATACTTTGCTTTTTATTTACCAAAGAGCTTTGAGCCACCCTGGAAGAGTATCAATAAAGCGTTGAATAATTGCTACGAAGAGTTCCTCTATTCATAATTACGTATTCCCCATTACATTTTCCTTACACATAACGCTTGTTCTTTCTTTTCTTTACAAATATCTGGCACAATTCCCTAAATTTATCCGCAATGGCACCTACTATGCGTAAATTATACACGGATAAAAGAATGAAAGAACAGGATCCGGGTATACGGAAGGGAAGGGGGGATGTCGGTTGGGCGATGAGAGCCTGGTGCATGGGTATCGGATGGAACCACTCAGCTCTCCGCTGACTGGCCGCATGGCTCACCCCCGCGCGCTAGCTAACGTGGAGCCGGGCAGACGGCGAGTGAGTACGCGTGTTGTTGTTGTTTTTTCAATGAGATCGGAAAAAGGAACGGGGGCTGCAGTGAACGGGGTTACACCGCCAGGCAGTGCGTGGAATGGGGGGAACAAGAAGTTAAGTTAAATGAGACTTTTGGTGCAAACTTTTCTAAGCGGCATGGAGTTGCTGATACGAATCAGCTCAGTGTTGTGACAGTGACCATCGAGGCTAATTCGGACAACGTGTGGCTAAACGGGACGACGTTTGGCTAAACTCGAGAGAGCTGGATATATGAGTTTTTATTGGATGTTCTTCCCGAATTAATTTCTTGTTATCTGCACGTGAGATCCTGGGCGCGCCAGGTGAGTCAAACCACGTGATCTTTTGTTCGTTTACGCAGGTTGGGTGTTTTCTTACTATCCTCATTTCAAAATTAATTATTGGAAAATCACCTATTTTTACTTATGTAGAAAGGAAAGAATTTTTAAAAAAAAATTAAAAAGAAATAATCATTTCGAATCCGATTTAACATTTTAGTGTTGTTGGCATCAAGTATAGTCTAACGGGATTTTCTAATCTAAGGTTGGAACGTAAATATACACGTATTAAGATATTTGATGCAAAACAAATGTCGCATTAGAGTATAAGCTATATAGCCACACAAACTTAAACTTAAATTTGAGCGCCCCCCCCCTAAATATTGCCCAAATAGGCAATAGTCATATCGACAGAAAATCAGGTCTTATAAAGTGCCCCATAACTCAAATAGTTTAAAGCCTATTTAGTCTAAATCCGGTACTGTTTTCTTTTTTAAAAAGATATGTTAATGGAATATAGATAAAAGCGATGTCATATGAATATTGACTTGTATATGTGCTTGGGAACAGGAAAAATAATGTCTATTAAACTATGAATACTTATTAAGGGAAATTTGAAATAAGTTACATGGTTAAAAGCATGAATTATATCATCAATACCACGAAATGACATTCTTAAAAGGGTTCTGTTTCAGTGAAGAGTCTAATAGTTGGGGCTAAGCAGAAGTTAACCAAGTAGCGAAACACGCAGACATTGTTTATTTTTGGAAACCACGTGACAGTAATTATTAGTGACAACGAGGCGGATGCACCTCTCTCGTGATAGCTGTCAATGACAACTTAATGTTGGAGACGATGATTGGCTGTGCCGAGATTATCTCGCCATAACATAACAGATAACTCTCGCGGTGAGGAAATTAACACTGCGTTGGATCATTGACTAAACACACATGTGGGACATCAGATGTGGGATGTCAGATCTGGGGTGTCACGTGTGATGTGATGTGGGTATATGTAGAGGGTTGGCACACCGGGAATGTTGACTCTATGTCATATGTGGATGTCAGCTGTGACGAGTCAGATATGGCATGAGGCATTGGTTGTTGTAAGGCCTAACTATCAATAGTAGAATCAGGCTTATGTGATAAAACACAGCATAAAGTTATCTCTGTTGGATATACAACAGTATCCCGAGAAACGAACATACGGTGTCTGTGATGTTTGCTCCACGAAATACGGCTGGCATAAACTTCCATCGTTTAATTCGTTACGCGCTAGAGCTGGGGTCTCAAAGTCACGGCGCGCGGGTCGCAAGCGGCCCACCAAGTGGATTTTGTGGCCCGCTTCTGCTGCAAATTTACTTTCCAAGAGTTCTAGTACAATAATATATTATATAAGTATATAACAATGTACTGAGTACACACATATTGTTACTATGTTAGTAATACTATTGATAGTTCACCTTGGTAAAATTCTTTGGATTAAAATTGTTAACTGACATATTATTAGTAATAAGAAGTAAAATGGGCTGTCATGTATGAATGGTTTTTGTTTACCAGGGTCGGGTTGTTGGGGGGGGGGGGGG
>MUZC01002090.1:52618-114106 GCA_002072015.1 Radix auricularia | reverse complement strand
GGGTGTGTACCTTGACACATCTTGCAAATAATAAATTTGCCACATGCTCTCATCAGAGTTTGAGAACCGTGCCATAGAGTGAAAATTTTCAGAATTTAGAATCTGAACACTACAATTTAAATGAAAACGCCAAAACAGTGATTGGCATGCAGAGAATCGTGGTGATGTGACGATGAAGAGTTAAAACTGGCGTATCGTCTTGAAAGGACGCACAAACTTTCAAAACATGAACATCTTTATATTCAGAATGTGGATGATTTTTTTTTCTTTAGAAGTGTTATGATCTCCCTCACAGTTTCACAACCGATGGCGCCATTCGTCTTCCTGAAAATTCATTGACTGGAACAATCATTCTACGAAGAACTGATCTAATTGGCATCCTTCCGTCTCGAGTGACGATGGCGCATCACTGCTGGGTTGGGTTGCATTTCCTCGTGTGGCAGTCTTTGCCACAGCTTTTGCACACGAGTTCTGTGCTTCCCAATGTTTGGGCCTTTTTCCTAGCTCTTCTGTCTGCAGCCTCCTCCATGCTTCGCTCCTCGGCTACAATGTCGCACTCTTTGACACTTCCATTAATTATAATATAAATGTGGGTGTGCTTATGGGTGGCTGGGGGGCCGTGGAAGTGTGAGTGTCACATGGCTTTTGTTTAAAGGCGTACAAAGGGGGGGTGTGCTGAAAGACGACACGGTTGCAGCAGTTGAGTATTTATGTCCTGAAAAAGATTCGTCTTAAAAAATCTCAAATTCAACATTGTAAAATAACTGGTATTGGCTCAGCACACACTCGTGGTCTAGTTGGTTTGTGTTCAATACAACCCAAGTGTGCGGCTCAGATAAGTCTCGGCATGTTTAGTATATATATACTTGTACACCTAACCATTGAACTATGTGTCACTGTATTTTTGCACACCCCTGAAACTGTGTGACTGGAAAGTCTCCTACTAACACCATGTGTGACTTGAAGGTTTACTCACTAACACCATGTGTGACTTGAAGGTTTACTCACTGACACCATGTGTGACTTGAAGGTTTACCCACTAACACCATGTGTGACTTAAGGTTTACTCACTAAAACTGTGTGTGACTTGGAGGTTTCCCACTGACACCCTGCGTGGCCCCACAGCTCAGAACTGCTCAAATGTGTTTTCACTGGTGGTCAACAGGAGACCACCCGAGTCAATGACGCCTGTCAATCTCTTCTCCCGTTGTGTCAACACATGACCCCCTTTCAGGATAACCCGCGGCGTTAAGACGGGGTCACATGGTGACCACAGTCTTTAGAGCCTCCATGGATTGGCTTTTCTGAGGTTTCCTGGGTTAAGGCCACATGTTCGATCTAAGCTTAGCATTGTCCTATTCCCTTTGAATTGTTCACACATCGTTTAAGACCACTGTCTCAATCATCTATAGGTTGATGAAAAATTCATAATATTCGCCCGAAATGTTTTTGATTCTCTAAATTTTTAAATTACGTTGATCTCAGATTATCTGGTTTTTCGAAATGTCTCTGACATAAAAGAGTAAAATGTTCCTCAGCAAACAATGAAAATTATCATATCTCTACATAACCGTAACAACATACAGGCAAAAAATATGAAGAAATGCAACAACTTGATCATATAAATAATAAACACGTATGAAGAGAACGTACAAAAGGTACAAATATATTAAACATGAACAACCACACGAGGGTACAAATATCAATAGCTCGTATGATAAATGTCATATGAAGGTTCTCTTCCCAAAAGTCTGACAATATCAGTATGTGGGACATATTGAATATGTGTCAAGGCCAGTGCCTATGAATATGTGTACATATGAATGAAAGGTACTGAATTAAAAGTCTATGCAATATTTATGAACGCTCATGCTGTTACAATTATGTAGAGATTCTGGGCGTTTACAACAAGTGTGGTGCAGATATTCGTGAAAATTTTTCCATCATTGTTTGTATTTTACTTTAAAAAATTGCTTAGAGATTTGTCCGTGTGACAAACCAGTGAACTGCTCAGTACCGAGATGAATAATAGAAATTCTCGTAATTTTTCAATCAGGAAATCTTATAATAGACAACTTAGGTCATTGCGAGTCTTCGCCCTTTTCGTGATTACACAAGAGTCATTCTTATTAGTTTGTCTCCTCTTTGATTACGTCCCCTAAAAACCACACAACTACCATCGTCTTTTAGTCATTACATACACATCAGGGGAGCCTACTGCGATATATCCCCCCCGCTTTCGAAACCTGATGCCCCTGGTCAGTTTTATAGATCCGGGCGAGGTCCGTGATTACAAGTTGGAGTAGCGGTCATTATGTCTGATTTAAGGCCTGGGTCGGGGCCAAAACGTGCGTCCCGGCTTGTAGGATGGGCGGCCTGATCGGCTAACATTTAGAATAAACATAGTATACCGTCTTGGTGAAAAGAGCAGTTGTTAGGTTCCCGGGTAAGGAAAGAGCAGTCGCTGTGTGGGTCAATGACCAGAAACATCATTGTCTAGAGTTAGAAAAGATAAGTAACCTTTACGGACAAAGAACTTTCTTTAAAATAAAAATAATGCTTGTTATCTCATCAGTGCTGTGGTATTTGGGAAAACTTTTTTACGGATATTTTTTCAAATCAATTAAATATATATATATATATACTAAACAGAGAAACCGAGCAGTTGGTTAACAAATGAGAAGATATAGAGACAGACTTATAATATTAGGAAACCATCCTACTGTGAAAAAGATAGGAGCTGAAAAAATTATGAAACAGAAAAGTTTTTCGTTCATGTAAAAAGTTCGTAGAAGTATAGCATGAGAAGAAGGAATATCAGGTGAAAACTTTTGAGCTTTCAAAGTATACACACCCCGCCATGACCACTCCATGCAAGGAAGGGCATATGACACGTATAAGAAACGATAGATACGATAGCCATTGGGATAAAGTCGATGTATGTCAACGAGTGTTGGGATCTTCGGCTAACGCAGGGGTTGGCAACCTTTTGAGGCGGAAGAACCAAAATTTACAATATTTCTCTTTAAACCCCCCCCCCCCACTAACATGAGTTTTTGAAAACAAAATGATATAATGATTAATATTTGCGCATGGAACTATGGAACTGGAGAGCCACAACTTGACATCGAAAGAGCCGAATAATTCGCAAAGAATAAAAAAAAAAGCATGAACAGTTTTTTTAAATCCCCTATTTATTGTTGTAGACGTGGCAATAGTTTATGTTGTGTCTAGAGCTTTATTGAACACTAAACTTGATTGATGGTTTTGATGGTGTTCATCTGAAATCTGATTTTGATTTTGTTTGCATGAGGGCTTGAGGTTGTGATTAATTATATCATAACAAAGCTTTTGTTTGTGGGCCAAAGTAAATAATCTTTGTACACGATGCTAACGATAAGGTTATGGCACTGAAAAAATAGTTCGGGAAGAAACGATGGGGGATTCCCCTAGTGTGAACGATGTGAGAAAATTCTGTACCACATGCGTCAAATACACGCTACAAGTGCTGGCAACCTACATAGTTCTTTGACAAAGTGGTTAGCATGACAACTTATTGAATTGGACGGTAAAAAGATTGAAATGGGGCGGGTAGAGAAGCAAGCAACGGTCTACATTGTTGATGTGGGCGGTCATTCTAAATATGCTCCTGCAACGGAAATGGATAAAGATAGATATCTGGCACAGAGGCGTCACTAAGGTTGTTGTCACCCGGGGCGGTATCTCATTGTGTTACCCCCTCACGACTTAATCCATAGAACTCCTCCGAGTCTTCCTACGCCAAATAACCGGAACATACGGAGTTTTACATTTTGGTGTCACCCGGGGCGGCCCGCCCCCATTGCACCCACTAGTTACACAACTGATCTGTCATAGACTTAGCATAAACCATGACATGTGCACAGTTTTTTCACTCTTTGCTTGCAAATTTCCAACATTCTCCCCAAAGAAGCACTTCAATTTAACCCACAGTCTGCTTGCTACATTCTAACCAAAGTAGTGCTAAATTTCGACCGAACTAATTTCCTAGCACATTCTTGTTTTGTTGTTCTTGTACAATTGTGATTACTCTTTTATATCGGAGTTGCTTTCCGCCCCCAAACATCGCCGACCCATTGCAGTAATAATTTATGTTGCTAAATCCATTTGTCTGATCCTGACCACTCCAGTAACGCCTGCCTACGTCAACTCAAGATCATATCTCATTGACAATTGTCACATCCACTTGTCAATTTGGATACAATCTGTTGCTTCCGCTTTGTGAGCTTTGTCATCAAGTGTGGATGTTGGGGATTTTCTGTGGGCTATTAAACTGGGCCAATGTTAAACGAGATGTGAGGCTGTTAGACAGGTTCTATGTTGAACGAGATGTGAGATTGTCCCACATTTTATATATTATATGAGTTGTGAGCCTTGAATTTGTTCCTATGATAAGCGAGTCGATATGATATGTGGACTTAACTGAAAATACGGCCTATGTTATTGTATCTAGTGCTTGGGAATTAAATAGAGTCTACAACTCGGTCGAGATAAATAAATTTTGCCTCAGCCTAGTTGTCTTAAGATGATATACAAACAGTTTTCATAGGCTGTTGCTAGATATCCCCAAACGATGGGATACTCCATTGTATTACTCTTTCACATAACTCATTCAGATTTATGCCGTCAAACCTCACTGAGACTCTTATTTATTTTAAGAAAGTTTCGATTCAGAATTAATCACAAACGGAAGTTAGCAAGATCTTCCATTCATTACAGATGTTTAGTTATGTTTATTTATTGGGTTATCTAAAGATATGATATTAAAATCGACAAGAATAGAATTTTGACTTATTTCTATACTATTTTAAAATAAAGGCAATGGTCTGCTGATGTATATACATATTATCTGCAGAAGTCAGGTTCTTCTATTTTAAAAAAATAATATTGAACTTCTTTTCCGTCAGATTTTGCGCCACCTTAATTAAGCTTTTATTAAATTTTAGTAAATTAGCCTTTGAATCATCAGTGGGGCCGCCATACAACAGGGCCATGATCACTTACACCACAATGTAGCCTTTAAACATAAACAAATCAGCTTCTAAATCTTTTTTTTTTACCCTTCCTTGCATCAGAAGTTACGTAAAAACAACAACTTTAAAAAAAAACTACTCGCCGTATCCTCCATTGAAGCAATGGATTGAACGATTTCTGCGCTACCCACCAGGTGTGTCTGACGGGCGCACACCGGCAAAGAACGCAGTGACCTCCACCACGCTCCAGGGAGTAAGACGTACGCGGCTATTCTCACTTCCTGATTTTTTGTGTGTGTTTCTACTGCCTTACGTTTGATGCGAGTGAGCACAGATTTGGCGTGAGGGATTCTTTTTTTGTTCTGATGAAAAATTATAATCCGATAACTACGCGGACTGGGTGTTAAGTGGTTGTGTTATTAGTGAGGGTGGGGTAGGTGGGTGGTGGTTAAGGTAAAGATTTTTTTTTATCAGGCAGGGTGAGATGTGGTGAGAGGTGATAGTAGATTGTTGGAAGGTTTACCACGCCGCGGATAAGCATGATCCATCCCGTGTGCAGTCAGTATTCAAGCTGTGGATACAACACCCAACCCACACTCGTGCAGCTGTTGCATCCCTCCGTTCACGCTTGAGTGATTCAACGTAATCCGTAACATTTTAAATGAACTAAAATTAGTAACACAAAAAATTGTCTCTCCTTTGATTTCAAAAGTAAATTATTTTATTTTAATGATAACTCAAAACCGATGTCAAGTCTAAAAGCCGGATAATCCACACTCACCAGTTCGACTTATTCCAGTTAAATCAGACAGGTTTTATTCAAAAGCTTTTAGCACACAAATTGTAGCAATCTTTCCTTTTTTTTTTTTTTTTTTTTTTTTTTTTTACTTTGTTTAAAAGCGTTTGATATTCTCATCTTTGTTTAGCATTCACTGACACCATCAGATAGAGATGATATAAATAAACTATTTGTGCAACGTTAACTCCCGTTATTTAACTTTCTTTACTCCAGAGTGACGTCCCATGCATCGATCCCATTACGCAACACTATTAACAGTTGCCATTTCGGCTTTGATTGGCCGGAAAGCGCTCTGCAGTGTTTGCTCTCGACGCAATGTCAACGAAAACAAAAGGGCCATTCGATGGGCAATATCGGTGAACAGAAATCGATGCTTATTTACTGGCCATGTCCGTAGAGACCACTCTAAACCAGAAATGCATGACCACTGCTGCAAGTGGGGATTTAATAAGCAGCGATTTTACCGAATCGTGTTGTAATGAGAGTTTTTTCCCCCAAGTGCGTGAAAGTTAGGAAGTTAATTTGCCATGGCTGATATTTAACCCCAACCCGCCTCCTCTCCTGAAACGTGACCACTTCCGTAATGTTATTATGTTCTGGCGAGAGACTAAAGAGAAATGTTTAATTAACAGCTTTTGCGGTGGGGAGGGGAGTTGATCTAAAAAAAAACCCGTTTTTATAACTTATGGGCATTATCGAAACGTTGAAATCAGATTTTCGTTCTTTGGTTAGGATATACATTAATACAGGAGACGTAAAGAAGTATTTATTTAACTGTCATTATCTTGATGATTATAGATGTTTTTCCATACCGCAGTGAAGTTTGTCATATTCTGTAGGTTTTTTTAGTGCAGACATGCAAGAATAAATAATTTTTTTTTAAAAAAATATTTAAAATGCCAGGCCTTCTCAAAGCAGGAATTACACCATTTGTAGCATAACAGGGAGGGGGAGATGTATAGGTATAGGACCGACATAAAAAGTGTCACGGGATTAGGTGTGGAGTGAAGTACTAAACATGTTTGAGGAATTGCTGATAATTTAACGAAATAAAATGAAAATTGTTTGGTAGTTACTAGAATTGTACACGATTTTAGGAAAAAAGACTCGTGACGTAATTACTCCCCGTTTTGTGTTTGTTATATCAAAATCATGCTCATCTATTGTGTAATGTGCTAGTCATTCCAACAAATCGGTAATTTTTGTGTTAGTCTATATGTTTGTGAAAAAGAGTTCATATTTTTGTTCAGTGTTTACTATATCTACAACTTGGTCATTCTTGTGTTGAATGTTTGTTATATCAATAAATTTGTAATTTCTTATGTTATATGTTTGTTATAAAAAGAACTTAGTCATCATTGATATTAAATATTTGTGTATAATCAACTACTTGGTCATTAGATTATGCGCTACCGTTTTATCATGAAATTCCCATAAAGTTCTGCTCAGTCTTTCCCCTTTATCCTCCTTCCCACAATCCCCAATGTCAAGATGTCCAGTCGGGTGTTTTACTCCCACAGCTGCCATTCTTAACATTCGAGGATTTTAAGAAGCAAATTTGTCTTACTTGAGATTCTGTCTTTTTGAAGAAGACACTCTCAAAACCCTTCCACTTCAACAAATATGTTATAGTTTGTCAGGGGCGTCTTACAGACAGCGATGTAGTGCGTAGGGCCGCTGAAAACTTATTGAGTTGCTCTGTTTGTAATTGCTATTTAAACAATAAACTTTCAAATATACTGATTTTGGGGTTTTCCTTTGCCTTCAGGTTTGTTAAACACTACATAACATAGATGCCACATTTGACGTTTATCAATGATATCTTATTACATTTACGTAATATAACCTAGTCTCACCTGTAGATATGTACCGTACACAGTAATACATATATGGTACCATATGTTACTATTGGAATCAGACGTGGGGAAATGTATGTGTGTGTCTGGTGGATTGGTCGTAAATTAGAGTCCATTTCATCTCTCAGGATTTGTGGGTAAAACTGTTATCTGAGAGTTGTGTGGTTCTTTGGGAAAGACGCTTCGGGGCCCTCAGTCTTTTAGTTTTTCGTTGTGTCCTACTTTTAGGTATTTGGTTCAGGAAACCAGTTTTGTTTCATCAGAGAAGCTGGGATCAAATGATCCGACTGTTTTCGGACAACTGCGTCATATTACATTAACCTTACAAACATTTTTTTTAGTTCAACAACGTATGAGGGTTTATTTCAGATTAAGATGCACTTTGATGCTTGAAAGAAATTATATCTTTCTCTTGATAGATACTATTAATTATGTATTATACATTGGCGCATAGGAGAATGTCGATTTCACTATATTATTTTCTGTCATAATTATAAATTGTTACCTTTTTTTTTTTTTTTTTTACTCCTCTGCATTTATCTCACCTGTTCTATATTTCCTAGCCAACCAATCAAACCCCATCATCTTCTCTCAATAGTCCACCATCTGCGTCACGAGACGTTAAAGTCATAACGCCCTCGATAGACACTCGTTAATTTCTCATTAAGCCAGCCAAAAATGACTTTCCTGTAACCTCGTTATCTCTTTCATCTTCTATCTAAAAAAAAATTGCGTCAATATTCTCAAAATCGCCGTAACATTATACCAGACTCTCAATGATGTTAACCAAATTTATAATCAAACGGTGGACGTCACTTCCTTACCAAATCTGATCAATTTATTAGTCATCTGTGGCCTGGTCGTTTCCATTATTCGAAACCTTACAAAATAGTACGTCAAAAGTCGTTATGTAAGTTTTGTTCATTGATCCTGGTTTGAATGTTTCTTTCAGTCAACATTTAACACTTGAGGTTGAAGACTGCAAAGTAATTTGATGAGGAAACCTGTGGTGATACCCAGGAATGATAACATTCTACAGGGATATACTCTAAAATGTGCATCTCACAATTCACGGTGTTATATGTTTGCTTAATTTAACTATGCATCTTGCATATTGAGTGGCGACATATTGAAATCATTAGTGACGTCTATTTTTACCTGAGATATATTTTTCAGCGGTTAGCACTGTAACTTATTTCAGATTGAGTTGAATCTTACCCACACAGACGCTCCTTCTATACAGATGTTATTGCAACCCGAATCATGCAGGGAAATTCTTATTGTAGTGAAGATTGAGGATTGAAATGACATTAAAATCAGAAAGAAATAGAAGAAACAAGAGGTGCACAGACGCCCAGTAGATGGTGTTCTGTAAAAAAGAACGAGATCACGTTTTTCTCTCCTCCAGCAAATGTCACAGCTACTGAGCGCAACAGAGCCTGCCTCCTATAGCTTCTATGATGCAACATCCAGGAGCCCCTCTCACAGCTTGTCAAGACATATGGCGGCAGGTCGTACCACGTGGTACCGGCATGGTCTCCCATGCCACTTGGGAAAATATTGACTGTGGCTGACTTGTAGTGCTGAATAGTCCAACGATGATCTTCACTTTATGGGAAATACAAGCAATCATTGCAAACCTTGAAAAAGAAATTATTTTTATTTTTTATATTTCATTATTACTTATTTGATTAAGAGATTATTGTAATTCATGACCTTGAAAAACGCCATGACTGTTACGATGTAATCTTGACTGATTTTTCCGTTAAAAAAAACAAAACAAAAAAACGCAGAAAATAGCTGTGAGACATTTACATCTCCAGATTTGAACGAGCATGACCCTTTGTGACGTATTTTAACACAACAATTAAATTTAATTACATTAACACTTCAAAGGAAATTATTAGTTTACACTCACTCCAGTTATAATATGCTATTTTTTATTTTTTTTTTACATTCACGCTAACAGGGACCACCTGCTGCAACCAAGGGACGAAATCTCACACAGTTCATTTGAATGTTTTATGAACATACAAACTAAATTTGACAAATGTCTAGTTGTGTAAAGGGTGTAAGAATTACATAACGTACATTGGAGATAGGGGCAATTTTGTGAGGACCTTCGACAACATGTTTCTTTTAGAGGTTCTGAAATCTTTAACTTAATTTTATGAGATTTAATGTTAAAGTTTAAAAAAAAAAAGAAAAGAATAGAAAAGAAACATGGCATGTAAATGTTTCAGATACATTAAAATTGAAGGGGAAGGAGAAGGAGAGTTGTTGTTTTTTTAGTATGGAAGTCTGTTAGGAAGATAATATCTTTTCCCTTGATGTTTTTTTATCCCCATATTTTCTCTAACCCTCGATGGTTTTTTTGAAAAAGCTTACAAAGCACGTAAGGGGTCAATCGATGACATTAGGAATTTGGGTCAAGCTAGATGGATGAAAGGGATTTTTTGTCTGCGAATTTAACATGTTAATAATGGGTTAGCAGCTGGCTAACCATTAGCTGGTGAGATTCAATAGTAAGGTTGGGCCAGGGAGGCCAAAGTTTATGGATTGGCTGGCGAGGTTAAAGGGTAGGGGATGAGCCTATAAGTTCAAAGGGAAATGAGTTGGGACAAAATAAAATATTATGTTGAGTCCTTCAACAAAAATTATACGACTTATTTCCAGGTACTGCAGGATTGTATGAATAATTCGACGAAACTTTTAATATTTATTTAAAAAGGACTGAATGTCTTGAAATAAACTAGTTAGTGGGAGAAGTTTGAAAGACATTTACATTGTAAAGCAGAAACCATTTGGTAGAAAATGTTTTACAAGTAGATTTAAAAAAAAATATTTCGAAGAACTTAACCATTACTTACATATACCGCGGCCATCACTCATATCATGTACAGTTGTCTATGTATATGAAGCCAGCAGTTGTAGAGTGAAATACATCAATATTAGGGGCTCTTAATGTTTGTTTCCGAGTTAAGAATTAGCTCTAAAGGTATTTTTGAAATTGCATTAGTTTCCTTTTTTTGTCTGGTTTCACAAAAAATTGTTCCAAATAAAATATTACAGAGATGGAAAAAATACATTAATAATATTAATTAAATTGTACTTTAAACTTCAAAATAGAACAATTTCATTGAAACTATATTCATTATAAAAATCGCATCCCTTATTAAAGCAAATGGCATACTGTGATTGGGGCTTTTAGTCGGAATAGGTTCAATCTTACCACACCAAATGACGTCATTCTGGTGTTTACCTAAAATCATACGTCTTAATTTTTTTTGTTTGGTTGGGGGGGGGGTCGCCAGCCCTTTAAGATTTTGTTTACCCTATAACACAATTAAGGTTCTGCATGTACACGTTGTTAAAGAGATTCTGTTGTTAAAGAGGTGATCTCAATTAAGCAGTCGCGCCAAGACGCCGCAGGTTCCCACAACTGCACACCGTATGCACATGTTTCAAAATGGGTATTGATGTAGGAGACGTGATTTCACGTAGACAGTTACACCAAGACACAACTGCAAGCTGTATGCAAAGCTTTCAAAATAGTGTTTGTTGTAGGAGACGTGATCTCACGTAGACAGTTCTACCAAGACACCACAGGTTCCTCCAACTGGGCATGCAACCACGAGGCCGGTACCATCAAATACCTCCCCCCCAAACCACTCACAAGAACAGCTGACCAGGTAGGCAGCCATGCAGGTATGGACTACGGTTGAGTTAATGTAACAGTTGGCACGTGAGTACCATGGTGCCACGTGCTACTGTGGGTGAGTCGATGAAGGTGGGGGGATGGGGCGGTGGGTAGCTCACGACCGGAACATCCTTGAGATTCCTTATAAAACTGTGAGTCCTACACCGCCTCCCCCCCTTCTTCTCGTAGCGCGGGGTGTATTTCACGCAGCTGGTGAAGGTTGTAAACAAGAGTGGTTCTCAACTCAGCATTCTGTGAGTCTATGCGTATTAAATTAATGAATAGATGAAACACCCTTGTGCAACCTAAGCTTTGATGACGACAATGATCTTTTGACTGGAATCAGTAAAGAACTACAAGAGTTCATTGATAAACTTGCGGGCGGATCTGGGACATATGTAATGTAAACCAGCACATATAAAAACTTGAATGATATTGGTTAACATTTCCGTTGCGAGTATGACAAACATCATAATGAACCAACAAAAAAGCTGGATGCGGTATAGAACTTAGAATACCCTAGGAGCTATTATGTCTAGAGATGGTATCTGTGAAGTTAAAATACGAGCTGGAAATGGGTCGGCAATGGAAGAAATAACGAAAATAATAATTTTTTATGTGGAAAAGCAAACAAATGTTAGTTTTCTAACAAATATCATAGCTTTCGTTAAAACCATTGTCTGTATGGGTGTGAGACCTGGGCACTACTGGCAACCACTGGAAGCAAGCTGCAGGCATTTGAAAACAAATGCTTGAGAGAAATTCTCCAGATCTCTTATCTAGAACATAAGACATAAGACCAATGAGTATGTCTGGGACAGAATAACCTTCATTGGGGGCAAAGTTCGCTCTAAGTGGTTTTAGTCGCTGTACAAAGTTTAAAAATTTGTGTGCAAAGCTGCACAACGCCCATTTGTTGTGCAATATTTTACCAAATTAGCTACACTGTTATTCTAAACTGCAGCGCGGCGTCAGTCAAATATTATGCGGCCGCGCAGCTACATAGCTTAAAGGGAACATTGATTGCGAGCAGTAAAAAAAAACATTATAGTGACAATTAAGAGACACAAGAGATTTTTTGGTAATGTACTGCGACCTGATAGCCTGATAAAAATCATCTTTCAAGGCACTGTAGAAGGGGGCCGGAGAAGAGGTTGACAAAGGAAAAGCTGGTTTGACTAAATTAAAGATTGGACAGGGCTGAGGTAGCATGAATTATTGACCTCTGCTCAATATAGGTCAATTCGGAGATTGTTATCTGTTGATAAGTCAATGCGCTCCACCCAACGACCGCATCGGTCACGGACTAAACAAAATGATGATCACAATTTTTAGGTTCTTATATAGACATTATTACTACATTTTGGGAACAAAAATTAATGTTGTAGCAATGAGAAAAATAGTTCAAGTGACTCCTAAACTCCTCAGTCTGTATCTTATCTTATCTTAGATATACAGACGCTCCTTCTATGCAGAAGATAATTGCGTCCACAGACCATGAGAGATGATCTGTTGGCAAGTGATGCAGCGGTCACAGGCCACGGCTATAGGGGTTCCACGCATTACCCCAGCCGCCAGCCTGTAAGCTTAGTCTCTTGTTCAATTCTCAAATTAAATCTTTTGTCTGAGCCGGTATCACAACTGTAACGAAATATTAATAAAACAATTTCTATCGCTTCAATTATTTGCAACTAATGGACATCGCTGACATTTGTTTATCTCATGTCGTGTTGTTGTCTGATGTCTGAAATACAAGTCATATAAATAGAGAAAAATCATACTTTGCAGGATTTTATTTAATTTTGAATTGCAGGAATTTAAATCCTTTCGATTCTAATAAACAATTACCACAGGTCTCACTGCAAACACCTGAAGAAATGTATCGATACATGAAAAAGCATATCGATTCATGCACATGACAATCGTATCGAATCATATACGCAAGACAAAGGTTTCGATGTGCAGCCACATGATAAAGGTATCGAAGCATGCAAGACCAATTTATCAAAACATATGTTTATTCAATTCCTCATTTCCCCACTAGCAGGTTAAAGATCGTGGGAGAAGTCCCCCACCACAAATCAATCTCCCTCTCTCAACTTCAACTTCTGGCACTGAACTGAAGTGGGTGGCATCGACCTAATTGTGTCATTAATTACTCCATCAAATCCCGGGGTAATGGATCCATGCATTTAGCCGCGATTAAACAATAGTCACTGCACTTGGAGGGCGTCCAAATCATTTCGTTAACATCTCAACCTAACATTGACGCATGCCAAAAGTCAAGGACGGACTACTAAACGATGATTAATTCACTGAGTTGGATAATGCTATCAATTAATCTACAGTTTTTTTTTTTTTTTGGGTGTGTGTGTGTGTGTGTGTGTGTGTGTGTGATTCAAGCAAGCGATTTACACGTTTTACCAGGCACAAGTTCCTTGTTTTGACATATATGAACTCAAGCCAATTAAATACACATACAGATATAATTATGCTCTATGCTCTAATGACTGGATTTCTTTTTATTAAACAATTTTTTGAAATATAGTCTCTAAATATCTCTGTTTGTGTGTGTGTGTGTGTGTGTGTGTGTTTGTTTGTTGTTTTTTTTGGCTCCACCGCTGTATTGTAGATTTTTTCTCATTTAACATTTATGTGATGACTGAGTGGTCAAAACAAAGAGAATTGACAATTTGATCAAATTAAACTAAATAATTAACCCACATATTTCATTGTCAAAAAATGTCAAACTTCCATTCTTTAAAACTTAACTGCTGTATGAATCTTCCATAGAGTCTAAAAGAATACATATACATGTCAAAGAGCCTATTTGGACGTATGTACATATAACAGATTCTGTCAGAGCTGAACATATAATAATCTATCATTGTACCCATTGATCGCAAGACTTCCTTCCCTTGGGTGTCTTTCTGTTGCATCACATTTCCGTTTGGTTGTAAACACGTGACGTCATTCTTGTAAAGGTTTGAAGCCGAGAATGAATCAACTCACAAGCCAGGATAATATTTCTCTGGGGGGAAACAATCACTAACACACCTGCATGTCGCCTACAATTCTAAACTAATTCGTTTTCTTTGAAAAGTCACTTATCTTATATTACAAGCGCCACAAATCTATAACTTGTGTTACAGTCGTAAGCCTAGAGAATTTTTTAAAAAATATAAAAGAAATATAATAATAATAATTTTAAAAGAATATATAATTAATCTAAAAAGCAAAACAAAACATCGAGTTATCACTATAGTTTTTGAATCGTGTATTTCATGCAGTTTGTCTACTTCAGAGAGCCTAAATAGCTCTTAAACTCCGTTCAGAGATTCACAGAATGTCTATGACCTCAAACGAATGATTTTCCCCCCTCCTTCTACAGATCAATCCTTGAATGTTATCTTTCGTGTTTGCTCTCAAGTATAAATTTACAATAAATCATTTTTTTTACCTCTAAAGATAATTAATAATACAACAATTTATTCCGTTGTGAATGTCATATTTATTTAAATCCGCCAGAAGTGTTTTATTTTTTCCTGCGTCGTCTGCTGTGAAGGAAGTGAATGTGGCCAGATTTTTATTCCGAACCCATTTAATTTATGACAGAGAAAAGTGAAGAAAAAAAACCAATGAATTGATCATACGTTGCTATAAAAAATGATCGTCTGACACTCTAAGGAGATGCGGAATTAATCCGTACATAATGTAAACGTGATAACGAATGGAAAGAAAAAATATATTAATCGACAAGCTTCATTATTCATTTATTGATTCTCAAGCTTTATGATCAGAGACATTGAGTCATCAAACGGTGTAAATAAGTTGAGAATCATTGTGAAATCAAGGAGATGTATGGGCAACATGTGAGTGGAGCATGGAGCTAATGCAAAGCGAATTTTCATAATTTTTCTACCCTGTAATTCTATTGCCTCTAAAGACGGACTACGTTTAGATCCCCCTTTCGTGGTTTAAGTGTCCGGATAGTTATAGGTGTTAGATCCTAACAGTATCCTGGGGAATATTTTGAAAAATGAAATAACAATGCGGATATTCCATGATACATCGATGTACATTGGCACATATAACACGATGATCGTGACTAAATATAATTTCATCACGTAATTTGAATACGGTTTAAGCAAAATATGAAAATGAAATGCAGTAATAGTTCAATATAATTCAGCATGAACATACAGTTTAGCGTATTGATTTTCAAATAAAGATAATTTTTTTTTGTAACATATTTATATTGAGATATCATTTTATTTCAATTTGTATTAAACTTTCAATATCTAAAAAAAAAAAAAAAGAAAAATAATTTTAAAAAATCCCTGTTGAGAGTAAAGGTTGGAAAAGCTAGATGATACCATCGTAGCTTTAAAAAAGAAAAAAATCTTTGTAAGAAATATCTGGTGACGTAGTTTGTAATTATCTTATTTATGAATCAATTGAATAGGGATTATGATTACCTTATGTCTAGTCTACTCGTAACTTGGTTTATTTTCTTTATGTTTTTCAGAATTTGATTTCCAGGGTGGAGGCCACCCATGCTTCTGGTTATCCTACAAACTCAAGTTCCAACAACTCCTTAATACCTGACACTGTTCTCTCCCCCCACCCCTCTCTACATCTCACCGGGTAGACTCCCCTGTCTTACCTGCTCCTCCTTGGATTATCTGGCCGACTTTATACAACGGTGCTCCTTTCTGCTCCGTGACGTCATTACGCGAGTGTTTACCTCACTACCTGTGCGCGTGGCCGCTCATCTCTCAAAGGTAGATACTGTTCTCTTGCTTATTTTCATCTCAGCTCACCGGATTACAAAGTGTTCGTAACAAGGGATACTTCTGTAGCAGGCCACTCGCACAGGGAGACGGGTGGTCATCCCCCGACAACACATGCCGCTGGTGCTTGTCTGTAAGTCTCAAGAAAACAAGCGGATGCTGCAAGGCGGCGACGGTCTTTGAGGAGCCCCAGTGTCCACGACTGGTGTCAACGTCTGGCCAGGATGGCAGTCGAACGTCTTGGTGGCTGCCTCGTTAGATGGTGCTTACCTCCCCTGATCATTGGACTTTTCTTCGGAATAGGTAAGTTATCTTGTCTGTCTAACGCTGTGTTGAAGGCTGCTGTATTTTAAGAGAAAATCGAGATACAACAATTACAGCAATCTACATGTTACGAGTTGCATCTAGTTATCGGCGCCGGATTTAGACTTGATACGGCCCTGAGCTTTTTGAGATATGGGGTCTCTTTTAAGTCCATATCTTCTATATCAGTGCCAAATATGGACACTGCTCACTAGGAGATTATTAATTAATTATTTTTTGTTGGGTGTTAGGGGGTGGGGCTGTCCTAAACTATAGCTAGTGTAGCTTATACGTAAATCTTGCACTGCTGGCTATTTTAGGAATCAGCTGTTGGCACACATTACTTGGTGGCTCGCTACTAAAACGAGGTCATATTTTGGTGGCAGTCAGGAGTTTACATGTTTGTCTTTTCCTGAGATGATTAATGATGTAATAGAAAGATAAAGTGAAACATCACAATGTGATTATTGTTTTGTTATTTAATTCTTTATGTAGTACAATGTCCACAGTCTCTTTCCCCAATCACATATTGTCAATTTGAAAGACAGATAGGCTACCTATCGAAGATGATATATTTGTACGCAGTACTACAAGATAGGCTACCCAAAGAAGGTCATATTTATGAATACATTAGCACAATTCTTCTAATTATAGAGGTAAATGTTTGTGTGCACATTAGCACTAAAATGCTACCGATATAAGGTGTTATATTTGCACACAACAGCACATGGAATGAGTTGAATGAGTGAGCCTAGTACAAAACAGACTACCTATTATTGGTGATGCATGTCTACACACTAGCACAAACGAAAGCGTGATCGAAATTTTTTTCGATTGTACCAGAAAAAAAACAACACAAAATATTCAGCAAAATACCAGCAGGATAAGAATTAGTATTAATTACTTATTTCAGAACAAAAATTATTTAGAATTTTAAAAAAATGCAATGCATTCTAAATTAATTTCACCAATGACTCTATATTGATATTGACTATGTTGATCTATAGTGAGGACTATCAGCTCTGTTGATTCACTAGTGAAACTCAGTGGCCCATTCACGAACCAAGGCCCCAAATTTTTCCCATGATGATGGTGAAGACAAAATTTAAATGTTACAGAATGTCAAGGAGGTTTTGTTCTATTTTTAGTCCGCCGTTTTCCTGGAGAGCTCCCGTTTGTCAATCATTGGACACCGGATCGCAAGTTTTCCATTTACTTTTAGACATTTCTTCAACCACCAAAAATAGGAAACAGAAAACGTCATTTTTCGTGTGCCTAGAGGACAACTCATGTTGTCTATGCTACGAGATTCATATGTGGTATTCATGACAAACTGCTGGTTGGGCTCTTTAAATACAAAACCATCAGGTGGTTTTATTTATTAAGACGATTAGTTTCATTTGATCCCCCCACCCCATCAAAAAAACAAAAACCTAGAAAATCAAGGAACTGTCCTCTGTTCCTCACAGAGTTGCTTTATCGTCAATATGAAGTTTTTCTTTTTTTTCTATTCGTCAAAAAATATATATCATATTTTCATATTAACATTATATTGTCTTAAATCGTTCTTTTGTTTTATCATTTAGACTAGTTCAAAATGTCTTTAAAAATAATTAAACACTCAATCACCTTTTTCTTCTTGTTATTATATAGATCAATGATCGCGAACCTTTTTGTGGTCGCGTACCCTATATTCAACCAAAATCCACTTATTTATATTATAGCAAAGAGGCAACACTGCCATGAAACCCGAAAATAGGGTTCGGTTGGTCTGGTTTGATATTTTAGTCGCTTGCCGGCTGATGAGGCTCTGCGTGCCGGCTGATGAGGCTCTGCGTGCCGGCTGATGAGGCTCTGCGTGCCGGCAGATGAGGCTCTGCGTGCCTGCTGATGAGGCTCTGCGTGCCGGCTGATGAGGCTCTGCGTGCCGGCTGATGAGGCTCTGCGTGCCGGCTGATGAGGCTCTGCGTGCCTGCTGATGAGGCTGTGCGTGCCGGCTGTGGCTCGCATACCATAGTATGTCCATCACTGATATAGATAATAATTTATTAGTCTTTTTCCTTCATCATAAAATCTAATTAATTTGTTTCTTTCTAGTATCCCATGGTTCATTACACTTTCTACACTTATTTGTTTACAAAAATCTCAGCTCTCCACCAATGTAATCCAACTATTTATTGATTAATACGCCTTGTCAGACGTTAATTTAGTTTTAATCTCTCTTTGTATATTGTGTATGTGTCACATTAAATATAATAAAAAATTATTTATCACCAGACGCCGTAAATCGAAAGTTCCAAGTAACGTGACAGTGCGTGCATCTTATTCCTCCGATCATATCTTGTAAGCTGTTTTGCAGTGGGTTTGTCTGCATGGCTAAATGCCGACTGCGTGAATGCGTGAAATGTTGTTTTAATGAGAGTAAAACAAGCTGTGTTTTGAGTAAGAAAGGGTGTTGAGGTTTGGCGGTGCAGACATATTTGATCAGCGGTTCTAAAATTTTTGATTGAAGGTATTGCTTGGTTCAAAAGCTTTAAAAAATTAGTTAATGCTTCTTGCTCTCATCTAAAAATTATTGCTGGGTTGTTGGCTCATGTCCCGATAACCGTTTAACAATATACTATGTTGCTGACAAGAAAATTACTTTAGAATTAATCGCACTTTAACCTGCTTAATAAATAAAAAGAAAGTGTTGCTTAACTTATTGTTTTCTTTGATTGAGCCCAACTCTCTTAAATTATAGCTACAATAATTCAGGTTCTTCAATATAAATCATGCATTGGTGGGCATTTAAAATAGTTTTTGTGTGTGTGTGTGGTCTTGATGACCATGTTAATATGTCTTGATCTTTTTTTTTTTTAACAAGGTTAATTGTATCACAAATGTAGCAATGTGCCAACGCACCGCACCGCACTATCTGCACCCGCATCGCGTCGCACCAAAAAGAAAAAAAGAAAGTGTCTAAAACAGTTACATTAGTGAGAGGAATGAAAGAATGTGTTATAATTTATTAACAGTGTAATGGTATAGTCCTATTCCTCACAATTTGTTTTTTTTTAAAAATGTTTACCTACTTAAATTTATGACATGACTCGTCCAGACAATCAATTGATTGAAGTACACGGTTTAGGGAACATATTTAGTTTGTTGTTATCACAATGATGGTTTAAAACACCCACAGTAAAACGCACCCCAAATGACATTATCCAAGCAAAATATTGAGATTCCCTGAAGACGAGCTCTAGGCGTATTCTGTTGCACCGTCATTCTGTATGTGTGCATCTGTGTGAGTGGTTGTCTGTGTGAATAGGTGTCTATGTGATCCCGTGCATGTGTGAGTGTTTGCCTGTGTGAGATGCCCAGGGCCTGTGATAAGCAGATGTTATGAAAGCAACTACCTGTGTTTCAAGGATTTACAAAGGTTAAAATCTTCCTTTTAGCTCCCTTGTTTTTTGCGCCTTGTTTAACTCTTCAAATTTTCGTCTCCCATGAAGAGGTTATTTTTTTTAACGCTTTCCCTCCAAAACACACACGCACAAAATTATATAAGTATTCGTAAATTTGTGAATGTCAGAAAATCTTAATTTTACCCAATCAGACAGTTTCATCGGTCGGTCATCGGTCTTTGAGTTTGAACATTTATCACAAATCAAACAGCTTCATTTATCATAGGTCAAACATTTTTATTTTGAATTATAATTTCGTCCGTTAGTTTTGTAGATAAATACTTTTGCCTTGATCAAAATCTATTTTTGTTACTGTGTGTCATTTTGTGATTTTAGAAGGTCGCTGAACCCTCCTATTTACTTATAACTGATTACATGACAGGGTGTTAGAACTAGGTCTGATTTTTAAAAAAAAATGAGGAAAGCTATCATTAAACAAAGTACTATTTCTGTTCTCTGAGTTGGCACCCAGCGTGCACATTGTGAAGATAGATAAGAGTGTACAACCAGAAGCTGGTGTCAGATAAACAAGACACTGTCGAACATCTACCAATGTTCTGTTTCAGCAACGTTCACTATTTCCCAAGCTCGTTCAATTTTAAGAAACGAATAAGTTTTCACATGTTTTTGTTATTTCAAACCAGCCACTCCAATAGAAAAGTTGGTGGTGATTTGAAGTAAAGAGAAGGCGTCAATTCATAGAGGAGAAATAATTTATTTCAAGGTCATCCCGCATCTTATTCATTGTTTCTGAATGTCATTTCGGTTTTTTTTTTTTTGTTTTTTTTTGTTGTTGTTTTTTTTTTTTTTTTACTTTTTACAAAAATAGCAAACTTTCAGAAACAATTAAAATGAGCCAGAAACTCTAGTAATATTAAATCGAACAAAACATTACACCAAGTAAAATTCTGAAATACCAGCGAGGTTTTCAATGGTCCAGGCTCTTACAGGCGGTTCGAACTCTCCCCAAATTTTGTTTAAAAGCATGAAAACGATCTGTGTAAATAATCGTGGTCGCGGCTGCACTCTCTGATCCCAAGAGTTAACCAACCCTTGAAACTACGCTCGGCTTCAGAGAAAACATTCCCGTGTCGTTCTTACGTCAGGGCTTTTAACAAGAAATTCTGCGCAGTAAACATCGCCATTCGGGTTAGGTGAGGGGGGGTCAATTAATGGTTGGGACGGGATACAACAAAATTAGGGAGGATATAGTAGACTGTAAGGTAGAGAAATACATCGTTATTTTAGTTGTTTTGTTTACCCTTCTAGATAATAATGATAATTTAATGTGATAATCAGAGGCGTCACTAGGGTTGGTGTCACCCAGGGCGGAAGCTCATGGTGTCACCCCCTTACGATTTAATCCATAGAACTCCTCCGAATTTTCCAGTGCCAATTAACGGGAATATAAAGAATTTTAAAGTCTGGTGTCACCCCTCTGATGGTGTCACCCTTGGCGTCCCGCCCTCACCGCACCCCCCTAGTGACGCCGCTGGTGATAATTTATATAGCGGAGCTAAAAGCGCTTCACAAAAATATTTTTTAAAAAAACACAAATAATTATCAATGCATCCAATTTAAATAATTTATTTCCTAACTACAAAACATAATGATGTCAAGTCGCACATTATGTATGTTTATCATTAAAAAAAGTTTGTCTTTAAATTAATTTTGAAAGTAAAGTTTGAAGAGATGCGTTTTCATTGGACCCTTGACAATTCCATTGATAAACATAAAAATTTGTAGCTGGGCTCCATATTTGTAATTTAGTTCTCAAGCCGGTCACTGATCCACAAGCACGTTTACCATGAGATATTGCACTATTTCAAAGCGCTATTTGAATTACTTGATTACCGGGCGAGTGCACATAGAACTGATAAGAAGTTTTTTTTTTCTTCTTTAAACCATGTTTGTCTTAATCGCGGTGTAATTAGTGAAAATAAACTTTCAAGTTTTATCGAACTAATCAATTACCCTTTGATTACGTCACCGTATCTGTGTTCGATCATTTCCTTTCCTTTCAACAGCTCATTTTTGTTTTTACAATGCTCGCCTTCATCTCCTTAATCAAGGCCTGGTGTTGCTTAAATCCCTAAATACGCAGAGCGAAACCAGCACTTAATCCCTGTATTTTTTCAACGCCGCTATCGCCTGTTATGTCCGAATGACCCACGCCTATCTTTGCTGCCTCGCAATCCAATCGCCTGGTGCATGATGGCCGTTCTTGGGCTGATAAACCCCATGTAGCGCGATATTTACCCTTTCTGCGGGAAATAGCGCTGCGTGTTGTTGTTGTCAGCAAACATCCACAACACAATCTTCTCAAAGGATTACTGCCCCTCGCAACACTCTCCCCCAATTAATCTGATTAACTTGTGCATAAAGTTTTTTCCCCCAGCAGACACGCATGCGCTTATACTCCGAATTGAGATCCGCCGTTTGAAATAACAGTGGCGAGAATACGAAATGGAGGCACGAAAAGTTGCACCCTAATGGTAGAAACTGAAATGAAACAAATATTTTAGTGCAGCCAAAATATTTTTCTTGGTCATTGATGAAAATATATTTAGACACGTTTCGTAGCGAGAGTTTTGTTTTCCATGTTTCCAAATAGTCTGTAAAATCTTTCTGATTTTTCCTGATTTCCTCAGTACTGAGTCTCATTGAAGTACCCGATGTTTTAGATACAAACCCTATAGCATATCTGTAGATTTAGTGCCACTTTGGACATGACAAGAAGTTTTTCCGTCCGCCCCCGAAAATTGCGTGTAAGTTATTAAAAAAGCAAAACATTAATTACTCCTTATAACGTTAAATTTCAACCATTTTTTTGGTGTATTTAGTTTTGCTTTTTTCCATCCAGGAGAACGACAGTTAAACGTCATCTGTATCATTTGTTTCAAATCGTTTTAATGTACCCTTGTAGACTAAATAAAACATTCATGTAAATAATTCAACGAACGATAATCTCACAGATAGGCGTCAAAGTGGAAGAATCTGTTGTTAATTCAAGATTTTACGAGTCTGTGACTGTTAGTATATCAATTTAGGGGTTGTAGGACGTCTAATGCGCTCACTTTTTTCAAATGCCCAAGTAACTTATCCTTGTTTGATAAATACGAAATATTAAACTTCATGAGATATACATACATTTTTAATAATTATAAATGCTTAAGTCCTCTTTTTACATCGTTCCCTTTTCCAAAATTAAAATATAATCTCAGTGACGTCATATAATATTTTACGGTGAGAAAAACCACACGCTTTTTATTATTAAATCCTTTATATTAACTCATGGTGTCTGCTTGAGCCCTTGCCGAAAAAAACTTTGGATCGATTTTTAACCCACTTCTTCGTAAGCTAGCGAGATGAAATTTTGTATACAGATTTGTGCCGATGGTAAAAAGGAGGTATCAAAATTTCAGATCGATCGAATAAAATTAATAAAACTATTGAATGTTTAGATTATTTTATATATCTCTATGTATTGTGTTAATTTTTGAGATAGAGAGTTGTGGTGCGTAATATGTTCAACAACCTTTCCTGTCTCGCCATAAGGTGCGTATTATATTGAGATCAATTTTTAAAAATATTTTCACGATCGGTGCGCATTATGTTTAACATGTTTTACGAGACAGTACGAAAATTTGGTATTTTTGGATTGTCTTACGCTGCGTTTAATAATAAACATCCTTATAGTTATGTCTCGTATATAAAGGATTTATAGTCAAACACTTGTGTGTGTTTTTTACAGGTTTTTCTTTCATTAAACACCTATGGACTATTATACTATTTAAAAAGTAATCTTCAATTATAGGTATTTTGCGCACCTCCTAATGCATACTTTGTATTAAAATATTAGCTCAAACAATGACGTTACGGATACAATGAGTGATTGAGTGACTTTGGCTATTATATTGTTTATTGTTTTCTAAGTGAAACTTGAAACTTGACTGAATTTACTAACATTAACCTTAAAATAACCCATATCATCTCTAATATGAGATGATTGAACATGCATCAAACAAGTTTTTATTTTGCGCAGTATTTTATTGACAAGACGTGTACGTTTTGATGTCCCCATTAGGTAAATACGGACTTAGAGGGAAATGACATTTATTTTGTTAACAGGCGTGAAGAGGTGTGCAGTGTTGTACCTGGTATAAGTGCCTACACTTGTTGGCTTCTCTTCAAGTTCTCTTGAATTCACCTTTTGTCAAATAATTTTTCTTTTATCAATGTGAAGTTCACGAATTCTTTATGTCGCAGTATAGCGTTCCTCAACTAGTAAATGATATTGTCTTGTACCTTAACATGGGGTCCAGGAAGTAATTTTGAACAAGTTTACATATTTCAAGTGTATGTATACGATGACATAATTTCTATGTTTGAAATTAAGACATTTAATTAACAGGTCAATGAAAGATGAATTTATTCATCAATTTCAATAATTTAGTATAAAGTGGCCACCAAACCAAGGTCTGAATAAGTTTGTGGTTAAAGAAAAGTATAATAGATGGTTGATTTTGAGTAAACTTTGAGAATACCTTTGGCCTCGGTCGAGACACTCAAATTATAAACTTATAGTCTTTCTGGAAGAATACAACGAAAAATAAAGTGGGTCATGCTGCATTACCTCCCATTACATCATTACACATTAAATGGCATTGCAAGTTTTCTAAGACACAGACGCTCTCTCTGAGAGATAAAAGCTATCTACCACTGCAAGCCATGTGATTGTCTTCTGTTGTCTGCGGAACGTTTTAGTAATTTAAATGTCAGCCATTTCTCAACTGTCTCTCTTTCTTTTCTGAAATCTTGTTGTCTGTAGTTGTGCAGTTGAGCAAATATGGGGATAACGTGATATGTTGTATATTCTATGTAGTCTGTTTGGAGCTTTGCACTTGAGCTAAAATAGAGCTAACGTGATATGATATAATGTTCTCTGTAAAGTCTTTGGTGTGTAGCTGGGCAGTTGATCACATATGGGGTTAACGTGATCTGTTGCATGTTCTTTATAGTCTGTTGCTTGGACCTGTGCAGTTGAGCACATATAGAGCTCACGTGATGTGTTGTATGTTCTATATAATCTTTTGGCTGTAGCTGTGCAGTTGAGCACATAAGTAACTTAATTAAGACATAATTAGAGTAAAATTCAATAGAGCGATACTTGATTCATAAAATGGCGAATAATGTTTATCTACAAAAATACATAACTGATTTATTGAGGGACTAAGACCACAAGTCCGGGGTAAATCATTCGAACATATTTTCTTCATTGTAATGGATGACCGACCACGTTTCGAAAGCTAAGTTATCTTAATGGTTATCGGTTTAATATATTCTTGGGTAGTTAGGTCAAACAGTTTTGCATTAGGTCTATTGGAGAGACTTTTATATTGATTTCTGACCGTTATTACTATAGATCTTCATGTCTACACGAGTGCATTTAAGCAAAAGATACAAACAACCTTGAGTTACAAACCTTAATACAGGACTCAATCAACTTGCTACCAGACCACGCCCCTTCCCCCACTAATACACCCCCACAAACACGCGCGCACGCACACACACACACTCTCTCTATCATTCTCACACACACAGGCCTTCTGACGTCGTATTGCCTTGAGATCAGAAAAGAAGAGCCCTGGCGCCAAACATCACACGATGACCTACACAAACCAGACAACGGGTGCAACGCAAACCTTTTTGTTCAACCCAGCAGCCTACATGGTACACCTTTTTGTTCAACCCAGCAGGCTACATGATACTCATGTCACCTTTTTGTTCAACCCAGCAGGCTACATGATACACCCTTTTGTTCAACCAAGCAGGCTTCATGCTACATATGGCACCTTATTGTTCAACCCAGCAGGCTACATGATACACCTTTTTGTTCAACCCAGCAGGCTACATGTACACCTTTTTGTTCAACCCAGTAGGCTACATGTACACCTTTTTGTTCAACCCAGCAGGCTACATGTACACCTTTTTGTTCAACCCAGCAGGCTACATGTACACCTTTTTGTTCAACCCAGCAGGCTACATGATACACCCTTTTGTTCAACCAAGCAGGCTTCATGCTACATATGGCACCTTATTGTTCAACCCAGCAGGCTACATGATACACCTTTTTGTTCAACCCAGCAGGCTACATGTACACCTTTTTGTTCAACCCAGCAGGCTACATGTACACCTTTTTGTTCAACCCAGCAGGCTACATGATACTCATGTCACCTTATTGTTCAACCCAGCAGGCTACATGATACACCTTTTTGTTCAACCCAGGAGGCTACATGTACACCTTTTTGTTCAACCCAGCAGGCTACATGCTACACCTTTTTGTTCAACCCAGCAGGCTACATGCTACACCTTTTTGTTCAACCCAGCAGGCTACATGATACACATTTTTGTTCAACCCAGCAGGCTACATGCTACACCTTTTTGTTCAACCAAGCAGGCTACATGCTACACATGGCACCATTTTGTTCAACCCAGCAGGCTACATGGTACACCTTTTTGTTCAACCCAGCAGGCTACATGTACACCTTTTTGTTCAACCCAGGAGGCTACATGATACACCTTTTTGTTCAACCCAGCTGGCTACATGATACACCTTTTTGTTCAACCCAGCAGGCTACATGCTACACCTTTTTGTTCAACCCAGCAGGCTACATGATACACCTTTTTGTTCAACCCAGCAGGCTACATGCTACACCTTTTTGTTCAAACCAGCAGGCTACATGCTACACCTTTTTGTTCAACTCAGCAGGCTACATGCTACACATGGCACCATTTTGTTCAACCCAGCAGGCTACATGCTGCACCTTTTTGTTCAACCCAGCAGGCTACATGATACACCTTTTTGTTCAACCCAGCAGGCTACATGCTACACCTTTTTGTTCAACCCAGCAGGCTACATGCTACACCTTGTTGTTCAACTCAGCAGGCTACATGTACACCTTTTTGTTCAACCCAGCAGGCTACATGGTACACCTTTTTGTTCAACCCAGCAGGCTACATGCTACACATGGCACCTTTTTGTTCAACCCAGCAGGCTACATGGTACACCTTTTTGTTCAACCCAGCAGGCTACATGGTACACCTTTTTGTTCAACCCAGCAGGCTACATGGTACACATGACACCTATTTGTTCAACTTATAGGCTATATGCTACTTATGGCTAGAAAACAAGTAAAAAAATCTACAAGAACACTTGGGGACAGAGATTTCGTTTGGTTATCTGTTAGTTCAAATAGTATGAAATCAAAACACAACCTTAAGCACCGTAAGATAGGATAACTGTTCATGAAAACCAATCAAGAAATTTTTGATACCGAAGAATCTAACAAATAATAGAGCCCCAACACTCTGAGAGCGCTTTTTTTTTTTAAATCGTAGTTCCGTAACAAAAGCTCTGAGTGGAGTTTTTTAAAAAAAAAAGTTTTAAAAAATACAATAAAATAACATACACAAGTCTATAGTTTTCGACTTCAATGTTTCTATTAAATGTAAATAAAATTATATTCACATGAAAAAAAAATCATGTTAAGCCTGGTACCTATTGGAATTCAGGACGTGTTAGCGCATTTTCGTGTTATGTATCAGTACTTATGTTAGATATAAGAATTATGTAGTTATCAGTAATTGTGTTTAGATTTTAGACATATTTTTATGAATTTTCTTGTGTAATGAATATACCTGACATTTTTTTATTTAAAAGTCATTTCTTTACATTTAAAAAAAAAATTCTCTTTAATCCAACTACAAGTCACCACAAATGATGACGTAAAACTCTCTAAACTTTTACACATATTCTAATGACGTCAACTAAAAAAAAAACACTAATATTCTTTTGCACGCTTTCGTACGACTCTTCAATGCTTGAGGGATTATATATCTAACTTCCGGCAATGGCGGCCGATCCATTCGCTAGTGTTAGCTCTCGATCCGAAATATTTTTTGGTAGTTTTAACGGGGTTTTTTAACGAATCGAGTAACTGAGTGTTGATGCACAAATGGCAGGTCAGGGCATACAAAAAACATATATACATCATGGGTCTAGGACTTATGGATGCTGTGATCAAGGGTGATGACAGACGGACGGACGGACGGACAAAACGGGTGCAATAGCGATTTCGACATCTCGAAAATGCGCTAAAGAAAGACTATACCCAACGAAACTTGTAATAAAACGGAAGGACTAAATGGCAAAAAGCAGTAAACAAGTAGTCTTTCCCACAGTATTCAGTTTGAACCTTTACCCCATTAAACTAAAAAATAAATGATTTAAACCTAAACTACAAGAATATTTCACGATTATTATTAAATAACCCGTGGCATCTATGCTCATTTACGATATTTGTATTCATGACAAAAAAAAAAAGAAATCTTTCAGTTATTTGTGAACAAGATAACAAGGCAATAACACAAAACAAACTTTTTCTAGAAATGTTTTTACAAAATTTAAGTTAGATGTAAAAGAGAAAAGGTAAATTCTTTAAACGGTAATTAATTATTTTCTCCGCGACTTACACTAACACCTGAGAGCGAACCGTGACATTAAAAAGTTCAATTCTTCCAACTCACTTCTACCCGCCTACCACCGTTTCATTTATTACTGGAAACATGATCTGAATGTGGTTGAACGTCCGTAAGTATCTTCAGTTAGGCTTATTACCTCTTGTGAAAATAAATAACAGTCTTGACGTGGGCCTATTAAAGTGAACGTCGCTGTCGTCTCTGGTTAAAGTCGGTTTAAGATAATGCCACGGGATAAAATACTTTTTAAGAAAACATTATAATTTAATTGCCTTCTGTGACTTTGGACTACTGCTCTTGGGTAAACTGTTTTATACAAACAAAAAATAAATGACCTTATTAAGTGGCATTTGCATGCTGCCCTTCAATATTGCGTTTCAAACATCAACTAAATGACCTTACGTGGCTTTACAATGCTTTGGTTGCAAGTTTGTGTGAATTATAAAATGAACCAAAGAGCCATACGAGTATCTGGAGGCAGTACTCTGACACTCTGTGTTGTTTGTAAGACCACGGGTTAAATTGCAACACAAGAAAACAATCCCCGACAATTGTTTACATACGAAACTCGTGTTGACAGTTCGTTTCTTTGGTCTCACCACTCACACATACGCCCTCAAGTGGTTTATCCCGCTCTCCAAGGGCCTTAAGATGCCACACTGGCTCGGTGCGCGACCAGCGTCAGGCAGGCAAGGAAGGAGGCTTATGACGTGCCTCCTGAGCCACCCGACAAAACTAACCCAATCATCCGACGGCACAAGCGTCACAATCAGGTGTGGGGATTTCCCGCTAAGTCGAATCTGGGTGGCACTTGGCTCGGGTGAGATCATTAAGTTTCTTGACTTTCATTCCCACCCCACTCCTCCACTTAAAAGAAAAAGTACGCAAAGGAGGAGCACATAAACAATGGGCCCTAGTTATAGAGAACCTGATAGTGAGTTGGGAGCAACTGATTTTTATACTTTATGGGGTCGAGGAAACAAGGTTAAATCTTCGCAATCTTGCGCCATCTATGTTCAACAAGTACATTTGTGGACCAGCTTTGCATTAGAAAAAAAAAGTTTGGAAAAAAGTCAACGAATGAAATATCTCAGTCTAATTATTCGGAAATGCCAGTAGACTATTGGGTTGAAAAATGAAAATTGGGCAAGTAAGCGGATGAATGAGGCGGAAGCTTTCTATCCAATCAGGTAGTAGTTAGTGCCCTTATAACTACGGAAACAGAAAACCGTCGCTTTTGATTGTGAGTTATTTCCCCTCTCATTAGCCAATGTCTTCTTTTAATGGTGTTGATGTGTTCAGCAAAGAGGATAGAGGAGCCTTGGCAAATGGAATGTCAGTTGCACCTGGCCATCCATCAAAAGTCCAACTTAAGGTAGTAGAGCACTGGCTCTATCTGATGTAGTACGTCATAGGCTGACGTCTCTTTCTAGGGTGGTACATCACAGGCTGACGTCTCTATCCCAGGTGGTACATTACTGGCTGACGTCTCTATCTAAGGTAGAAAATCACTGGCTGACGTCTCTATCTAAGGTAGTATAGCTCTGGCTGACGTCTCTATCTAAGGTATTACATCACTGGCTGACGTCATTACAATCTAAGGTAGTCCTACACTGGCTGACGTATCTATCTAAGGTAGTATATCCATGGATGACGTCTCAATCTTATGTAGCACAGCACTGGCTGACGAATGTATCTCAAGAATCACATCATTGGTTGATGTCTGTCCCTAAATACGCTGGGAGATTATATAACAAAAATAACAAAAAAAAATGTGTGTGTGTGTGTGTATGTGTATACAAATATAATGGTAACAGTAGCGGTTCTTGACAACTTCTGAAGCACCTTCCTAATCTATACACCAGCTGAAATGATTAGGTGATCGATGCGATCGATATTTCCTTGTTTCCGATAACGATCATTTGAATTACGTGACCAGGAAAGCCTGTGAATACATAGTTGGGGGTATCGATTACGTTTGGCATTTATCGGAAAAGCGATTCTCGGAGTCGAAAAGCCAATGGCAATGCACCTAATAATGCTACTTTGATCTATATTTTATATGTATCGTTGTGAATGAATTAGTTCTGTTTGAGTTATTTTTATTACCAAAAATAAACGTCAAAATTCTCTAAGTTATAATAAATAATACTTTCTTTATTTATAAATCACATAAAAACGTTAACTTCGTTTTGTTAAAGTCAAGGGATTAATGACGAATTATGTTACATTCAATGATGGCTGTAACTAGGGGAAGCAATTACATCCAGACTCGTGGAGCAAATGTCATTTCCATAAAGAACAATTATCGCTTCCCCAAAACTTGTTTACATTCTCCGTTCAATATCAAAAAGCTTGTTCCCCGTGTTGAGGTCAATCTCAGGAATTAGAAAGAAAACAAGCATGAATCATAAGCAAATCCAATTTCCTAACTTTTCTTTCATTCCCCCCTCGAGGACGCGCCCAACCTTCCCATAGATATTCAGGCCAAGTTTCCAATAGGGGGGGGGGGGCAAAAAGAAGCCCTCACCGGCGGTGTTGCCCCCAGCATCAATGATCATTTGTGTGTTTGTGTTTCTGCGCGTTTGTATGCGTGAGGGCTAGCATTTTAATTCAAGGGTTCTCCGTTTGCTCAAGTGCCTACCCTGCCACATGCACCACAAATCGTGTCAGTGGGACGTTAGCATTTTAGATGTTTTACACAACCAAACTAAGCGCTTAGCTTGAAAGTTGTTTCATACAATAAACTAGTGCTCGAAATAGACTGCAATAAGAAACATCTAATACAAAATAAATTAAAATATATTGGGATTGAGAGATTTCAAAAAAGCTGGAGAAATCCTCACGTGTTATTTCTAATTGTTCACATGTGTCATATANTATGTATATATATATATATATATATATATACCTTTATATAATTGATGCTCAATTAACATTTCTTAAGACTGCTTACCATATATTAAAACCACTTCCGTTTAAAAGATAAGCACGTTTATCTCAAGGCTATCAAGCTATAAAAACTGGTTATCTCATTCATTATAAGAGGTCAGGACTATTCGGTAATCTGTTAATAATGCAAGAAATAAATGGGAAAAAAAGGTTCGCGCTGCTTTATGGAGAAATTAAAAGTATACTTAAAGGTCTATCGGAATTTTCATTGATGTTGAATCGTTATCTATTCCGGATGATTCAAAGTATATTTTAACCTAATTTCATGTTTACTTTTGTTAAATAAAATACATTTTTATAGATATTAATTTTGACAATTTTTAAAAATCAAGAATGATATGTGTACTCCTTTATGGACATGTGAGTTTCAAAGCCATAATAATTATTTTTACAACCCCATTACATAATTTTTATTATTTTTTTAAACACAATTTTAGCATGTAATAGAAAAAAATCAGATAATCGGTCTTAAAAGCATAATCTTATTTTATGATCATATAAAGGATTTAATTCTAGATATTTAGTTTAAACCAATTTTATTTTCCATTTTCGTATTAATCTTATTCTTTCTTAACCCACACCTGGTTTATCAAATTAGTGGTGAAATTTACCATCAGAATATCGAATGTGTGTAGTTAATAATTTGGATAAAAAGGGAGTGTTCTCTATCTCTGCTTCGACTAAATTATTTTAATTGCTATCCTACAAAACATTTTGATTCCTAACATCTTCGGTCAGTCGCTGTCCATCTGAAGCGGAATCGGTGCCCCCCCCCCACTCCCTCCCGTATGCCTACTCTAACACACAACACAATGACATTTTCAAACATTCCGATGTCTGATGAGATTGTAGGAGTCAGAAACTACAAGTCAGTCTTTTAAATGGATTGTACTTTCATCCTAGACCATGTAGTGATGGTGAATCTATGCCACGCGAGCCACAGACGGCACGCAGAGCCTCATCAGCCGGCACGCAACAAAAATATAACCTCCTTAATCAAACCACTGTGCTGTCTCTTTGTGTTGGCATTTTGATAGATATTTATAAGGTTGTTTTGATAGATATTTATAAGGTTGTTTTGATAGATATGTATAAGGTTGTTTTGATAGATATTTATAAGGTTGTTTTGATAGATATTTATAAGGTTGTTTTGATAGATATTTATAAGTTTGTTTTGATAGATATTTATAAGGTTGTTTTGATAGATATTTATAAGGTTGTTTTGATAGATATTTATAAGGTTGTTTTGATAGAATTTTGGGCACGTGGGCCCCAAAATGTACGCCATCACTTTCTTAGACAGTCTGATTGTGACGTTATAGACAAGGTTGAGATGGCTAGCAAGCTACATTATACAGCTATATAGTAGAGAGATAGAAAAACCTCATTTAATCGCGCAATATCCTTTATAACACTATTTTTCTTCACGTTAGAGATACTACCAGTCCGTTACAACCAAATTGTACAAGACCCCCAGTGTACAACCAAAGTGTACAAGATTCCCAGTGTATAGCCAAAGTGTACAAGACCCCCCAGTGTACAGCCAAAGTGTACAAGACTCCCAGAGTATAGCCAAAGTGTACAAGACTCCCAGTGTACAGCCAAAGTGTACAAGACTCCAAGTGTATAGCCAAAGTGTACAAACCTCCCAGTGTACAGCCAAAGTGTACAAGACCCCCCGTGTACAGTCAAAGTGTACAAGACCCCCATTGTACAATCAAAGTATACAAGGCTCACTTTGCTGTACATTTAAACTGTACAAGACTGCCAGTCCGGTACAGCCAAACTGTACAAGACTCCCAGTCCGGTACATCCAAACTGTACAAGACTCCCAGTCCGGTACAGCCAAACTGTACAAGAATCCCAGTCCGGTACAGCCAAACTGTACAAGACTCCCAGTCCGATACAGCCAAACTGTACAAGACTCCCAGTCCGGTACAACAAATTGTACAAGACTCCCAGTTCGGTACAACCATAATGTACAGTTTCCAATGACACTCAGACTGACACAACTCAACTGTACGGTATCCCAGGACGGCCGGCCCGTCCGGTAAATCCATCCAACACTGGGGTCAGACAGGTTACCGCGATAGTAATTAGACGGGGGTGGGAGGGGCATCTCTTTTTTTTTGTCCGTTCGATTTATGCCAAGGGTTTTAGATTGGACATGGCTCATTTTACATATCAATCGGGCGTTCATCTCCCCTTCTTTTATGCTGCTTTGGGACCGGGGCCTCCCACATGACCCAGTGTGTGTGTGGGGGGGTAGGTGGGGTTGGGGTTGTGGAGATAAGCGGCAACAGCCACAGAGACGAGAAATTCATTGTGGGTGACGGGTGCCACGATCTACCAGTGAGCTAAAATTAGACTCTTAAGGTTTGGTCCTCCAAAACTCTTACAAGGATGACGAGTCTATGACTCTCGGTAATGATCTGACGCCTTGCAACTTTTAGCTATAGTAGTTGATTACAGAAGTTCACAAATTTCGTATGCGTATCTAAAGAATGAAAATTTAGATTGAAAACGTTTTCACTTCTAGCAAATCAACTCCTGTTTCACAAAACGTTGTGCTAAATGGATCTGATTAAAAAGTCACAAAATCACAACTCAATGTACTATAAATTGCCAGTGGCCGCAAGGTCTGACCTCCGATTATGTGAATCGAAAGAATATCTAATTGCACTAAAAAAAATCATCAATGTTTATAATTTGCGTTGTCCGTTCGTGTCTCTACTAATTTTAAAAGCAGCGCGTAGCTAAAAAAAAAAATCATGTTAAGCCTGGTCCCTTTTTGGACTCAGGACGTGTTAGCGCATTTTCGTATTATGTATCAGTACTTATGTTAGATATCAGCATTATGTAGTTATCAGTAATTGTGTTTAGATTTTAGACATATTTTTATGAATTTTCTTGTGTAATGAATATACTTGAAATTTTTTTTATTTAAAAGTCATTTCTTTACATTTAAATTTTTTTTTATTTTCTCTTTAATCTAACTACAAGTGGTTTGTGGTCACTGAAATAGGACTCATAAATGAAACATTCTAAATTGTAATCAGCTAATCGCCCAAATACTCCGTCAATTGTTTTTGATAGATCGTGGTTGCCAATCTTGTTGAAAGTAGTTGAATGTTGAAGTTTGTTTCGAAAAAGTTTTCAATTTCTGCCCCTGGGCCGCTAAGATCTTGATTGAAGTCACCACAAATGATGACGTAAAACTCTCTAAACTTTTACACATATTCTAATGACGTCAACAAAAAAAAAAACAGAAAGTAAAAACTCTTCAATGCTTGAAAAACTATGTATTCGACTTCCGGCAATGGCGGCCGTTGCCTGCGCCAGTGTTATCTCTCGATTCGCAATGTTTTTTGGTAGTTTTAACGGGGTTTTTTAACGGATCGAGTAACTGAGTGTTGATGCACAAATGGCAGGTCAGGACATACAAAAAACATATATACATCATGGGTCTAGGACTTATGGTTGCTGAGATCATGGTGATGACAGACGGACAAAACGGGTGCAATAGCGCATTCGACTTCTCGAAAATGCGCTAAAAAGCCTTGAAAAAAATTGCTGCACCAAAACTAACTATTTTCGAACGTTAGCAAAAAATTGTTTTATAATAACAAATATGAATAAAGTTCTGTATTACATATTTTTATATACTGATGTGTAATTTTCAAAATTAATAGATTTCAGCTGTCATGTATTTATTTTGAAAACTTCCGTATTTTTTACTAGTATGTTTATGTTATAACAAAATGATTAAACTTGTCTTTAAGATTTATTATTTTCACATTTTTTCATGTTTCAAGCCAAATATTTACCATCGCACCAAAACCTGATGATTGATTCCATCGAATTATTAAAAAAAAAAAAATAAAAAAAAAAATAACGCCATGAACATCACATCGATTTGAACGTTGGGTGTTTTGTTCATTTGTAATTTTTTTCGCCTTGGACTTGAAATAATTGGATACTGACCCAGGGGCTTGGTTTTTTTTTTTCTTTCTCCCGTGTCATCGCCGCCTAACCTTTTACTTTTTAACATACTTAAATGTCGTAACCTTTTATTCTTAAACATTTTTAAATGTTGTAACCTTTTACTTTTCAACCTTTTATATAACTAATAACCTGTTTTTAAGAATAACCTTTAACCTTTTAGTTTTTAACATTTTTATAGCTTGTAAAATTTTATTTCGTAGCATAGTGACATTTGACCTTTAAAATCGTTTTATAAATTGTTTCCTTTTTACAAAGAAAATAGCTTAGACATATTGGTAAGTCAATACCTAGTGGCTTCTGAGCGGCTTCTGGACTGGGTTGCCTGAAGAAACCAGGAAAGCCAACACTTTATCATCATTTAAAACTCTAATAAAAATACATGACTAAACACAAACCATAGATATACGTAGGACGCAAAATTCTTCTGTTCAGAAGGAGCGTCTGTATTATATAAGATAAGATAAGGTAAGATAAGACTGCAATTATTGGCTTAAATAAAATTATATGTGAAATATCCGGTCATTCAAACAAAAGGATGGGGACTAACAAAAAAAAGCAAATTATTAATTTTTTAAAATTCATTATTTTAATATATTAGTAAATAATGAATCCACGCTTATGCTAAGATTCACATTAACAAGTAATTGCAACACTGCTGTAAGACGTGAATGTAAGATGTTTGTTATTTTTTGGGACACATTTTGTAAATTTTAAATTAAATTTTGATACAAATAGTAGATTTATTACTTTGATGAAATTCAATAGTATTTAGAGCACAGCTATTAAATCTGAAGCTGTAAAAGACATGGCATTTGAATCTGGAAAATGGTGGAAATGGAAGATTACACTTGTGTGAGTGCTTAATAATGGAACAATGCATTGAAATAGTTCATAAAACCGCTGATTCTGATTTCTATATATTTTTTTAAAGTTTGGGAATGGGCGGGAGTTGGTCAGTATGAACAGACTGGGCTGGGCAAAGGTAAAAAAAAACAAGTTTAACATTATAAGTAGTTTCAGAGCATGATGGCGTGACGTCATGGTTTTATGTCTAGAAATGCTTACAAATAATTCAGGAAATTAATCACATTATCAACATTAAAAACTAATAAAAATCCAAGATTAGACTTAGAGTATAGATAAACGAAAGGCACAATAGCATTCTGTATAGAAGGAGCGTCTATAAGTTATACGATACATAAGATAAGATTATTAATAGAGCTAAAGTGCTCTCTAACGGCGTAAAATCATTTTCAAAGGGTTAAAGCGCTCTTTCTAAACAAGTGATTATTACGTTGTGCGACAGAATCAGCTGACTTAATGGCATTAGAATAATTAGTCTTGCGTCTTATTTCGTCTCTTCTTTTCTTATACAAATTATGTGTCGTTGACGCCCAGCTATGGGAATAGATCCATGGATAATCTGAAGGTGGGTGTTTATTGAAACCTCTATTTTCACAGCTAGCCAAGACAATTATCATGTAGGCCGGTAACAGATCGAGTAAATAAAAACAAAGCTTGGATTTCCGTGGATTAAAAAAAAAAATATTTCATTAGTTTAATGCCACTTTTTTTTTCACTTTAAAAGCCCCGCAAACAACGGAAATGACGCGAAGAAACACAATTTACACTGGTAGAGAGAAGAGGGCCTCAAAAAGTATTTAATGAGGCCCTAAGGACACCGGAAGTATCTTTGTTTTTAGAGGTTGCCGTGCTGGTTTGTTAGCGCATCAACCATTTTTTTAAAAAAACAAAAACAAAAAAAAAAACATTATACTTGTCAACAAACACGAACTTTATCAACCGGACAACAGCTTTTGTCAGCATGACACCCGGTGATGTCAACCGGACACCTTTTTAAGACCCCGGGGTAACAATGCTATCACCGGGGAACCTATGTTATTAAAACAGGGCACCAATGTTATCACCGGGGTGCCTATGTTATAACCAGGGTACCTCTGGTATCAGCGGGGCTCCTATGTTATAACCAGGGCACCAATGTAACCACAGGGTGGCATTTTAATCCTTATTGTATTAATAATAATAACAACCAGTGCACTGATATTATAAAAAAAGGGCACATGTTTTATTATAGGGCACCAATTTTATCACCAGGGCACCAATGTTGCCCTAATGACACTGATCGTGTCAGCATTTTTTCATAGAGAGGCTTCCCCGCCCCTCCCCCGCGCTTCCCCTTTCTATATATTAAGACGGCCATAAAACAATGCTACAAACGATAATTGTATAAAAAGCGTTATCAAACCTATAAACATCTTAATGATGTGAATCTTTATCTGCTAGCCGTCTCTAATATTATTGTAAATGCTCTATTTGCCATCGTTATTGATATTCCTCTATTATCGTTGCAACCTCAATATCTTCATAGCCGCAAGCCATTATACAAATAAAACACAATAACAAAAGCAAGCGAGCTGCACTTGGAAAATTATGAGGAGCACGCGTGTCGTCAATGAAATCTACAGTCCAATGGGGAAAACCCGCCCCGGGCTTCTGTAGACCAACCCATCCCGCCCCTAAACACAGTCTTACGTCAGACCCACCCAAAAAACCGTGGTCTGTTGTATGTCTAATCCCCACTGGAATCGATGGCTTGCTAGCAACTGTATACATTCCTGTGAGGGTGGCCTGTAGAGAACGACCATTTATCCCTCGGTTGGACCTTTACAACAGAATGGCTCTCATTTCCTCCCCTCCCTCCCCGCTCCCCATCTAACACTGCCTTTCCTATTGGCGCCATCGGAGGTTCTTGAACCTCTAACGCGCACCCCAACCAACTCTAAACCTGAGTTCCGGATACAGTTTAGTTTACTTCCAGTCCAAGTTCCGGTATTTCTTATTCCCCCTGGCTCCAAGTCGGAGTAGAGCTAAAATAATAAACAGTTCTATAAACTTGTTCCAACTTGAAAAGCGCATGCATTGAGCCTGTAGCGGTTTACGAAAACAACGCGTGATGCTTTCAAACACTAATTAGGTTATCTAATAATCCTTATCCTTGAAACAAGTCTGAGTTTGTGGTTTGATTTTTTAAAAGAATATTCTTAAAATGTAAAAATAATAATAATAATAATAATAAAATGTTGCATTTCCTCGCGTCTCTTTTCTTTGCACCCGTATAATACGTACACCAGTATACTAGGTACACCAGTATACTAGGTACACCAGTATAATAGGTACACCAGTATAATAGGTACACCAGTATAATAGGTACACCCGTATAATAGGTACACCAGTATAATAGGTACACCAGTATAATAGGTACACCCGTATAATAGGTACACCAGTATACCTAGTCTCATTGGGAAACAAAGCCCCTTACACCTCATAGTTTGATGTATTCGTTGGTTATTGAATCCTCTTAATTCGTTAGGACAGCAGCGAGAGCGCATGACAACAGCTGCGTGGGCATCTCCATTGTTGTTAGTGTGCCAATTTCACCATCGGTGTAAGTGTGGCCACCTTCTAACTGCTGTTAGTTTAGCCGCTTAGGGTGGCCACGTCACCATTGTTGTAAGTGTGGCCACCTCACCACACTTAGTGTGGCCACTTTCTAATTGTTGACAGAATGGCCACCCTAAGTGGCCACGTCACCATTGTTGTAAGTTTGGCCATTTCACTATTGTTGTCAACGTGGCAACCTTCTCAATTCCTCTGCTGATCTGATTAAGGCGCTCATCCAATTGGAATAACTGCATCAGGAACGAGGTTGTTTTTTCTCTCTCATTCTACTGTCTACAGGCGCAGTACATTCAACAGAGATAGGCGTTTAATGACATTTTGAAACGCCAATCGATTTATTCACTAAATGTGCCAACGTAATGGACGTGTTATCAATTTAAATTAGGAAATTTTATTATGAAATCTGGGGATTGATTTTTTTTTAAAAAAGGTGTGGATTTTAATAATCTACACTGGGGATAAATTTCTGGGTTTATAATTAATACATGTCCATGGGTATCTGCAGTGGCGTAGCTAGGGTCATGTGCGCCCGGGGGCAAGACACAAATTCTGCGCCCCTTGACGGACCGAAAAATTCTGGGGGCTCACTGAGCCCCCAAGAAAAATTTGAAATTTTACGGTTTGTATTGTTCATTTTTTGATATTTTAATGAAATACAATACAGACTAATAATTCTCTAAACGATTATAAACAATTTATTTGAAAAAACAAACTCTACTAATTATACATGACTCGAATAGACATAATCTAAAATAAATGGATCTTCCTTGATTTGAATGTCGTCAATCTTGCTGTTAAAATTGATATTCTCAAGTGTTCTCTTTCGATGCTAAGGAGTGCAAGATCATCCAGATGATCTTGATCCATTGAAGCACGTAATCAAGACAAAATAAGGTTTACTTTGCTGAAGGACCACTCACAGCTTTTAGTTGAAACAGCAATTTTTAGAAGTATTTGAAGTGAAATGCGCAGATTCGGAAATACGTCATCTCCATATGAAACAATAAAATCGAGAAGATCCAAAGTAGTTTCCGGTAGAACTTCAGTCCGGGTACTGAGCATCTTTTTTTAGTATTTGATTTGATGTTCACAATTCGTAGAAATTAGCAAAATCTAATCAATTATAACGAAGCGTATCGACTTTTGTTTCAGCAAGAAGAGATTTGACGTCTAGTAACTAGTAAAAATCCAAATTTGTTGTTTAGGTTGTTTAAGACGTAAAATCCGTATTGATATCTCCTGTTGGGGTTTATCAATTTCGCTGTTCATAGCAGGTGCAATTTCTTCTTATGGAGAAAGTTCTGCATCTCTTTTTAATTCTCGAAGGCATCCTCTGATGTCGTCTAATCTTCTGTCAAACTCGATTCTCTAAGTTGTGCATCTTCTTTCCCATTGTCAACCGCAACATGGCTCAAATTAACACGAATGTTGTCACTTTCTTGCTCAAGCGATTAAAGATCAGATTGAGCTTCCTTGAAACTCACAGTAGGATTCTGGAACCGTTTCTGGACACTATCAATTTTATCAAGTATGATGTTCCAGAAATGTTTAAAATCTAGGAAGTTAAAGTTTTATATACCTACCAGCAAAGCTTCTGCATCACTTCTGGTGTCAGGCGTCATATTTGTATGTTCTGATAATTTTTCCAACAGCCCTGCCATGTCATCTAGTCCTTCATAAATTGCTATAACAGCTTCTGATCGTGCAATCCAACGTGTTTCAGACTCCCTCTTCATTGTGATTGGCACAACTCTTTTTTTAATTTTTTCCCAACGAGTTGGTGAAAGGGAGAAAACATAAATCTATACTCTTAACTGTTCCAAAAACGTGATAACAACTGGATCATGTTTAGTTAAGTGTACTCTTGCTAAATTTTATGCTGTGGTTGCCACAGTTGAGGAATAATGCTTTGTGATTTCTAGCACATTTTCGCTGTTGAAGGCCGGAAACATTCCCGGTCATTACAGAAGCATTGTCATAACATCGTGACCGACCGTCGGATAGTGGTATGCTATTAGATTCCAGTTTCTCTACGATAACTATTTCAAGGCCTTTTGCGTCTTTGGAATGTATCTTTGCAAAATCTGAAAATGATTCTTTGATAGTTACTTTTTAGTTTGTAAATCCACATCCACAAATCTGATGACTTGAGAAAGCTTTTCCGGTGTCCTAGATCGATTGGAGTAAAGTAATATACCGTAGTACTTGTGTTTTCTTATTTCACTCAACAGCTGATTCCTTACAGTCGATGTAAGTAGGTGGATACATTCATTTTGGATTTCCGGTGATAAATAAGATACTAAACCTAGATTTTCTCGGGCATTTTGTTGGTGTTTTTTCTAACAGTTGATCCTACTGAGCAACAAGTTTTATCGACGATGGACAGGAAAGAAAGGCGGTGCCTGATGTTTCATATGAAAGGAATCCAACCTGCTTTGACACTCCGATACAAGCCCGTGAGAGGAGAGACCTTCCCTAACCTCTCCCACTTTACTCCCTCCACATGAGAATTGGGGAAGTACGATTTATCTTTTAAAAAGAGGCACAACATGCAGCAAAGGGACGCGTATTAACCATTCTGTTAGCCAGTGGTTTTCAACCTTTTGAGATTCCAGGACCACTTGAAAAATATGTGCCTTAACTACGGGCCACTACTAAAAAAAAATTCTGCATTTTCTGGTTTTTCGGTGATTTCGTACAATTTATCAAACATCTCAAAGTTACCTTGAAATAATATTTTTTTTCAAAGATCAAGCTTTTTCGTAAAAGCAGACATTCTGTCACTGCAGTCATATAATGTATCTGCTTTCCTTGCCGAGTGGAATTAAGTTTATTGAGCTTTTCAAAAATTTCAGCCAAGTAAGCCAGAACAGCAACCCATTAGCCATGGTTCAAACTATCAACAAGCTTTGAGTTATTTCTACATGAAAATCTCTTACGTCATCGCGTAATTAAAACAGTCAGATAACCAGCGAACTTCAGTATACATTAGTAACTGTTAACGTTCAAGATTCATATTCGAGCATAAGAAATCAAAGAGACGAGAATTTAATTGACAAGCTTGATAAAATTAAAAACCATTATGGCCAGGTCAGAAATATATTTAAGTCTGCGTTAATTCTTTTAATTGCTAGTATATCTCGATTAATCCTACAGTGCGTAAATTTCATGCTTCTCTCACGGACCACCTGGAAAATCTTCGCGGACCACTAGGTTGAGAACCACTGCTTTAAGCCACTCCTTTTTCTTGTCTTGGTAATTTTTGTTGCTTTAAGTGTCGTCTCTGGTAGCTCTATTAAAAGAATCGTATTGGTCTCTTACTGCTCACTGCCATCAACTCACAGTTTTTTAAAGTAAAAAAAACCACATCAGCAATCCTACATTAGGATATGTCTTTTATTTATGAGTAGAATGGCGCCCCTTAACGCTCATTGGGGGCGCCTAAATCATGTTTAACAACTGTTTTGTAATAAAGATATGTTCAGAGCTTTAATATTCAATCTCGCAAACGTATTTGGGATACATTAGTTTACATTAAAATGAAATTAAATAATGAGTTTTAATACTCATTTTGGCGCCCCCCTAACGTGGCGCCCGGGGGCATTTGCCCCCCCTGCCCCCCCCCTCGCTACGCCACTGGGTATCTGTCTGTCTAGATGTGGTTAAGGGTGTAAATGTGAATGAAAATCAGATTTTGATGTACGTTTAGGCCCAATTGTACTTTTGGGTGCAGGTGGTGGTATATTTCAGTGCTACTCAAAGCGGTGGTCCGCGGACCACTAGCTGCCGGTCCTTAGAGATTAACAAGAAAGGAAACGAAAAAATAATTATCTTCCATTTGAAGCAACTAGTACTAACCGTAAAAAGATGTCAGTATTTTTTTTTTACAATATGTGCATAAAATGAGACAAATGGTTCTTTAGACATATATATAGAAAGTGTAATAATTATTAATTAATGTGCTTTTTAATGTTACATTGAAATGGATGCGATTTTTGAACTGGCCCATACATTAAATATAGAACTTTGAGACTTCTTACACCAGCAATCGAAACATGCCGTCTAGTGACGTAAAGAAACAAAATGTTCCACTGAAAACTTTATTGCAGCTAACATATTTATAATTTATCTAGATATAAATGAAGTAGTTAGTAAATTTTTGGGAATATTAAAAAATATCTATGACGTTTGATTAAAAATAATTAAAATTTATCTTTTACCACGTCAATGGTTTTTTAAAAAAAAATTACGAGCAGAATGAATTGATTTATTAAGTTCTTAATGAAAATTAGTCTGAATGTATTTTACACAATTTACACGTAGTCATAATCGAAGAACATGGAGGATGAAATAGATGCCCCAACCTTTAGTGAATAGTTCACTTCAATCTACTCCAAAAAAGCGGGGAAAAATGATAGCACATAGGTCCTTCGGGTCCAAAACATATTCGCATATATATGTGTTGTAAAATTTAAAAGATTACATTTTAAAACTTGATTTTGCTTGATTGCACGAAATCGAAATCGCACCACCAAGCACCGGTACTAATATGTTTTTAGATTGTATTTTTCTTGAGAAAATTTAGGTGACAAGATAAGAATTTTTAATTTATTTTAAATTAATTTGATATTTAATTCACATTACTGTGAGACATATTATTATTAATTTGTGTAACTTAAAATAACTACTCTTTTTAATATCTTAAAGTTAAGTTTACCGAAAAATAAATGCAAATAAAAGAACACATTTAATATTGCATGCATTTACACTTATGGAAACTATAAATTAATATATAAATATGATATATATATATATACTTATCTGTATTACTTTGACGACTGAAAACTTTGCGATGCACGCCACTTGACCTCGATCCCTATTATCTGGGATACAATGAAATGGAATGATTTTCGTACCTCTCAGTATACACTAAATCCAAATAAAACTAAATCATATCTCTATTTTATGCCACATTTCGACTTCTAATGTTTCATTAGAGTGCTAACTTGAACGTAGAAATAAAATCTTATAAATCTTATAAATAATTACAACTGACTTTGTTACTATCATAATTTGTGAGACAATCATTGAGTATTAATGTATTTTTGTTATCATTGATAAAAATGAGGCCAAACATTTGACACTTTTTTTCTCAAGCAACAATATAAGAAAACTATTTATAGTTCCATTCCTTGACGATGAATTATAGCAAGGTGTAGTAAAGACGTTATCACCCACGATCATCAAGAACATAGTAAGGTGCAGTCGTAGTAAAGGAGTTACCAGCCACGGCCACAAAGACCAGTGATAATATTGTGATTATTGTTTTCAAAATTGTTGGATGACATGTAGCATATAAATTACCTAATGTATGCCAAATGTTTTAGGGCTGTAGTCAGTGAAGTAGCTAGAACTTTTGCCGCCCGGGGCGGTCTCCAGTTTGCCGCCCTTTTAGGAGCCTCCATAAATGACGCCACTCACGGGGGGCGGATAGGAGGGGAGTCACACATTTGACGTCACATCAAAACGCGCAACTTTAAATAAAAGTTCCTCTTAAATATATGATTGCCGACACTTTATTTTTATGACGCTTTACATGGCTTCACGCCTGTTAGTGTTACGATATTAAACTAAAAACATATATAAATTTAAATTACAAAAAAAGTTAATTTGAAACACGCCCATTTCCATCTTTTAGAAAATACGTCTTTGTGACCTCATAGTGAAGAAGGGGACCTGTAGTTTTATTGGTGGGGGGGGGGCTAATTACGCTTCCACGTCTGTACAATGAAAATAGTGCACTTGTCCCTGGTGTAACGGAACATTTTCAGACGGTCCGCCAGAGTAAAATGTTTGAGAAGCACTGGTCTATTTGATGATAATTGTATGTGTGAATGCCATTCTTTTACAATAGTCACTCTTTACATAGGTCTTTGGCGTAGAGTACGTCTCTTATTTGATGTTGTTGTAATTCTGCCATGGCTGTGTCACTGGGTTAGGATGTGGGTTTAGATGTTGCCGTGTATATTATAGCTGACTGTGCCCTTTTAATACATCCTATACAAAAATTCAACATATGCAATAACATTGTGTGTAACAATCTTTTCTGAATTCGATTCACATTAACTCATCTACTGGCCTACACTTTTATCTAGTCTTTGGGAGACGAAATATGACAACAAAATTTAAATAATGTGAACACGACAAGAGACGAGTCTCCTGTAGCTAATAGGATCCCAGCCAGGGATAAATCCTTTGATCCCCGAGACTAAACACCAGGCCCCGTACTCTCTGACCTCTTCTATTAACGGCGGCTGGTACGCAGTAGTACACCCTGGCCTGGGGCTGCTAGTGGCGCGTGGACCATGGTCACCCGGTCCACAAGTTACAGATTGTTAACAACAAACAAATGTTATTAATATGAGCGCGGTAAACAGCTCGGATTCATTATTTGATTCGACACATCAATTATTTTGGGGAAAAAAAAAACAGCCTCAAAAGAGTTTATACAAGTGGGGGAAGGGGGGAATGATGGAAATGGGTGGAAATTGGTCGAGTCGATTGACAGACGGCAATTGACCTTTGTTTGACCTCAAAGGCAGCTGTAAACACAGTCGTTCAGGCGGAGAAGGGTGACCGCGTGACGATAAAAACGTCAAGGTCAATCACGTGACAGATCGCAGACGTCACAAAAACCAGTCGGGGTCCGATCACAGACAGCTGCTGGGAGACTTCAGCTGACTTGAACATTTGTTTATAGTCTTTATTATTATTTTTTTTAATTACTTTTTTTTTTGTTCAATTGACTTGATTTTTAGCACACGTAGATCTACACATTTTGATGACAATAGATGTAAAAGATATTTTTAAACAAAAATTATAAAAAATTTGATTTGAAAGAGATCTTCCTTGTAGGTGCACAAGTTGTCTTCGGTTTCATTCACAACCAAACCAAACACCAACTGGGGTGACAATAATACAAAATAAAATGCATCTTTTGCTCTACCAACAATTCCATATGAAACATACACACAGTTCATACATATAGATTAGTGGTGAGGAACCTTTTTGGGGGCCGAGTGGCAAAAATCTAAATCAAAACCCACTTATTTAACACTCTAAATGAAAACCGAAAATGTGGGTTTGGCTTAACTGGATTCATTAAGGAAGCAATATTTAAGACGCGTGCCGGCTGATGAGTGCCCTGCGTGCCGACTGTGGCACGCGTGTAATAGGTTCGCCATCACTGATGTAGACTATAAACTCCAATCAGACCATAACAAAAGTAAAGATTAATATCGCAAGCGGCTTATTTGGCACTGAGAGATCAACACCATCCCACATTTACAGACGTTTTTATAGACGTTACATTTTCAATGTACCAATGGGGCATACTGTGGCAGAGACCCGACTGATAGCTTCGTTACTCTTGATAATGACACGGGATGTGATAACTTAAGTCATTGAAAAAGACACAAAAGTTTCGACGGAAATGTGACAGATAGAAGACAGGGATATACACAATGAAGATATGACTTATTTGATAATTCAGGGACAGAGAGGCTACAAATGTGACACATTCCAGAAAATGATTGAGTCAAAGGAGAGCTTTTTACCAAACTTGCTTAATAATTTTTATTTTCCACAACAACCCATGAATCCAGGTGAGAACAAACAAGACGGCCACTAATTAAAAGCCCCCTGACCTCCACCCGCATCCGCCCCCCCCCCGAATATTCTTAGCCCAAGAAATGTGCTTAAATGGCGGCGTATCCCCCTTAAGCATATAATCTTCCTCGAAAATCAATAACCTGGGTCTCCTAAGAGCGAAAGTGTGCTATCTAAAATACCATCCTTATTGCCAGCTGGTTATTTCCGCTAGTAGGAAATGCTTAAATTTTTTAAAAATATTCTTTCCAGTCATTAATATGGTCCCGAGGGTGCAAAGAGAAAAACAGCTGAACAATCAGCCAAAGGGAGGTAAAGGCTGAGTTCATAAATTTGATTGATGGCACTATTTACCGTTCTTTGATGAGCTGCATGGGAGCCTTCTGTTTGTATTCTTGCGCGTCATTGACGCGTGGAGTGAAAAAATATAAGACCCCCCCCCCTTACGACGCTTATAGTCCATAGAGTTGACATCATGCTTGTTACTGTGTACACTGCATTGAGAATAACTGATTAAAAGATGCTAATATATCATGAATTTCTATTTACATGTATGCTGGAAAAACAAAACATCGCCAAATTTTATCGATATATTCCCAAGGTTTTGAAATTCATGTACACAAAGGGTAAAACATGATCTTTAGAGATTTGGTTGATGTGTTTAAGAAATAGCACTACGCGATAGCGGCTTGAAAGATGTGTTCTATGTATATTGGTAGTGCAACGCAACACCGACTTGATTGAAGTGTTCCAAGTTGCGGCTGGGTAGCGAAGTCAATACGGCACTCGCCTCACAAGCTGAGGAGCTTGGGATCGAGCCCACGTTATAAAGTTACTGTAAAAATGTTGAGAAATGACTAACGCTAAGAAAGTCCTCCGCTGACCTGGAGAGGGATGGGCGCCGCCAGGGTCTACCAAGCCCGATAATGTTCTAATGGAAACATTACAACCCCTACGATATCGAAACAAAAAAAGGTTATGGGACAAAAAAAAGTACAAAGGCTGTGCTACTCAATAGCTACTTGATTGATATGTGTACAAAGCCTCCAGTTGCTCTCCATGTATGTTTGTTTTATAATATTGACAAATTTGCATTGCACAACAGCTTCTCAAGCAGTCCTATGCTGAATGTAGTTGTGTGGAGTAGAGACAGACTGAAATATTTGTTCTACATCTATCCCCGGATCCCCATCACGCCATGACCTTCAGTAACATTAGTTCTTCAAGTTTTCAGAAATTTCAGTTTCAAATAGGGGCCCCAAGATTTTTTGGTTTAAAATATCACAACGCCTCTATAATCCTGTTTGAGAACCACTGGCTTGTTTTCCCCCCTCCCATTCCTGACATGATTGCACCCCCCCCACTGCCTGCCAGCTCAAAACAAAGCCCCAATCGTAAACAGATTGGAGGGACCCCGCGAAGGGTTTGGGGGCAGAGAAGCCGGAGGGGTCGTTAGTAACGCGAAATACGAGTCCTTGGCACTAGGGAACCCGATCCCGGCCTTGTTATTGGAGCAGACCTAGATCCCAGCTTTAAGACTTCCGCTTTTGGGAGGGGGGTGGGCAAGATTTGGAGCAACAATAAACTAAATCACTAGGTGATGTCCGGGGTCATTAGCGGGAAATACATAAACAAAAGAGATTAGTCAGACACCAAATACGTATGTGGAGATCAAAGATCAGAGAAAATTTCAATATATCATGTAAAAAAGATGATTCCTTTCCAATATTTTTATTAAAGTTTTAAAGCTTCATCACTCTTGGCACAGCTAAAGAAACAGCTAGTTTATTGAATGACTGGCTTAACATTGAGCTACCAGCATAGGCAGGTTTATTCACACGAATCAGTTGTCAGTTGTAAGGGCTTTTATCATTATGATTACACGCTTATTTTTGCGCTGCCCCCTTCCCCCCCCTCCCCGCCTACAGACCTAATTAACAGACCTTCCACTTGAAGTACTGTAGAAATGTCTTGGTTTATTATTAAATCTCTATTTAAACCCCTGCGCCGGGTCACAACGAGAGAAGGGGTGGGGGGGGGGCGTGGCGCAGCCCGTCCATCTAATAAACAGAACAGTCACTGTAGTGGTCCCAATGACACGGGAGATTACTTGCACGTGCCTGGCCCAAGGGCAGACCTGCAGTCTATTCACTCCTGTGTTAAGCCTCAAGCATCCCCGTGGTGAGCTGCTGGGTTGGTCGCAGCAGGTTGTAATGACCTGATCCCTTGTGTTGGAAACTAGACCACCAAAGTCTGGTACAAAATGCGTCCGTCCGTTTGACGAACTAAATTTGAAGACCGCTTTAAAAAAAAAAAAAACGACGTTTGACAAGAAATGATTAGAAACATCTGCGATAAAACGACTTATTTATTTGAATCCTTCATAGAGGGCTAACAGATCCCGGGAGACTTAAACTTAAGTGCCAGGACTTGGATTCTAAAGACAGGGAAAATCCGAACTGAAGCCACGGCCCAGTACGAAACCTTGAGATTCATGGATCGAGCGACACACACGCCCCTTACCACTTCAGCACAGCATGTTGTAGTTTTTTTTGTTTGTTAGATTTGTCTAGTCTTTCAGTCTGCCCCTTCCTTTTCAAGCACACATGAGGATGTTACAGGTGCAGGTATTGTCCGACTCTCGTTGTCTTGTATATAATGACACCCTTTTCAGAGACTTTTATAGCATTTTTCTATAATTTTCTCTGCATACACATAGTGCTGTAAGAAACTCAGTTTTTAAGAAACTAGCTATTCCGGGATCTAAGTTTTGGGATAATTCATTGTTTTTGGGAGATGTCAATGTCTTTTGAGCTGTCAACGTTTTAGGAGATGTCAATATCTCGGGAGATGTCAATGGCTTAGGTGATGTCAATAATTTGGGAGATGTCAATATTTTGGGAGATGTCAATATTTTGGGAGATGTCAATATTTTTGGTGATGTCAATATTTTGGGTGATGTCAATATTTTGGGAGATGTCAATATTTTGGGTGATGCCAAATTTTTGCTGATGCCAATAATTTGGGTGCTGCCAAAAAGTTCATAACAAAAATAACTTAAAAGAAATCATTGTCTTATAAATAAACTATATAGCCAACAATGATTGTATCAATAATACCTGGGATAAGAGCGGGTACGCCATCTAGTAAATATTTAACATCATCTGAACATATTTTTAAAAAAAAAATGTTTTCAAAACATCGAAATGTCACCTATAAATTTCATTTTTATGTGGTTTGTTTCATTGGAAAACAAATATTTTGATAACAGTCAAAAACCACAACTTGATTTCTTAAAACGTTTTGTCACATGATAGAATTACCATAAACAGAAAATACTCTTACGCCCTTAAGCCTATTATGTGTTTAAGAAAGACATATATTCTTAATATTGACTCATTTTGACCATAAGATGGACTCTAATGGCTTTAAGATAAACTCATCAGGGTCATGAGATAGACGATGATGGATCAATAATCCAATCGATCTTTTAGCACTTACTGTAAAGTTAGTATCGCCTCGAGTGAAAACTAATGGACCAACCATCATATAATATTCCATGAACATTTATAGACATCTAGTTAAAATAAGTTACCAAGTATTTTTAGCGCATTTTCGAGAAGTCGAATGCGCTATTGCACCCGTTTTGTCCGTCCGTCCGTCCGTCCGTCTGTCATCACCCTAGATCTCAGCATCCATAAGTCCTAGACCCATGATGTATATATGTTTTTTGTATGTCCTGACCTGTCATTTGTGCATCAACACTCAGTTACTCGATCCGTTAAAAAACCCCGTTAAAACTACAAAAAAACATTGCGAATCGAGAGATAACACTGGCGCAGGCAACGGCTGCCATTGCCGGAAGTCTTAGTATTATCAAAAGTATTAGTTTTTTTTTTGTTGACGTCATTAGAATATGTGTAAAAGTTTAGAGAGTTTTACGTCATCTTTTGTGGTGACTTCCATCAAGATCTTAGCGGCCCAGGGGCAGAAATTGAAAACTTTTTCGAAACAAGCTTCAACATTCAGCTACTTTCACCAAGATTGGCAACCACGATCTATCAAACAACAATTGACGGAGTATTTGGGCGATTAGCTGATTACAATTTAGAATGTTTCATTTATGAGTCCTATTTCAGTGACCACAAACCACTTGTAGTTAGATTAAAGAGAAAATAAAAAAAATTAAAATGTAAAGAAATGACATTTAAATAAAAAAAAAATTCACGTATATTCATTACACAAGAAAATTCATAAAAATATGTCTAAAATCTAAACACAATTACTGATAACTACATAATGCTGATATCTAACATAAGTACTAATACATAATACGAAAATGCGCTAACACGTCCTGAGTTCCAAAAGGGACCAGGCTTAACATGATTTTTTATTGTACAAATCGAATGGACCAACCATCATATAATATTCCTTGAACATTTATAGACATCTAGTTAAAATAAGTTACCAAGTATCTTTTATTGTTCAAAACTAATGGACAATAATATAATATTCATATAATATTCCATGAATATTTATAGATGTCTAGTTAAAATAAGTTACCAATTATTTTTTATTGTACATAGAGTGATGTAACTGAATACTAGCAGGTTCAAGCTGGAGTAAACAACCAATAAGTTGTAGTATAAATCCTCCCGTCAACCTCACATCTAAAGAAACATGTTTAGCTGCATGTCTTAAACTAAATGATTGCTTTACTTCCTGCGATTAAAATACTTCTAGGTTTAACAAACACACAACCAACCAACTTGATGTAACCACAAATACATTTTTACTTGATAAGTTCAAGCTGGCAACTCCATCCATCTACATTCCTCCATAGTTTCCAAGAGCCAGGATTGAACTGTCCAATTTATTCCCCGTCCACTTTTTTCTCTCCCATTTTTATATCATCCCTGATCATATCTACAATTAGGGTAAACGCTGACCAGGGGTCAGTCCGGGTGCTCCGCCAATTGATTGCCAGAATGACGAATACATTTGACCGAGGTGAATCATTCACACTCGTTTCTTGTTTTCTCTCAGGATTGGTCAGGGCCGTCGCCACCATTGTCCCGTGTCCTTACTGGACCACACACCCTGACTGCTTCACCCACACCCACCCGACACTCACGATCTCCTATATTTGATCACTGTGATAGTTCTCGTTCTCCCTCTCTAATACTGTCATCTATCAACATATCGATATGTTAGTCCTAGCCTCAGTCAGCCCAAGTGCTGCGTATGGGTTTAGAAAGTTGAATGTTTCGCCTTACTCTAAAGTTCGACTTTTTTATTTTCTGAGTTGTTCCCCCCCCCTCCCGGAAAAATATTCTTTGTACAAATAAACAGGTGCGTACTTTCCATTCCTTGAATTAATAATTGTAGGAATAATCATTGAAAACACAAAATGTATGATTCATTTAGTAGATCAGAAACCAAGGTCGTGCGGGGTGAGAACCGCACCGGGGTAACACCACCACAAGGAACGCCACCAAAATGTAAAATTCTGTATGTTCCAGTTAGTTTGGCACTTGGAGATTCGGAAGAGGTCTATGGAGTAAGACGAGACTGAGGGACACAAGGAACTCTTGTGACACCAACCCTAGAAAATCCTCTTTCAGAAACTAGGAAGTTTTATTTACTTGAAAGTTATCATGAATGTTATCGTATTTTTTTAATCGTGCTATTTCACTCTCCAGACATGTTCTTTGAGCTCGTTGAAGCGTTTCTATTTTCGGCATTTCCTCTAACGATCTTCAATAGCCAGTCCAAAGGAAAAACGATTACAGCCAATCACTGCAGTGTGATACACCAGTACGACAGCTTTCACCCTAATGAACACAAAGCAATTGTATTGTTTTCAATGGCGGGGGAAAACTCTGAAGAGTCGAATCGAAAATATTTACATTGTTTGCTGTCACGTTTTGCTCTGTTTGGGATGTTGTATGGAACTTTCAAAAATCCCAAAATTGAATTTGACTTAAAAACTTTATTAACCAACTTTATTGTCTTAGCAGGTCGTACATTGCCGTTGAGGCATTTTACAGAAATACAGGCTAATCAATGAGTATGGAATAATGACAACATACTGTAAAATTTGAAGTTACAGTTTTTATTTATTGGATAAATTTGTATTATTTTATATATATATTTTTAAAAAAAGTGCTTTACACTATTTACAACAGATTTGCCTATGTTTGGAACCATACATATTTTGCTCCACATTCAAATTAATGAAGCGTAATTAAGTTTAGCAGGGTTAATTAAAATAATTCGTAAAAGAAGAGAGAGTAGTTTTCAAACTCAATCATTTCTTCTCTCTCATTTCATCGTATCATCCTCAACTTACCTACAACATAACGTCTGTCTCATGTGAGACAGAAGATAGCATAATACACTATTTATCATTGTGAACTGATTTCATGTCCAAAAATGTTAGAGTAGTTGTTCTGATAAAAATATATTTTAAAAAATATAAAAAAAGAAAACATATAAACAATGCCAACCTAATCCAACGGTGATGCATCATCGTCTCGCGAGACGGAAGGATGCGGACAAATAAACAATGCAGTTATCGAATAACGTGTTCGTTTTCAGAAAATGAACATTATTAGATGCTGCACATTAAAATTTTGTTTAGATTATTAGAATTTGTCAAATCCACGAAAGGTCGGCATAGAAATCCCTTCTCCTCTTGACTTCCAGACGGGAAGAATGAGGAACAATATTTTATCTTTAACATTCTCATTATTCATCTGAAAAATTTACAGGCCAAACAAAATAAATATCACCTTCTTCTCCCTTGCCAAATTTTCATATATATATATTTTTTTCAACGCTGGCTGAAAGTAAATAAACTTGATTTACTTATACGTCATGTTTTAGGACATTTTTTTGGCTTGTGATATTTCGTTGTGCGTCATACACTTACATCTAAAATGATATTCTTTGCATCTACAATAATAGTTTTCTAATGAATGATTGAATACACATCCACTTAAAGACCAATACAAGAAAAATAGAAATTACTATCATGTATAATCAGTTAAGTCAGTGGCTACATTTTATCATCTGTCATGCATGTAAATTTTGAAGAAAAAAAATTATTTGCTACATTTTTAAAAACGAGCTTTAAAAAAAGAAGAAGAAAGAAAGAAAGATGTTCTTATACGTTTGTAAGCTTAATGTCATTGAATTTTTTTTTTCGTAAGTTCTAATATATATTTTATATTTTTGTTTTTGACAGAACAGAACAAATTTAGTTTTAATGAAACATTGGCCGTCACGACTAATTTAAAGGGGTAAAAATATCGAAGCTAATATTTTTACTACTAAATAAGGTGATATATTCTAAATTTTTAAATTGAAATATATGTTAAACAATAATGTATTCAATATAATTCCCTTTCACATAATCTACATCACAGAATTCAAGATCTATTAGGTGAGCTCTGTGAAGAATAATTGAATAACGGATCTAGGCGGCTTTTGGCTTGTGGTCGACCTGGGCACAGAGAGAACTTGTGGTCCCTTCCCAATGTTTTTCCACCAAATTGCCATGGGATGTTTTGTTCTTTATATTCCTGTTTAAATTAAATATATATTTGCGAGGGGGTTCCTGGGAGATAAGCGGCTATGTGCAGGTGCATAATTTGCACTCGTCCAATAGCGCCACAGAATGTTGAAACATAATTCCTGAAAAATAAATGTCCCAGACTTAAGTTGGATTTCAGGAAATTTTAAACGAAAAGCTATTCGGACAGCGGATCTTCCATATGTGATTTTCTTAATTCATTCCTTAGTATCAAATCATTTCTTTCCATCAAATGTTCTGTAATGTATTTCAAGTCCTGGTGTGGCAAAGAACGCGATGTTTTTAAATCCTAAAAATCTTCTGAGACTTAATGAAAGCCAAAAGGGCTCACATTTCAATCCAGCTCATCATAAGATAAGACGTTGTAAGGAAGTTTGTGACATCAGCTGTGAAGGCCTCTGGCTCGAGATTGCTGCTTAAGTGTCACGTGGTTACTTAACATCAAAGACCATCTCGGCTTTTAGCTGGTGTTTGGATGATATCAACGGACTCGGAACGCGTAAATTACGGGGATATGGTGTAGAGTGGTTACATGTAGCATGTTAACTACTGAGATAAGTGTAGGGTGGTTACATGGAACATGTTAACTATATAGATAAGTGTAGGCTGGTTATATGTAGCATGTAAACTACTGAGATAAGTGTAGGGTGGTTACATGTAACATGTTAACTATATAGATAAGTGTAGGCTGGTTATATGTAGCATGTAGACTACTGAAATAAGTGTAGGGTGGTTACATGTAATATGTTAACTACTGAGATATGTGTAGGGTGGTTATATGTAACATGTTAAAATACATTCAGCATTACCATAAATATATTTTTTATTTTATTTTCCTGTCATATCATAACGCCGTTTTGACCATAAACCCTTATAAAGCCCGCCCATCAGATGTTACTCCTAATGTTAATAGATCGTAATCAAGTGAAAAAAATCTAGAGCTCTGCTCATAGTTTCATATCTTAAATCATACTTCGGCTGTTTTCTTCTTATGTCCAGTTAACAACGAGGACAAGGATTCCACAATAATAACATCAGCTAGTTTGAGTCTATCTTTCATTGTACCCAGCAGTTTTCCATTTAGCCGTGCGGCCGCGAAAGGCAGCTAAGCGGATATCTGACCGACGCCGCGTAGCAGTTTTCATTCGTCGCGATTATAAGCGAATTTTGATGGGGATAATTTAACAACTGGCTTTGTGGACACAAGTAGCATGGATGCTGTGCAACTTTACACACGAGTTTGTTACTCTACACACGGACAAACGAATGTATTAGCGTTAACATCGACAACTTCTTTAATTTGTTAGTTATTCTGATCTCAGTTATACGAATAATTTCAGGCTCAGTGGTTATACATAAATGATAGATACACAATTAAATAAAATGCTCTCTCAGATTTATTTAGAAATCACCCTTGAAATTTGGGGGTCCATAACCACAACGGTGCTCAAACTGTGTCTCGCGACCTACATGCTGCTCTTCAGTGTGTACATTGTTGCTCGGGTGCGATTTATGAAAGTTCTGTTCCAAGGTTTACTGATAGATTTTTGAACCAGGTTTAAGAGCCCATTGTGCTTCAAAGAAGCTCTTAACATTGTCATATATTTTAAAATGATTCTCAATTATTTCAGTTCAGGCTATCTCAGATCTATAGCATTGAAGGTTAAAAAAAAAATATACGTTGAAATAAAGACTAATGACTCAAATATTGAAGTTTTATCTACTTAATGTGCACATTAGGTCGGAAATAGGATCCAGTGATACATATCCCACAAACGAGTCTTGTTATTTATAGGCTAATATTTTTGGTGTGTCTGAGTGTCTCTGTGTGACAGTTTACGGCTTCATCCCTTTTTTTAAAAAAATTAAAAAAAAAACAACAGTTTAATATCCGCTCCCTGTAATGGCTTCTTTCATATCAAGAGAAAATAATGAACTGATCATCGTTGGGCCATAAATTTGAATAATTCACGAATTGTGCCAGTCTTATCAGCTGTACCTCATCACGATGGAAATAAAGGAAAAAATTGATTACATCCTAATGTCTTAATTTTATCTACTTGAAGATCAAAGATTTAATCTGTTTTTCCCCTTCTCTGTAGAATTAAAAAAAATTAGTAATAAAAAATAAGAATCCGGTATTTGCTCTGATTAAAATTGAGTTTTTTAAACATCTCACCGCGTTTTATTCTTTACCATTGAACCGGAGAGCATGTTGCCTTGCCAGAATGGCCATTAAAAATATGCCCCGAATTCGCAAACAACAATTGTATTAATTATATTTTTGTTAATATTTTTTCTTTAACACGAACACTATCAAATTCTCCCATTCCAGTGTGCTCTCATTAATTTTGTTCTTTTAAAAATATTTTCTATTTATTGGACGGCTAACGTTGCTCGAGCGGCTGTGGGAATATGGGGTGGGGTGTCAAGAGCGCTTTGCCTCTAGCTAGATGGACGTTTGAATTTTAAAAAAAAATGTTTTGAAGATTCAAAAATATATTTTTAAAGAAATATCCTTAATCTTAAGGGTTTTAGTCTCCAGATTAATCCCAAAATTTAACTATGTATATAGTTATTTCAAAATTTTAAAATGCGTTACAGCTTAAGCTGATGATGCTATTGATTAAATGTAGTTGAGCATTCTACTCAAGTCCGTATCGCTTATATTACAGTTTCTATAACTAACTGCTAAACCTTGTGATCAGCTCGCTAAACAATTTCTCGTAGCCAAAAAAATCAAGACTTTCCATCAAAAATAAAAATAAAAATATACTTATATAACAAAAATAGAACATGACTGAAAATGCCACAAATATTCAATTACTGAAGATGCAGTGTAGCACTTGAGTCAACTCAAGAATGGAATTTATAGTTGAATCAAATTTTTCAATCTGAACTCTAACAGACCATGCTAATCTAATCATTAAACAATGTATCCCTTTTTATAGATTAAACTCCAGTAATCATTAGGCCTTATGCATTACAGTATTTACAAAAAATAATGGTGTCGACTAATCTGGAACCGCTTACCTTCATATTAGAATGTCAAAATTCTACTAATTTGATCAAGGACCAGAAGGTTCCATTAGAAAATCTGTCATTCAATATTGTTTCAAAGATTTCATACAAGTATGTGAGTTTAAACTCACAAAGATCGTTCATGACTGGTTATTGAGATTGAAGAGGTAATAGAAAAGCTGTTAAACCATAAAACAGTGTTAGACAATAAGGACCTGAAGTTAACTGTGGATTTATTCAAAAGGTAAGCAGTTCAACTAAAAAAAAAAGGGTCAAAATGTTATACATCTCTTTAATTAATTTTTTTTTTTTGGTTGGGGGCATGGGGGTCTTATGAGAGATTTACACCTGAAACAAATTTTGATCTCTAAAAAGAAGTATTAGCTTAATCTAAATCCAAACCAATAAACGTTAACTCTGGAATTCCCCTAACAACTGTGCTAGGTCCCTTACTCTTTCTAATTTATATAACTGATTTACCTAACAACAACTTAACAGGAGCAAAAGTTAGGTTATTTGCTGATGATTGTATAATCAATACAACATTTAAATCAGAACAAGATAGCAAAATTTTACATAAGGGCTTGGGTGAATTGAAATGTGAAAATAACTGGAGTATATCTTTCCACTCAGAAAAATGTTAACTGTTAAGAGTAACAAAGAGAAATAAATAAATAAATTCATAATATTTCATTCATGGAAAAGAGGTAACCCAAACTAATGATGCAAAATACTTAAGAGTAATAATAAATGAGAAACTATCATGGAACCCCCAATGTCAATGAAGTTATTAAAAAATCATACAAAACCTTAGGTTTTATAAAAGGAACTTTTACAAATGTAATAAAGATATAAAACTGAAATGCTACCTCACCTGGTGAGACCTATACTAGAATATGCATCTTCTGTATGGGACCCATCCACCAAAAAAAAAAAAACAACATTGATAAACTAGAACAAATTAAATAAAAAAAAAAGGAACTGCCAGATTCATAACTGGAGGATATTTAAAACTCACAAGAGTAACACCAGTAGTTAAATCATTAAACATTGAAACACTAGAAGATAGAACAACCAAGAGTAAAGTAGAAATTACACAGATAGCAATTAATTCTAAATTTGAAATACAACACACACATAACTTAATACAACCCTAAGCTAGACATAAGGATAAAAACACCTTTGTAACTCCGTACTCCATATGCAAGAACAAACACTTACAAATTTTCGTTCTTCCGCCTTATTTTCGGGCGTGATATGGGTTGCCGGAAGAAACAAGGAAAGCCAACACTTTAACAACATTTAAAACTCTATTAAGAATGAAGGACTAGTCACCAACCATAGATAAGCGAAGCACGCAATAATCTTCTGTATAGAAGGAGAGTCTGTAACAGATAAGATAAGATAACCCTTAAGTTGTAGTATAAATCCTCCCCTCAGAATAAGATAACAGACAAGGTTCCTGACTGGCATATAGATAAACAGAGGAGTTAGTGAGTTCAATAAAGAAAGGGAATAAAGTGCGTCTAAATTTACTGTTTTTCGGATGTTATTTGTACAGAATTGAGAGCACTATTTTGTTTCTCTTTGGCTTTGGTTTTCTTCCTCAGTGATATCGGAAAGTGTCGTTTATACGGGACGTCAAAAACCCGATCAGACGTAGGGATTAAACTTAATATAATTTCTTTTCCTTTACTTTTTTACCTGTTATTTTCGTTACTAATCGAATATCATGGGTTTTACACTGCCATAAGCTTTTAATAACGTGGCTTAAGGCTCTAGTATAGGCGCGAAATAATGTAATTAGAATCACCGCAGTAAGCCAATCAGAGCCATGTGTTGTCATGTGATCTATTAGTCGGAGGGACGTAGAGATCACAGTTACCGTTCTTTAATCTCGTTCTCCATAAAACAATTCGTGTCTTATCAATTACGCCCGCCCGTTTGCAGCACGTACATAACGCCCATTGTGAAAGAAACACTAGATACGCAGTTCTAGAGGATGAGAACATTATGTTAGTAGTTCTAAAGGATGAGAACAATTTATAAGTAGTTCTAAAGGATGAGAACAATATATACGTAGTTTTTTAGGAATGAGAACACTGGATACGTAGTTTTAAAGGATGAGAACATTTATATAAGTATTTTTTAAAGATGACAACTCTACATACGTATTTCCAGAATATGATTACACTAGATAGGTAGTTCTAGAGTATGAGAACACTAGATACGTAGTTCTAGAATATGAGAACACTAGATACGTAGTTCTAGAATATGAGAACACTAGATACGTAGTTCTAGAATATGAGAACACTAAATACGTAGTTCTAGAATATGAGAACACTAGATACGTAGTTCTAGAATATGAGAACACTAGATACGTAGTTCTAGAATATGAGAACACTATAATAGATACATATAGTTCTAGAGTATGAAAACACTATAATCGATACATATAGTTCTAGAATATGAGAACACTATAATAGATGCCTATATTTCTAGAGTATGAGAACATTAGATAAGTAGTTTTAGTAGTATTATTTCTACCGGAGCATTGTCTTTATGGCTTGTAACAAGACTCCCAAGATCAATGTATCTCATTTATTTCTGTAGCCTGACAAATGGTTGAAACTATTTATTTTGTCTACCAGACCTTCAAATTAGTCCTAGGAGCCCGTGTAGTTATATCTCAGTAAATTTTAGTTTAGATATTGGAGAGAAAGAGGATATATGTTGTTTACAGTAATCATGTTTCAAGTCAGTTAGGACTTCAGGAATTTCGCTTTATTCTTTAGCTTCCCGCAATACAAGATTTGAAATCTAACATTGATTCTTTTAGCCTTTACTAAGATTCCGTAAAGTCTAACTTTTAATTCTCTAAAAAATTACACATGTACCGACTTTGATTCTGATTACATATACATACAAAATCTGGGAAAACAAAATAAAAATTTTAAATAGAAATTTCCAATGTTTAAATTTAAAATCTTTAGCATTAAACATGATTGAAATAAACAATGATCTTTTCAAATCAGTGTTCAAATTTTCAGCCATGAGGCAATAAATAAAATAATTTAAAATGGGACATTAAAGATCAGATAACAGAAAATGTTTCCATGTACAGACATTGAAGATAGTAGGGGTTGTAGGGCGCTTACGGCGCATCCTTTTTTTCTCTCAAAAGCCCAACTAACTTGTCCTTGTTTGATAAACACGAAATATTAAAATTCCTGAAATGTACACAAATTATTTTATAATTAAAATCCTCAAATACTCTCTTTACATCGTTCCCTTTTCCAGAATTAAAATTTAAGCTCCAACAAAGACGTCATGTAATATTTAACGGCGAGAAACACCACACGTTCAGTTAATCTCGAAACCGAAATGACACCTTTCTTTTTAAACAACTGTGGAAAGTTGCTCTATGTCCCTCAGCGTTACGGAATGAGTGACTTTGGTTTTTATATTATAATTTATATTAGCTTACAAGCATCGACTTGACTTTAAACAAATGATATGTTCAAATAATTTAAGTGTATTCAAGGTGGAGAAAAAGGTATTAGTCTTTGAAGCTCTTCATACATGAGGTACATAGAACATTTAAAAATCAAGAATTCCGAGAATAAAACAAATGGAACACTTTTTCTTCTTTTCCAGCAATACTGGCCTCTTTATGTCGAAATTGATGAAAACTACTTGTAACTCTTCATGTCTAGTTTAAGTTTACTTTAAATCAAACTCCTGAAAAACGTGTAATTCTTCATGTCTAGTTTAAGTTTACTTTAAATCAAACTCCTCAAACACGGGTTATTCTTTCTGTTATCGCGTTTAGCCTCGTAGTAAAAAAAAACAAAACAACAACAACAAAACTAACGCTGAAAAAAACATCGCAGTTTTTTCAGTCCTGAAGTTAAGGCTTGTTCAACTCGTATCACGTGAGTGGCCTAACCACTGCCAATGTAAACACACCTTTCATAAATCTAATACAATAACATAGGCTTGGCTCTGCTTTAGTTTTGCTTTACAATTCGACAAGGTATAAGTGTTAAGGGACCAGGCAACTAACCATTATAGCTAACTGTTCTTTCAAGCAAGTCTTCGCAGATAATTTCCCCCCCCCCCCTGAGAGGCAATTTAACAAGTGTTTAAAATGTATATAAATAAGCAAAATTTTGATTTTTTTACAAGAAATTTTAATATTCAAAGAGTTTTATACTAACATTTAACCAAATCCTGTTATGGAATAGGTGACATGCATAAAACACTACTTTCAATCTGTATGATTTGCTTACATTTTCTCACTTTTCTTATTAAA
>MUZC01002090.1:0-50438 GCA_002072015.1 Radix auricularia | reverse complement strand
CTAGAAAACAAATTCATGTACTAAAACTGTTAATTCTTTTATATATTTGAATTATTTTAAATTAAATAGTCATAGTAAGAAGATAAAAAGAAAACAATGCATATTTTATTCGCTTAACACTTCCTCAACGAATGCTTGATCAAGTGAAAACTTTAATGCTCAGATAAGCTTTCGCTATTTAAACATAACCATCCATCAATTCATCTGTGCCTTATCAGAAAGATGCCTTGAACTCTCCACAAGGAATCATTTTTAAATCGCATTGTTGTAAATTTGAGTGAGACACTTGTACTTATAACCATGGTGGGGTTTAACCCTTTAAATCTCCGTAAGGAATCATTTTTAAATAGCGTTGTTGTAAATTTGAGTGAGACACATGTTCTTATAACCATGGGGGTGGGGGTGGGTGGGTAACCCTTTAGTCATTCACATTTCTCAACCAATCATTTCACTTACTTCTCATTCTACTAGATAGATATATATCAAGTAAACTAATCCTGCAGATCAGTGATGGGGAACCTTTTTATGGCTGCGTGCACGTAATTTAATCAAACCCCACTTATTTATATAGCAAAGAGTGACAACACTCATATGAAACCAGAAAATGGGGGTTTGGCTGGGCTGGTTTGTTTGGGAAACAGTATTTTATTCGCGTGCCGGCTGATGAGGCTCTGCGTGCCTACTGCGGCACGTGTGCCATGGGTTCGCCATCACTGCTATAGAACTACGTATCTATTATTCTCAACATTTAGAACTACGTATCCAGTGTTCTCATTTCTAAAAAAACTACTTATATATTGTTCTCATCTTTTAGAACTACTTATATCATATTCTCATCCAATAGAACTACGTATCTAGTGTTTCTTTCACAATGGGCGTTATGTGCTGGAGACGGGCGGGCGTAATTGATAAGACACGAATTGTTTTATGGAGAACGAGATTAAAGAACGGTAACTGTGATCTCTACGTCCCTCCGACTAATAGATCACATGACAACACATGGCTCTGATTGGCTTACTGCGGTGGTTCTAATTACATTATTTCACGCCTAAACTAGAGCCTTAAGCCACGTTATTAAAAGCTTATGGCAGTGTAAAACCCATGAAATCGATTAGTGACGAAAATAACAGGTAAAAAAGTCACGGGAAAGAAATTATATTAAGTTTAATCGCTACGTCTGATCGGGTTTTTGACGTCCCGTATAAACGACACTTTCCGATATCACTGCGGAAGAAAACCAAAGCCAAAGAGAAATAAAATAGTGCTCTCAATTCTTTACAAATAAAATCAAACAAACCCTACACTTAATGACATAAATTCAATCTGTTGACATATACCAAATACATCCTGTTTCCGTGAATATATGACATAAAGATTATACTTTATGGAAGTTTGTGCCCATTTCATCCAACCAGTGAGGCTTTGAGAAGCCCGGGGGCCATTTGTTTAATGGCTCATAATTGAGTTATAATATCTTCTTCAAAACTATATGGCACGTTTGATTTATTACACAGGATCTGATCGTGTACCACACATGGCTCATTTGTGAGCCTGAGGCAAAATAAGGGCGGAGCCATTTAGAAAACTTTGCGTTAAACAAAATACAAATTGGTTTCCCAGGGCAACATTTTGATGATAAATGCTTATTTCAATAAAGGAACCGAGAAAAACACATGTCACATGTGGCTGGGTAAATATGGGTGGTTAAAATATATGCATGGTTGATATGTGGGAAAAGAGATTTAAAATACGTAACAAAGCAGGGTCTTCATAAGTCAATGAGGTTCTAAATGTTTTACTGACGTCTTAGAGTTAGTAAATTGGCAACGAATGGTTGGTGAATTGACATCATAAGGTTCGTTAATTGACATCAGAGGCTTGGTAAAATGCATCGAATAGTTGGTGAAATGACACTATAGTCAGTTAATTGACATCGAATAGTTAGTGAATTGACATTATTGCATTGGAGAGTTGACATAGTGATTTTAGTGCGAAAATAATTCAATGTTTCAAAAATAAACCCCAAAAGTCCCTTGATTCCTCTAAGCACTGACTTCATTTCCGCATATCCTGAATTTCACAACCTCTTCTCGGAAACGTTTGCTATTTTTCCCCTTGTAAATAAATAAATGCGATCAGTGGTATAATTTCTCCTCGGGCAAGCAGAGGTCTGCGGTGATAAGGCAGTGTTTACACTTCTAGCAAGGACACTCTTGGTTAGTTTATTCCTTGCCACCACGTGATAGAATGATAAGATAGACAACTGTGGTGACCCTGCGGATTTTTTTTTAGGGGGGGGGGGGGTTATTAGCCTTGATGGAATGCCAACTTCCTGTTTGTGGGTTCACTTTCATTCTCGGGTCAACGTTTCATTGAGAAAAAAATAATGAGGAAACCAAATGGCGCTGAAATCAGCATTTCAAGTTGGATGTCATGCAGCTTTATCAATTTTAATTTTGAATAGTGCAACCACTAAACTCTTGTAGGTCTCATTGTTGGCGGTGATCAAAGACAATTTTTAGGATATAATATTTTAATTTAAATTCTGGCTGTTATTTATTAAGATGTACTTGAGTTCACAAAATTCTAAAACTAGATATCAGATTATTGGCTTCCAGATAGAAACTACGAGTATATTGATGCCTTTGCTAAACACGACCAATCACTGGCGTAGATATGGCTTATTTAAATACATGCGTTTTTTTCCCTTAAAAATCTGCAACCCCCTTCTATGGCCAAAGCTGCCGACCTATGATTTATTTAAATTTTTGAGATGGTGGATACGGTTTCGGGGGGGGGGGGGGGTNGGATTAGGTTTGAACGACCATTAGTTACCTTCCTTATTTCTCCTTTGTTCATAACATCGCTCATGTAAAAATGTAATTCGTGAAGTTTTATCGCCAACCAACAAATATAGCTAAAATCTTTAAAAATAAAAATAATAATAATAATAATAATAATAATAAAATAAATTAAATTAAATTTAAAAAAAGAACGCTATTTCTTTATTAGTCAGAAACCAGTCGCTGCCCTGTCAGTCAGAAACCAGTCGCTGCCCTGTCAGTTGCTTCAATCAATAATTACATTTCATCACCAGCTACAAACAAACATTTAAAGACTTGCCGGTGGAAAATTTACGCGCTTGTTGTGGGTGGGTCATTCGGTGCGCGTAGAGCATTTCATTTTTTAAAAATGAATAAAGAAACTGAACTCTCTAATATCTGTGTGGCCGGTTTTTCTCATTTAGTTTCTTATATAAAACTAAAAATTATCAATCTCCTTTTGAATTCTCGCTCCATTTTTTTCCTTTCATCATTCTGGAAAACATTTAATGAAAAGTGCGCTCTCTTGAAACGTGATTTGTTATTAAAAGCACACACGAGACACACTGTAGGCTAACTTTGATATGAGGCGAAGGCTCAAAGCAGACGTTTTAAGGTAACTTTATTATAATACAGATACAAAGCAGAGATTGTGAGCTAACTTAATTAGGAACATGAACACGCCGGGCATTGTATGTGCTAACTTTAATATGTGACATAGACAAAGCAGACGTTGTCAGCTTACTCAATAAGAATACGTTACCTTTGGGGGGAAACATTTTATTGGCCGAGGGAAATGAACTGAAGGGCTGGAGGATATCATTTCCGCTTAACTAACAATATTTTTTGGGGTCAATTTTTGTGAAATCAGATGGCAAAGAAATACATTTTGACACAGACACACATTTTAATATCAAGAACTAGATTGTGCCGGGCGCCGTGGCGCCTGCGGCGCCCACTTTTTTAAGGGCGCCTACCTTTTTCAAAAGCCCAACTAACTTGTCCTTTTTTGATAAATACGAAATATTAAACTTTCTGAAATGTACGCAAAGTATTTAATAATAGGGGTTGTATTTTGCGCACCGATGCACACCAAACAATGACGTCATCATATTAAATATTTTTACAGCGGTAATAACCACACGATTTTTCAACTGCTATAGACTGTTGTAGAGTAAATTACCACTAGAGAAACGCTATGTCGTACGAAACACTATTTCATTAAGCGTTCTCTGTATGTTTATTTGCTTGTCTAACACAAAAACGAACATGCATAAGTCGAAATAGTCCATTTTTCAATATCATTTCATCGTTTCGTTTTCCGGGAAATATTATTTTGTGAGTAAATTTGTGTCAACATCTTGACACTTGCGCCTTGTATGCTGTCAACTTCCCTAGGAAGAACAATGGTGATATCCGGGTTAAGACTACTTTTCATGTTTGATTTGGAAAACTCTCTTTTTGGGATTGCATAATCACTTACTAATAGGTCAGTAACCACTCTGTTAAACTTTGCAATGTTTTTTAATGGTAATGTTCTTTTTAAAGTGGTGTTTACGACGAAGTAAGCTTAAAGTTAGTTTTTACTTCGTACGAAACGCTTTTATTTCTGCAGAAAAAAAAATTAGATATGGGACTAATTCTTGGCCTCTAGAGTTATTTGAAAATAGTAATGTTTGTTTTGAGGGCATGTTAACGTTGAAGTATATTTGTTTTATTGTAGAATATTACTTCAGGGCAAACACTTTTTCATATAGGAAAATTAAGGTAAATATCTAAGTCTAGTCTATATCTAGACTCCTAAGTTTTTATTAGGATGAAAATTTAATAGAATATAATTATATTTCAGATTTAAAGCAATGTCTAGCCTAAGAACATAACAGAGCCCAGATGTAATCAATGCGGCATTGGCTAGTATTAGGGAAAAGCGGCTCTCTATTAGAAAGGCTTCTAAGGACTTTGGCATTCCACTTGCTACTCTTTACCACAGATTGACAGGCAAGCGGCCTGTCATAGCCTATGCAAAGACCCTACTCACGCCTAACGAGGAGGTCAAATTAGCAAAGAGGAAGAAGAGAAATTTATTAAGTTTCAAGCCTTAGCTGTGGGGCTAATAGAAACGTGCAGTTTAGCAGTAGAAGAACCCCAAAACTGCACAGTCAAAGCTAACTTGATAGTAGATGACATTTTAAAGCTGCCAGCTTTTGTTACAAGGAATAAAAACAAGAAGAAAACAGTAAATGCTCCAACCAAGACGAAACAGAGAAGAAGAGAAGATTAAAAAAGGAAAATAGTGGAGTCCAAGAAAGTAAAGAAGTATCCAGTAATAGATCTATCTGAACGCACAGTTAATTAAAAAAGTAGAACTTGACATCGCCGCAGACAATATTTTTAAGATAGAAGAGGATCACTTGTTGGCAGGAATGTGTCAAGGGTGCAAAAAAGGGGGAGGGGCAGAGGTCTGGGTCCAATCTGATGTGTGTGATGGCTGTTGGCATGCACAGTGCACGAAAAATTGTGCATCCTTAAAACAGGACACTTTTGTTTGCACTGTTTGCTGCCCTGACCAGTGACTGTAGACTATGTTATATTTTATGTTATGTTATTTTATATCTAAACGTATTTTATCTACCTATGTTTATTTTGTAAAAAAAAGCTTATACTGATATTGTCAGTCTACTATGTTGTTCTTTGGTTCTGTGTGCCTTTATTTAAATGTACATATCATACAGAACTAAGTTATTTGGGCTCTAATTTCTTTAATAAAAGTGTTTGCATTATTATTGACATCTCTGTCAGGGGTATGAGAATCACTGTTTGTGAAAGATGTATTTTGCCCGGTCACAAGCTCATGTTGTGATGTTTGTGAACGAGATTCACGTGGGGAGCGTGGAGCAGTCCATGCAAGGTCTGTCCAGGCCCACGGGTATAAATTTCGTGTGTGTCTCGGCTGTAGGAGAGGTACGGACACAAGTCGCCGGGTGACGGTGAACACGAGGAGTACACGAGCTTTAGGATTGCCGTGTTGGCCGGCTGGACTGTACGGCGAGCCTATGTTGTAACTAAGAGACATGGAGATTTGGTAGCGGGAGAATTGTACATAGGTGACATGTGGGGACTCATGTAAATAAAGATTGCTGTAAAAAGGGACTTGAGTTCAATTACTGTACAACAGTTGTTGGTGTGTGAGCCTTGGACCAGAACCCTAGACAACGAAACCTGACAATCTCCAGTGTTATTTGTTAGACTCCCTTAATTAAAAAAATGATTATTTGGTGATTTTGGTTATGTGTTTCCTATGACGTCAAAGTGTTTCCTTTGAAAAAAAATACGCAAAAAAGTGTTTCTCAGGCGGTAGCTTGCTGGGTCAGCTAATATTGCTTTTACACTCTAACCTCGCGTAGTATTACAAAAATGCTTTCACATTATAGTAGTCTTGTGGTCATACTACTTGTAGGTGCTTTCATTTTACTCAATGTCGAGCGGTTTAGAAACTAAGCCTTGAAAGCAAGAAGTCGTGCTAATTTTAGCGTAAAGCGTTTGCAAAGTGGTAATTTACTCTACATCGTTCCTCAGCGTTCCACATCCAGTGAGTGACTTGGACTATTATATTATTAATTATTTTTTTTTTAAAAATGTTTAATGAATCTATGTAAAATTTTCATTTTGAAAGAAAATCGAATATTTTTTGTAATACGACTATTTAAAAATGGAATAACATATAATAATTGTTTATTCACGGGATGTTGTATTTTTTTAAAACTTTAATAAAGACCATGGGGAGTAATACATTTGGAGAAAATTGTACTAACATGTCAAGTTCTTGATTTTTTCCCCAATTGTTTGAATTTAATCTACAATCAGTCACTCAGATTTGATTGATAAATATTTCCCTACAGATAAACCCAAATAAACATAGCCATTGATTTAAGTCAGTGCCTTATTGTTGACTAGATGAAAATCAGTGTAAAAAAAACTTACAAGAAATTTGATATGACAAGAATAAGAAGCACGTGGTATAGCTATTAATTAGTGAGTTTATAGTATGAAGAAAAATGACATCACAGGGCGGACACTGGTAAAGCAACAATATTTGGTACCATCAGAGGCGTCACTAGATTTGGCGTCACCCAAGGCGGTAGCTCATGGTGTCACCCCCTCACGACTTAGCCCATAGACCTTCTTCGGGTCTGTCTTTGACAAATAAAGGGAACATACAGAATCTTACTGTTTGGTGACACCCTTTGTGACGGTGTTACCCGTTTCCAGCCGCACCCCGTAGTGACGACTCTGGCTACAATCATATATTCGACAGGATTCTAGCTGAATGTAAATAATTGCAGGGCATTTAGTCTTTGTTAAAAAGCCTCTCAATATGTATTTTAGTTAGGAAAAATAATTGAAGAAAAGATGCGATGATCTACCTTGCCTCCTAGCATCTGTTATTACTTAGTTGAAGATAATGATTACACACACCATTCCTTTTTAATTGTTAAAACGTATTTCCATTTATGATTTCATCAAGGGGAATATACGTTTCGTAATGTGTTCTTGTGCTTGCTATTTTAGTGTAAAAAAACTGAGGTGTACCGGATTTCGGCCCCGGCTACGGAAAATCCGAACTCCGGCCATTTTTACAAATCCGTCTCAAGTCGGATTTAAAAAATTTGAAAATGGTACATCCCTAACAATTATCCACTTACAGAATATACTTTCCTCCTGCTTCAAAACGTATGTTTTCACTGAATTCGTCAATGCCCAGAAGTACGTCTATTTTCTTTCCAGTCTGAATTGGTCTTTCATTGATTTTGTTTTAATGCAGCATAACAATTTAGTGTTAAAATGTAGTGCATCCGTTATGTGCAGAGACAAAAGAAATTCTCTATTCGATGTTATTTTTGCGCGTATTACGATTATCGTGATTATCAACTCTACGTGATAACCCCCCCCCCAGTTGAACATCACCATTCAATTCAGGTTCACGCGATAAAATACTAGGCATTCACCTAAAACGTCGCAGACAGCTAACAGAACAAGAGAGTGGTTAGTGTGAATTTATCAGTAATTGGTCTGAAAATATTGAATGTCTTGAGATAATAGAACATAGGTGTATTGTGTATTCTCCCCTGAAACGTCCATCCCTTTTACAATGCATGGAATATTGCACAATTAATACAGAGATCTACGCGCAATGTGGTGTTTAATTCAGGAATTAGCAGAAGCCAACTAAAACATACAGATCTACATCACTAATATTCATTTTAAAAAAACTCTCTTTTACAATGATTGCCTAGAAATTTAATTTAGTCTACCGTGAACTGTTAGAAGAAATTCATTGATTACACCCTAGGTAGGTCATTGATGATCCCCTGCATGGCGGCGGTCCTAACCATTGAGACTTGTAAACTTTGCCGGGGGGGGGGGGGCGCCGAAGTAATAGCGAGTCAAAGTAGGGAAAATTCCACCCTTCCTTCGGGAGGTCAACTTAGTGGGAGGCGTTTTTGACCTAGTGTCATGGACGTCCAAGTGGCCGCTTCTAGAAAAGAGCGCTCCGGGAGGGGGGTCCTCTCAGCTTTTACGTCCCCTAGGGAGGCCAGAGAGCTGAAGGGGTTTTCCGGGAAGCCTCATGAAGAGCGCAGGCTCGGAACTGCTGATTTTCTTCCACTTAAAGAATCATAGATTACAGAAATTACACACTAGGAAAAGTAACATGTGATTTTTAAATGATTTGTTAACTTTCATTACAGCAAGGTTAACGAGAGTTAATACAGTTGAACAAATGTTAAAGGGTCATATAGCTTAATAACAATAATGGTGGTGAATTTAAAATAAGACATACGCACTCTAAAAGACAGAACAATAAAGTTGCTGAGTTAACGGTGAAAAAAGCACATATAAAAGTGAGGTAATAACAAATAAACGTTGAACTACTCTTTCAGAAAAAAAAAGCAAAACAATCCTGTCATTTTTTGTAAATGACAACTATCTGGTAGATTTTGTATACTTAAACAAGACTTTGAACATTACAACTAATCATACGAAATTCTAACTTTGTGTTGTCTGCAAACAAGTGGTGAAGCGAAAATTTAAAAAAAAAAGAAAGAAATAAATAATTTCGTGTGATCATAATAATTTTATTATTAAACTTTTAAGGCCATACATTTAAAAAAACAAAAAACACCGGGTATATTTCTATTATGTAATGGCAAACAGCAATTGTCAGACTTGAGGCCTCCAAACCGTTATTTGTAGACGTCACACGCTGATACTGGCTGTACGTAGTTAGGCTATGAAATAGGAATGGCTACTACACATAAGGGCTGGGGTTGGATCTGCTGGGCCGGGTGAGTTGAAATCATACAGGATGTAGGGCGCGATAAGAGAGATAACCCACTATATTAGGTTTACTCTTTGAGGAGTTGTCGGTAATGAGCTTGGTTTATCTACATCTGAGTTTTTTTAACCCTTTTATTGCCGCCCTCTGGTACATCAGATCTTATTCTGTATTAAGAGCGGTTCTAAAATTGTCGTCAATTTATAAGGTTGTGCTTCCAGTGTCAGTAGAGGGCTAAGCTCCAGTTCCCGTGGTTCATATGGTTATAAAAACATTGTTTCTTTTAATTTGTATTGTGTCATGAATAGTAAAGATAAATGGTTATAATGTCTAGGGTTTTTTAAGTCCAGCTGTGATATTTTCCTACACAGATTCGTGAGAAGGTTCTACTTTTCTGTCTGTAATGCATTTAAAATGACTCGTTATATATATATATACATATATATATTAGGGCTGGTAATAATTATTTTAAATTTCATAGTGAACTTTTCAAAAGTTAACGATTAATTTCATTAAGTAATCGTTAATTTCAATTAAAATTAAATTAAAGACAAATGTCTCATTGGAATTAACAAAAACAGGTAATTGACATATTTTTTTGTTTTAACGACCTATTTCCCCTGTGTCAAATACATAGAAAATAACTTTATGGCTTTTTAAACTGCTTTTGACTGTTGTACCATGTTTCTCGGTGATACAGATCCTGCGATCTCTGTTATTTTATTGTTAGTTAACTATTTTTTTAATTAATTGAAAAAAAAAGTAGAATATAAATATTTTCTTCAATTTTAATCAAATTTGTTTTGATGAAAATTATTTTAATCGATAAATAATCCAAACAATTTTAACGATTAATCGAGAAATTAATCGTTAATTTCCACAGCCCTAACATATATAATAAGCTAGTTATAATGAAATTAAGAAGCAATATATTTGAGAACCGCTGTTCTCGATCTCTTCCATCCCAAGAATCTAATGCTCTAAAAGGAAGGAGGAAATTAAGTTTGTGACATTAGTATGAACTTCGCGAGTAAATGCTTTATGAGCTACTAAGTGATTTGACATTTAGATTCACATATGGGATTCTGTACCGATCTTTTCTCGTATTTGATGACATATTATTTCAGCAATATTTTAGGCACTTAGTCATTTTCCTATCCCGAGCCACTTTTTTTTCAAAACTCTAGATTGGTGGACTTTAAGGGTGGAGCTACTTGATTGGTTAAATTAGAGCGGTGGCCTTTTACTAGAGGTTCATGACACTTGTAAAAAGCGTCAATTTATGTGCCAGATTGCGCTATCGGTCGTTGGGTATGTTACATGGCAATCTTGTTCCGATAAAATGGGTTCCATTTCCGGAATAGCCATCCTTTAAACAAGAAGTCTTCCGGACCCTTTATCAATTATGCGATATACAAAGGTATATCACGAATTTATGTATAATTCTATCAGTGGCCAGTTTAATGTCAATTTCAAATTACCCTGTAAACCTACCCAGTGCAAAAAAATGTCTGATCGCCAAATAAAAAAAAATAGTTTACATCATAACTTTTTGACCTATTTTAATTTTCCTTAAAAATAACGACATTATAATGTGTATATCTCTTGCCACCGGACAAGTAAAAATACTATCGCCCCTGAGAATATCTGAGTATACCCACTAGCTGTAGGTCTATAGATATCTGAACCCCCCGGAGACGCCCACGCAATTATCCCCCAGGTGTCAACAGGCATTACGACAAAACGAGCCAGCCCAGGTCCCGGGAACACGCACTGTGAACAGCTTATTATCTGGTCTCCGTAGGTTCTGCCTATCTGACTTTTGGGCGTGGCACAATGTCTTGACATCTGGTCTCAGACCCGGATATAACTCGGCGGTGGGTAATCTGACCATCGTCCAGATAGGTTGTCTGCTCCTGTGTATCTAATGAAGGTTTCTAACAATAATGTATCGTGTGTCTAACGCATTCTAACTCACAATAGAGTGATTTAAATGTCGTGCAATTCTATAATATCTAATTATAATATAATACTACAACTTTTTTTAAAAAAAATGAAAAGAAACAATTATTCATTGGAAAGAAAAATTAATTTTTAAAATTAATTTATATAATTAATTTCTTCGACATTCATCGAACTAGATGTGTATATAGTAATAATAAATATTTATTTCATTATAGCTACTTCTTTCTTCTAAATTAAAAATTTTTGAACATATTTGTTTTGTCAGACCTAGGCAGCAGTATTTAAATGATTAACAGCATCAGTGGGAGGTCATGCGTTATTTTTTTTTAATTACGCCAAAATTTGCTTTCCAGGCAGGAAGTTGAAAATCCCACTGGAAATCAACTTTAAAATAATGATTCTTTTGTCAAATTTGTTGCCGATAATAAATCAACACATTACATCACGAAAACATCAACGAACGATCGAGCGGCCTTCAACCACTACACACTACAACTTTACGTCCAAAGTAATGGGAACATTAAGATCGCTTCATGATGTTTTCATAGTTCACATAATGCTCTGTAATAAAATGCCATGTTTATACGCGATAAGAGGCAGGGTGTGAGACATTTCATCTCAGAAGTTTACCAATAACTTCCTGGACGACTTGTGGAGAGGGTTCTCACCCATAATGTCTAATGCGATGAGATGGGTGTGTTTGTGTGGCTTAACTCACATTAAGTATTCTGTTATCTCAGCTCCGGCTTGAAGTGGGCCGTAACTCGCTATCTGCACGTATTTGTTGCTAAAAAACTCTCGAAAAGTAAATTTTGTCGTTAACTCTCTTTTCTACAAATTTTATGGATGAAAACAGGCACATGAAATACACTTGAAAAACAATATTCAAACATATATAAGAGATAAATTGGACCATCAGTATACGTTCTAAATAAATATATTTTTAGTATAAGAAGAAACATGATTTAGTCCTCTATAAACGGATCTTGATATAATGGAGCTTATCAGTTCCAGTGAACATTATTTTATTGGATCTTCGTTAGCATATCCAGATATATATGAAATATGACCATTAATTACAAAATAAACATATCTAATTATATAGTACCTAAATGTTCTTTCTTGTATACAAACATCAATGACAAGTCTCCAGAGTATCTGCCCTCAACGCTTGCCAAACGCAACCTTCAATATCAGGCCTTTAAATGTTAAATTGGAAAAAATTTCGATAAAATTTAAACTTGACTTGATATTCGGATTGCCATCGACAAGAGAGTATCACCCATCAGTTAAAAACTCATTAAATTCATCAGTTAACTTGATCAATAACAAAGATTTAATCTACATCCAACAGTTGACTAGGGCTGCAGACGTCATAATTTACCTGCTCACAATTTTATCTTTGTCTTGAAAACAGCTATAGTGATCAGACTGCGATGTTTTGTTTTTGTCTTGGAAACCACCCAGGGCTTCATGTTGGCGTAGCTGAGTCTAGATCCCCGGGGGAATTATCCCAATTTCTGTCTACTTGGATTTCCCGAAACGTCAACGTTAAAAATAATTGTGTTATTTGTGTTTGATTAACATTTGTAATGGAGACTTATCAAGATATTTTGTTTGAATTCTCGCCATGAAATGCACTAACTTGGCGTCCAGCGTAGGGTTAAAAATGATCAGGAATGTGCCACCCAGCAACAACTGTACTATAGACAGACATGGGACAGGTTGCCACTGCACTAGCTGGGGAGGATGCAGGTTGTCAATATACTAGCCGGGAATGGGGCAGGCTGTCAATATACTAGTCGGGGATGGTGCAGGTTGTCAATAAACTAGCTGGGAATGTTGCAGATTGTCAATATACTAGCCGGGAATTGTGCAGGTTGTCAATATACTAGCCGTGAATGATGCAGGTTGGCAATATACTAGCCGGGAATGGTGCAGGTTGTCAATATACTAGCCGGTAATGGTGCAGGTTGTCAATATACTAGCCGGTAATGGTGCAGGTTGTCAATAAACTAGCCGGGAATGGTGCAGGTTGTCAATATACTAGCCGGTAATGGTGCAGGTTGTCAATATACTAGCCGGGAATGGGGCAGGCTGTCAATATACTTGATGGGAATGGTGCAGGTTGTCAATATACTAGCCGGGAATGGTGCAGGCGGTTACTGTACTTGCCTGGGATAGGACAGGTTGCCGTTGCGCTAGTTCCAGCTCTGACCGAAATATAAGACTTATGAAGGATAGAAACTGATCCTTGGAGAATTAAAAATTCTTATTCCATTGCCTCATTGATCCTTTTTACATGCTTACTTTTAGACGTACATCTAAACACTTATTTACTTCTATTACTTTTAAATAATCCAACAATTACATAATCCAACAATTAAATAATCCAATTGTTTCTCCTTTTCAATATTTCAGTCCATTTCACTGACCCTGCTGATGCCACATCCAACATCTTCAAAACCGGCTGCACCGGTCAGAGAATTCTCCTGAACTGCTCGACCCATCACAAGATCGCCATCAAGCGGGTCTACTTTGGCGTCAACAAGAATTTTGACTGTAATCCTGACTCGCCACGCTACAAAAACGTCAATGCCGAGGGAGGCAGAAAAAGGTGGGTGATTGCTATATGAAGGGGTTTAACATCTGAATCCTTAGGTATGGGTAGAAAGACTAAGGGCTAAAGCTAACTTTTATGAGCTGTCAATATACAACAAAAGGCTCAGTCGGCCTGTGCCCAAGGAAAATATTACACAAACCAAATATATTTTACTCCGCATACAAGGAGCTTAGAGGATCCATTTATTAAAAAAAAATTAAAAATCTGCTATTTGAAGAACTACACGTTTATATCCATCCATCGATTCATCCATCATTAGGTGTTATAGAAAAATTTTTTTTTACAAATGTAATAAAGATATAAAACTCAACCTGGTGAGATCTATATTAAAATATGCATCTTCTTCATGGGACCCATCCACAATAGAAAACATTGATAAACTAGAACAAATTCAAAAAAGAGCTGCGAAATTCATTACTGGAGAATATTCAAAACTGACAAGAGTAACACCATTAGTTAAATCATTAAACCTTGAAACACTAGACGATAGAAGAACCAAGAGTAAATTAGTAATTATACACAAAGAAATTCATTCTAATTTAGAAATACAACACACGAATAACTTAATACAACTCTCTGATAGACATTATGATAAAAAAACACCTTTCCTAATCCGTATGCAAGAACAAACACAGACAAGTTTTCTTTCTTCCCGTCCGGTATTCGGGAATGGCATGGGTTGCCTGAAGAAACCAGGAAAGCCAACACTTTATCATCATTTAAAACTCTAATAATAATGTAGGATTAAACACAAACAATAGATAAACGTAGGACGCAATAATCTTCTGTACAGAAGAGCGTCTGTAACATATAAGATAAGATCCATCCATCCATACATCCATCCAACCATCCATCCATCCATTCATTCATCAATCCATTCATCCATCCATCCATCAATCCGTCCATCCATCCATCAAATCATTCATCTATCTATATTTAGATATGTAGTAACTAAATAAATAAGACCAATTATTGAAGTGCTTTTACACACTCGCGTTACTAAATAAATCCATTAAGTTTAAGTAATTATATTTAAATAAATCCACCATTTTGTTCCAACTGTTTTTCTTCAGCCGTTTGAATGTCAATATCAGCTCAGCCGACTGCTGCAAGCCCAGCCACCAAGACTGTACGGTGGACTACGAGAACATGTACCCTACCCTCAACACAAAATGTTCTGGGTACCCCAGCTGTGAACTGGAGGTCCAGAAGATTGCCACTCGTGACCCGTGCCGGCTGAAATCTTACACTGATTACATGACCATAGTCTACGATTGTATTGACGGTACGTTAGTTGTGTATAATTGTATGTGGAGGTAGGGCACACAGTATCTAACACTGAATACATGACCCTTGTCTACGATTGTATTGACAGTACGCTACCTAGTATCTTACACAAATTACATGATAGTTTTGCCGGTACGCTACCTAGTATTTTACACTAATTACACGACCAATGCCTATCATAGTATTGACGATACGTTACGCACGACAGTTGTGTATAATTGTATGTGAAGTTAGGGCACACAGTATCTAACACTGAATACATGAACCTTGTCTACGATTGTATTGACGGTACGCAACCCGGTATATTACTATGATAACATAACAGTCGAGTATGACTGTATTGAAGGTTTGTCGCCTTCACGCAACCCTCGCTGACCAGATGACTCACTGTAAATGACCGCATGGATCGCAGACCAAATACAATCTTAATCTGAAGAAGTCTTTTCCACTGCGAATTGTGTATCCTGGAAATGGGAGGATAAAATTTTTAGATAGCACGTTGAGGTCATAAAGGAATTCATTATTTTAGATTAACTCTTCTTTGCAAATGCTTTAAATGAACAATTTCTATTTGTTTCCTTATATAGGATTTTGCGTGTCCTGTCTTAATATCCACGGATGCGTTTGTCCTTATATCACAATATTCATGAATGTGTTCATCTTTTCATGTAGTATCCAGTATTTGTAGCTAAGAGGGGGGATATGATCTTCTTCGTATTCCAATCTGAAAGCTCCCGGAATGAATGGGGAAAGTCTCTTGGTGTGCTCTCTCCTTTGATCGGCGGCACCACAGTTTAGGAAGTCTTTAAAAATGTGTGAGATTGTGAAAACAAAGAGAAATTTAAGAACAATAATTTAAAGGCTTAAAAATAAAATTATGGAGTATTTGCACATCAGAGCGCAACGAGCACACTAGGCTAACAAAGATAGTGTTAGCTCTTTTAAAGGAAGCATTTGCTCGTTCATTTATTCATTCAATGTATTTGTCCTGTCATAACACACACGAGTGCTTGATCAGATGGTTTTAATGAGCCATGTGGAAACAATATTACAATATTTCACCACCAGGTGGAGACATCGCTAACTTTTGTACCGATGACGTCAGACGTGGCAAGTCCCTCTACCTGGCCAACCGAGGTTACCCTCTGGCCATCAAACCCCAGCCCGAGGCCTCGGAATGTCAGTGTACTATCAGGACAGACCACGAGCAGGTAACGTCAGATTTACAGGTTGGAACGTAAACAAACCAAGAGGTGAGCAGGTAGCTTTCGGGTGGCCTCGGATAAGATATGGAATTCAGTCAGTTCTGCTCTGCTCTGGGTTGGCTCGGTGCATCGGAAAGAGGAGGGTTTTTTTGGTTGGTTTTTTTAAAAGGCAAAGGTAATTAAATTGGTCAAAACTATCTTATATACCTGGTACTAGGCGACAGAAATGCATTCACAATCTTCATTGCTGGTAGAGGCTTCAACTGTGGAGCAAGAGTTGGTACAGCATAAGGATAAGACAGCGGTATTTGGATTGGGCAATAGATGATGGAAGACTGCAAATTATTAGGCAAACAAATCGCTCAATGTTAAGGTCTGTGTGAATGAACACGGAGTGCCTTAAAAACAGGTCACCTTAGCATCGAGCTCCTTAAATACCCTTCACATTACAACCGAGCTCATTAAAAACCTTTCACCTTATTACTAAGCCCATTAAAGAACCTGCACCTTTGATTGTGATCCTAATGCCCTTTTAGTGAAATTTTCAGAAACGCAAATTTAATATGGAGCATACATGTCCTTTAAACTCCAGGAACTCAAAATGGCAGTTCATTTATCAACTACTACAGAATTGTTTGGTATTGACGTGATAAACACTTCATAAGAGCTACTTAAAAATATAAAGATATTATCATTTATTATTTTAGGCTTGAAAATACAAACTCCAAGAGGTTGCATTGGTGAAAATCTATTTAAAAAAAAAAAAAAAAAAACTTTGTATTGTTGTAAACTGTTGAATTTAAGTTTAGGCCACATCATGTTTTGGTTTTTTTGTTTTTTTTTAACTTTGAGCATTACTTTAGCTGCTTAAGATTTTTGAAAACTTATATAACTTTTATACTTGTACCTTTTCTTAATAAAAAAATACCACCTTTTAAGCTTAAGTTTAATTCGCCAGTGTTTGATAATTTCACAGAAAAACTATTGGTCGTTTGATTTTTTCCTAAATTTTGTTATAGTAAATCAAACCTGTCTCCTGACCAAATTGTCACTTTTCATTTTGTATGTGTAAAATTTAATTATTGAATGAGTTTCCACTTTCACCAATTCATTAGTACATTGTAAAATGGGAGCAAAGTACTGAATGAAACTTCTACTGATTGTATCAATTCCATGTTAACTAGCGGGTATTGCTCTAATCATCAGGGTATAAGTGTCCACACCATCGATGTGCTATTAGCCTGGGAGGGTAACGAATGTAAGAGGACGCTGAAGATCCAGGATCCAATGTCCTACAACAAGCAGATCCAATGTGCTCACATGGGACTTTACGGATTCAGGTCTATTTATAGCCGTCCTGTCAACAATGTCACGATAACTTTGTCCAGTCAAGCTGGGGACAGCATGGCATTTTTGTGGCTGCAAGCCAAAGGTAAATAATATAATAAGGGGTTTGATCAATTAGCTCTTGGCCGATTGAGGAAATTTAAAAAATCATATCATTTCAAATTACAATTGATAATACCAAAGTACAATTAGATTTCCCATCCTTGATACCACCAAAGTAACAATTGCCCCCCAAACCCTGATACCGCCATTTCCCAAACCCTGTTACTGCAAACATTTCCCAAACCCTGGTACTGCCATCATTTCCCAAACCCTGATACTGCAAACATTTCCCAAACACTGATATGGCCAACATTTCCCAAACCCTGATACTGACAACATTTCCCAAACCCTGATACTGACAACATTTCCCAAACTTGATACTGCCAACATTTACCAAACCCTGATACTGCCATTCCCAAACCCCGATACTGCCAAAATTTCCTAAACCCTGATACTGCCATCATTTCCCAAACCCCGATACTGCCAAAATTTCCTAAACCCTGATACTGCCATCATTTCCCAAACCCCGATACTGCCAACATTTCCGAAACACAGATACTGCCAATGTTTCCCAAATCCTGATACTGCCAACGTACCAACATTATACCTAATCTTTATGTTATCAAAGTACCAATAGTTTCCAAATATATATGGAAGGTTTGTTACATGACAAGATTTATACCACTAAAAGATTTCTAAGCACATTTTGACCAATTTTCAATTATATAGCAACAACTTTATGGTAGATTTTTTACGGTAAATAACTTTATGTTTTACTTAATACATTCGATTTAATAACAAGATTAAATGTTTCAGCGATGAATGAAGCTTCTTATTTTAGGGATATTTCCAGGTTTTGATAAATTAATGTCTCAATCTATAATAAGTATTGATTTCATTCCCTAAAAAAAAAGCCAATGATGCTGATGGCATGGTTGAAATATTGTGTGGTCAGTCCCTGCAAGACCTTCTGAACAGAATCAGACATGAAATGGAGGCTAAGAACAGAGAGAACAAGCGGACGACGGAAGCGGAAGTAAATGTGACAACGTCCACTGAGTCTCCAACCAGTGAAGCAGTTGACCCTAACAATGGAACCAATGTACTAGTGGCAGCCAGCACTCACAGTCTTAATTCAGATCTAGGTAAGAATCAACGATCGGGCAATTACAATGGAATTATTTTTTCTAAGGATTTTAATTACAATTAGGGACCATCCATAAAGTATGTCACGCTCCAGAAGGGGGAAGGGGTGTAAGAAAGTGTGACAGGGGGGTGTCTGGCCATGTGTGACGTCATGGTGCTTTAAGTTAAATTTTAATTATTTAGTTAATAAAAAAATATTTTTGTACGAAAGTGTGACGTACTTTTAGGGAGTGGGCGTCCGAGATATGTGACAGTTTGTTACAGGGGGAGGGGGGAGTTAAAAATGGTCAAAAATAGGGTGATGTACTTTAAGGACGGCCCATTAATGGCGAAATAAGCAGATTCAAAATGGTTCGTGTTTCTTTGGCGATAATTTTTTAGCTGTAGAAAAGAGTCAAAGCATTCTTTTTTCCATTAGAGACCAAAAACAATGGTTCATGCATCCCGAGCATAATTGATTCATATTATGCCACTGCTATTATTACAATTTTATTTTGTGCTAAACTAAAACAAGGCTGAAATGAACGGAAAATTAAAAACCTAAATGCTTAGTTAGATTAAAAATTTTAAAACCTAACAACATGCCTATTCATTCTCTTATCTTTTTCAGCGGCTATTGTTGGGGGTATTGTTGCTGCGGGATTTATTCTTATTGCAATGGTCATTATTGCAATGGCTCTGCATTGCAGAAGGTACAGAAAGATTAATTAAGCAACGATTTTTAAGATAAATTAAGAATTTTAATAATAAAATAGCTTATATGTATAGATTCTATATGCTGAACAGAATTATAAAGTCAGTTTCGATTTGTTTTGAACAGAGATAAATTCATGTATTGTAATGTCGAAGTTAAACTGGTTATGGAAAAGCAAGAAGCGTTGTTTGAGATAAAAATAAAATATGCAATTTTTATTATTATTAAGTAATGAGGAGTTCCTTAGAAAATGAAATTTCATTAAAACTATAGTTATTACTTCCAGTTGGTAAAATGTGTCGCTTATTCAATGCTCACAATGTTCTTGTTAAACATCAAAACTACTATGAAGACTTCATTTTCAATTTATGTAAATAAATATTCGTCTATACCAACAGAACTAGAAAAGAAAAAATGTCCAAGCCACTGGACCTGTACCAGACTGACACCTCAGAGCCGTTGGACCTGTCCTCCTACTGTCGGTACGACTATGACGACGAGCACCTGTGCTCTATCAGCAGATCGCCCATCAAGATGGCGGCCATGGCGGACGACGAGTCCGTGACCACCCATCACGTTAGGCCGAACGGCTTCACGACTCTGTCCCGTGCCGAGGATTACCGCCCACACAGAGATCCGACCCCAAGCCCTCCCCTTCCAGCTGGGATCTCGACCCCTCCACCCTCGGCCCAGAACCAGCCCTTGCTCGCGCAGAGGTCATACCGGGAGGTCTACTACCCGGGTGATCTGTCCCTGAGGTTTGTCAAGCCGCTGGTCAACAACGGCAGGAGTACAACAGTCGTGGCGGAAATTCAACACTATCAACCGCATCACCACGAAGAAGGCCACACGACCCTCCCCACAAACAGGAAAGCGGTTCTCATCAGCTCCGGACCGAAGAGCCCACTGGGTAAGCGCAGCAAGAGTGTGACCTTCTCCCAGCCCGTCGCCATGGTGACGCCTCTGAACTCAGAGTCTGAATACTACACGGATGGAAAAAATCAACTTAACTCAGATGATTATCCAAGCTACGACAACCTTAGTAAGATGCCCGTCCCTGAATTCCCCAAGGAACCGGAGACACAAGATTATCCACTCATCATAGCTAAACCTGAACTGATTAAAATCCCAAGATGGGAAAAGGAATACCGAGAGGAGAGCCCCAGCAGACCAATGTCCACCTTTCAGAACAGCCCAACATCACCTGATGACCTCAAGCCCTTTCCGGCCCCACCCCCTGACCTGAAAATCATCACAGACAACGATGACATTGCCTATATGTCTGACTCGTCGTCCAGCTTTTGGTCACCAACCAAACTGAATGGTAAGCCTCTGAACATGCCGAAACCCCAGCAGGCAGAGATGTATGAAACAGGTGTTTAACATACGGCTTTTTTTCAATCAAATTTAATATGTGCCTTCGGAAATTGAAAGTTAGAATTTTTAACTAGAGAAAGGATTGGAAATGATGCAATTAGAATTTATCAAGGAATGACAACGCAATGACAAAATGAATGTAACTGAAAGAGATTTTTATTGAAGTGTTCAAGATCACATTTATAAAAAAAATGCATAAGTTTTTTAACTACTCTCATCGATTAGATAATTTTAATGGACAAATGAAACACTAAAACTTGTTTACCTAAGTGCAATAATGCAGCAGAGACTTTTTTCTTTTTATAATTGTGAAAACTGGTTTTTTGAATTTGTTTTGTTTTTGAAAGGGCAGTAATCCACATTCTCTGTTTCTGCTTCATTTATGTTTTTATTCTTTTTGTCTACTTTGTTATATTCAAAACTGTTTTAATTAGTTGTAGTAAAAATTGTGAGCACCATGTCTAAGCCATAATCCCCCAAAATGTTCATGGTATATTAAGATAGAATAAATCCCTAATTTTTATGGTGGGGACTACTTATTGTGTCAAAATAGAAGTTAAATGATTAGATAGTTTTCAACAATAAGTAGTTGTCAGGAAGAGAAAATTCAGAAATTCATTTACATAAATACTGTTTTGATCTTAAAACTCTGGAAAAATGACTTGGAGTTGAAAACTTTTCTGTACGATTTTTGAGTTAAGTTTTTTAAACGGTACAATTGCGTTTTTAATGAGAAATAAGCCATTCATTTACACTTCCTGCTGAATGTTAAAACTGCTTCTTTTGTGTTGAATTTTAAAAAAAATTACATCATCAATCTTCCAAGACAGTTGCATGCTTGTTCTACTGATTTTTAATGAAAAAGATTCATAGACAGAGATTTGTATGAATGTTTATACGTGTAATCAGCAAAGTGTATGTTTTAATTCCAAAATATTGTTTATTATCATTAAAGTTAGGTTTTTTGAGACTTGTTTTTGGTACTGTCTATAAGTGAGTAATAAGTCAATGGTTAGGATCAAGTTAAAAAATCAAAACAATTATTTTCATTCAAAGATTAATAAAGAATCTAATCTTTTTATCAGCGTTTTAAAAATCAAAACAAATATAAAACATTGTATAAAAAAATAATTAAAATGGAAAACCCTTAACATATGTTAAGAAGAAAAACAAAGCACATGTCTGTACACTTTTTTTTTTTCAAATGATACTTTGCTGGCCAAAAAGTTTTCAAAAAGATAGGCGCACATCATTTTTTTAAGGTTCTAAATAATGTAATTTTATTATAATAAAAAGAGTTATAAAATGCCTAAATTGTATTTATTAGCCACTAGGCTCTTTGTAAAGAGTTTTCTATTTAATGTAACATTTTATTTTTTAATTATTCAATGACAATCTACCAGAAAATGTAGTCATTTGTAGTGCAATTAATGAATTTAGCTATTCAGCATTGATGTGACCAGTGGCGTCGCTAGGGGGGTGCAGAGTGGGCGGGCCGCCCCGGGTGACACCATCAGGGGGGTGACACCAGGCCATAAATTCTAAATATTCCCGTTATTTGGCAGTGGAAAACTCGGAGGATTTCTATGGGTTAAATCATGAGGGGGTGACACCAAAAGCTACCGCCTCGGGTGACATCATGAGCTACCGCCCCGGGTGACACCAACCCTAGTGACGCCTCTGGATGTAACTGCTTAATATTGCAATAAACTTCAAAAAAAATTTTTATTTAAAATTTAAATCATTGTGGTCCTTTTTAAAATACACTAGAATAAAATTTAATTCTGAAAAATGAATCTTAAAACTTATTTTAGAATCATTAACCTATATTCCTTAATTAAGCTTTCTTAGTATTATATCATGCTATGTGAAAGTTTTTTGCCTTTAAAAATAATTAAACTCAAAATGACAATGAATGAAATTATTGACATGTAGGCTTTGATTATTTGTCATGGCTTGGTTGTTTCCTTTAGTCGTAAAATTTATTCTGTATAATAGCAATATTAAATCATATTAAAAATGTCATTATCAAAAAAGGTGTAAATTATAGTGATAATACTCTAAAGATATAATATTATAAGATGCGCTTAATGTTATTATTTTTGACAAAATATTTCTTATGTAATTATTTTTTTACCATATCAAAGCTAAATAATAAAACCTAAAACGTAACAAAATTAAGATGAATTAAAAAAAACAACACAAATATCTTTCACAACTTAAGTTAATATCATATATTGTCAATGGAAAAGCATTTTAAGATTATTTTGTTACTGCTTTGAATTTGCTATTACCACCAAATTTTAATATGACACCTCCTGAAACATCAGCCCCTTAACACATCATTAAATAAAAAAAAATTATTGATCCTAAAAAATAACTTGAATGCTTTCTATGAAATTTAAGCAACTACCATAATTTTTGGGTAATCATTAATCAATAAATAATTGACTTGTTTTTCTTAAACATCATTTTCATTTTAATTATATAAAAAACGTTTCTCAGAGAATATAACATTTTGCCAAAGTATTAATTATAAATAATAAAAATACAAAACAAAGCAACATTAGATTTTTAAGATAAATATTTTATTGTAATATTTCTTCACATAACATGTTTTAATAAGCCAAAAATAAAGATATTATTTTTAAAAAAGTGGAAAAAAAAATGTATTTTTTCTTAAAGTCAAAAATAATATTTTTCATTATTCCCAATAAATTTTATTAACTTAAAGTCACCCATGAGCAGATATTAGCTTCCACTAATAGACAAGTCTAAAATTTAACACAAAACATATAACTTTTAAAATAAAATATTTATTTAATAGAAGAAAATTTAAATGCACTTTAAATCCTTTCTGCCATTTCTCAGCAAATTTTGATAATGTGACAATATTAAGATTATTTTAAGTAGTAAATGTTTCCTTCAAACTTAAAAAAAGATAGATATTAAATTTAAACCTTAAAAAATATTGTACTTTTTCTAGGTTTAAAAATAAACAAGAACTGATGTACATAGATGTTAAATATATTACGTAAATATTAAAGAAGTATTGTCACAAAAATGCACATTATAATAACACAATCCCTTGCTTGATAGAGGTGGCTAAATGAAACTTGTTAACACTACTTCACTTGCCCCATAGGCCGTCATTGTTTAAAAAGAGTTATTATTATAATGTACATTATAATAAGCCATTTTGTATAAAGTTCATATTTTTTCTGTTGCTTTTTCTAAATATCATCATCATTCCATTTCTTAATTTCATTAATTTTCTATGAAAGGAGACAACCATGACAAAGCTCTGATCGTTTCCTTATGTTTACAAAAGCAAATATTCTTGTTATATTACTTATGAAAAGGATGGAGTGTGGATCCAGTCATTTGAATTTCATGTCGTCAACATTTTTAAATCATTTATTACATTTTACTTCCATATGCATGACTGAACATAAAAATATGTATATATATCACAAGAATTAACGACTATTAATGTGTTGTTCCATTTAATTAGTTTAATAGTATTTCTTAAATTCATATTTAATTTAGCTTTAAGGCTTTGAGAGTAAAATAGTTCATGTTACATTTGTCACAAGAAATTTAAATTTTTTTCTAATTGTGTTTTTAAAAAAATATTAACAAGTCGTTTTATTTTAAAAAAAAAAAATTAATACTGAAATTTATTAAAATTGAGCAACCTTTGTTAAACTAATATTTTAAATGATAATATAAAATTGTACCCAGGCTTAATAAATAATGTTCTCCATCATCAACTGATCTTCACTAATATAAAGTTGCAGAGCATGTTACTGAAAAATGAAGATCCATCCAAAATACATTAAATTTTACTTATCATTAAAACTGTTTTTACATTTTTAAATGATATTAATAATCTTAATACATATTCAAGGCAATCTTTAAAATAGCAATGTTTGTGAAAAATAAGAGCCCTTTAAAGTTTTCAATGATTATTTATCTCTAAATCATATAGAATGGAGAAAAACATTTAGTCTTAAACAGAATATGAAACAAAAAGAAATAAGTATAATTATGATTAAGAAGCTATATTAATGTGAGGCTGGTTTTTTTGCAATAACAATAAATAATACATTAATCAAACAGAAAAATGAAAGTGCTTTTTAAAAAAATGAAATGTTACATATTGTTTTAAAATTTAACCTTTTTAACAATAGTTCCATATTTTTTATATTATTATATCACACTCAATTTCATAAAAAAGTTGATATTAATCTGAAAATATCATTATAATTATTTGATATTAAATTAATTTTGTTACAATTTAATAAAAGAACTAACTTGAGGTCTTCAAATGACATTGTAATAATAGACATTTTAGAAATTAAATCATTATCATTAAAATTATGTGTAGGCACCTGTGATGTCACCAGCAAATTCACATACTTATGAAGGTGCAACTGATATATCCCCTAGTGCTTTTGCCCACATTTTTTGTGTGTCCACTTATTTTGAGATCAATAACACTCCAGTGCCTTGCAATGCCTGTTAATATAATTCAATCCACGTAGTTTTTTGGTTTTGTATACATTTTAAAAATTAAGCCTAAAGGTTACATTTTAGAATTGTATTTGAAACCCATGACAAGTCATACATTTTATTTAAAAAAAATTATCATTTTCAAGAATAAGTGAAAGTTTTTCAATATTTTAAAATGAATGTTGTGTCGTGCGTTACACTTTTGAACTAATCAAAAAGATGCAAATGAATCATTAAAAACATGAACATATTTTTTTCCTATTACCAATGTGAATATATTTTAAATACCAATTTTAGTATTGTATTAAGTGATAAACTAAAAAATTAAATTAAAGAAAATCTAAAACCATTAGCAGAATCAATGTACATTTTGAAATCTTATCTGGTGTTCACTGTTGGTCCTATTATTTACCATTTTAAATTTTTGTTAACCATATGATACATGATATGCAAGATACCCAACTTTTACTTATTTTTAGCTCCCAACTGTACCATTAAACATAAGAGAATTTTGAAATTAAGTTACAGACAAAAGTCAGCTTTCAACTAGTAGATCTATACAATTTATTATTAATAACTTCATATAGTACAGCGTATTTACGTCATTTTTATAACTACTTACACCCAGTGCTCGATTTAGGAAAAAACCAGTGCCGGGGATGAAAATTTTTTCAGCAGAGCCGGGGATAAATGCCATCCCCGGCGGGGATGGTAAAGGTTATAACAGAGCCGGGGATGGAGCCTCGCAGTGCCGGGGATATCCCCGGCATCCCCGGCGGTAAATCGAGCACTGCTTACACCTCTATTAATTTAGTAGTTATTTATGGCATGTAAAATGAACCAGTTAATAAATAACATGAGATGGAACAATAAACTTTAAAAAAAAAATAAAAAAATTTGACTTCATTTTCCTCCTCATTTTTGACTGTGAATGTGCATGAACTTTCTACTTTGTCTGCATCCATGTCTTGGAAACCAATATTTAAAAAAATGTTTAGTTTAAAACAAATAGGCTGAATAGGCAACTTTGAAAGTTAAATAAAACCTAGAAATTAATTAGGCTTATTCAATTGTATAAGAAACAAATAAAGTAGCGTTACTTATTCGTCTATATTCTATAGGTAATTAAAATATGTACTGTAATTTGGCTTTTACTCCAGAAATATCGAAAAGTGTTTATTTACTCTTCTGTTCTTTTCTTCACTCTTTTAAGTTTCTGGTCTTATTTATTAGCAGGACATACATATTTGCTAAGTTCTGTGTGTGTTGTTGTTTCGCCTTTGACCAACAATTTTCTTACATAAAAAATGCCAACAAGATATGTGTAAAAAATAATGTTGCCCATTGCAATATCTTAATATTATCTTATTATTAGTATATTACAGATAACTCCTTTGTATAGAGGATTACTGTGTCTTAATTAGCAAGAAGATTATCTATGGTTTGTCTTTTAATAGGCATTTAAAATTAGCAAAATCTCCTCATTTGTTTAATTTTACACGAGAACATAATTTATTTTAACAATTAATGCCATGTCTTGTCCCTTGCATGACGTTAGAAAATTTTTTAATGAATTTTGTTTCACACTAATTCACTTAAGTTTGTAAAAAGGGGTCGCTTGAAGTGTATTGATTTGTGGGGGAAAACGAATACTTACAGAGCTCTTAGAGGTTTATTGTATGCTTTGTTAATGGGGTCATTTTTAGCGTGATCTTTAATTTAAAAGAAAAATATAAACAAAGTTGGCATATCTATCACTATGACCTATTACTATTTAAATATAGTTAAAATATGCATACTTTATTGTTGTTGTTTTTTTTTAGTTGACATTATAGACGAGTTATCACAGGCCATCCTTATTTTAAAAATGAATTTATGATCCAGTTTAATTATTTGTTTTGTAACATAATAGAGTTTTCGTTAGAAGAGACGAATTGGCTGAAGCGGTTGATAGAAGTACTTCGTACTTCAAATAGGATGCGTTTCATTACTGGGTAAGGTCACAAAAATGTATCTCCATTTTCTAGAGTCATTGGTATTTGGTAAGAAATATGTGTGATTCTCTTTGTAGGATCAAGACTTCGACTAACATGACAAGGCTTACCACACCCACGGCGCGACTCAAAATAAGGTCATCGCAGGGGCGTAGCTAGGGTAGGGGGATGAGATCCCAATTCGAAAGTTACCCCCGGGCATCAACTTGAGAGGGGCCCAAAAGGAGTGTCCGAATTTTTTTATATGAAATATTACATCAACGCCATCTAAGCAGGGCCCCCCAAAAAAGTTGACACTTGAAAATCATGGGGTAGAGAAAGAAAGATCACGTGAGAGGCGCGTGGTAGAAGGTTAGAGAGAAAGAGAGAGAGGGAGAGACAATATGGCTGAAGTGTTAGTAAACGTTTCCACCATGTGAATCCTGAAGTTTATTGTTTTAAATTGTGATTTGCGTAATCATTGGATATTTCATTATTAAAGTGTATTTGCTTAAAATCAATTACTTTAAAGAATTATAGTACGAGAGATAGTACCATTTGATAAGACCTATAAACACCCATGAAAAGAGATGTGTGACAAATATCAGGCCCCCGGGCCCCCCACATCCCTGAAAATTCCTAGCTACGCCACTGGGGCATCGCCATACAGGACCAGGTATTCGTCCATTGGTAGGGCTACTAAAATTTGCACCATCTAAAAGTATTATAGGATCATCTGACCAAAATTAAGAAAGTAGGATTGGTCCTGGGCTTTGGGGTGCGTATTGGTCTATTCACGTATTGGTGGTGGAATGTAAACAAATCTATAATATGAAAGCATAAGCTATGCAGCACCTCTTATAGAGTCTCTCGCGTTGCCACGACGCATAACATCAATACGCCTTTTGAAATCTGCTCTGTACCATGTCTAGCCAAATATTGAAGTTAAACAATTACACTAAAGGACTATCAGGTCAATCCTAATGGTCCTCGCGTTATTTTCTGGTTTGTGTTCTTTAAAGTAAATTCTAAAAAACTATATTTATAGTGCTGTATCAAAACTTAACCGATATTTTTACTGCTGAACCTAAAATTTAGATTTGGCTATTCATAGAGCCCTTAAAATAATTAACCAAACATTCTGTATTACATTTGAGCATATAAAAGGAAATAAACGCCAAGTTCTGATTAAATTAGGACAACTTTTAGTTTAAAACTTTCATGTATATAATGATTATGTCTGATTTTAATTAATTCAAAGTGGTGCAAGGAGTAACACATTAAAATAGTATAGTCGTTCATTTACACAATCTCTCATCCTCTGTCTTAAATGTTGAACTACTTTTCCTCAGCAAGATTTACCCATCATTAGAACTTTCTTACCCTCTCTTTACTAATCATTTCCCATGTTTTCTTAAAAATATTCTTTTCTATTTGTTTCACTCTGTCGTATCTTGTCTTTCTAATTTTTCTGTTACTTCTATAAAATAATAAAATCAAAAGGGATTTCACTTCAATGCTCTTTATTTATTCCAAAGATCCTTAACTGTGCCTAAAGGTATTTGACATCTAAATTTAAAATAATAAAAAGTCAATTTTTATTTTCGTTGCTTGATCTTAAAACGGTGTATTAAAAACTTCAATTTGGAAAAGAAGATATTTTCTTGCGATTATGTTTCTTCCTTGTCTGAGGTAATATTGCTGCTGGCTGACAACAAATTTCTTGTTTAGTTCGAATTATGTCTTTTGCTGTTTCTGAAAGCACCACGTAGATTTATAACTAATTTATATAGATCTATATGCAGATTTCAAATTAGACTTCTTCTGTGTTAAAAATAGGGGCATACGTTTTGAAAAAAAATGTTTCACTCAACCAAACAATTAAAATCATTCCAAAAACATTACGCATACAATTCTGGTGATTTAAAAAAAAATTAGTTAAAAATATCTCAACACACACATACACACACACACACACACACACACACACACACACACACACACACATACACACACAGAGAGAGAGAGAGAGAGATGCACACAGAAACACACACACACACACACAGAAACACACACACATCTCCAGATTGTGACGTCGTTCCTCTAAAGCACGTTTCTCAGGTAATTATATTGACTTTTGGACAAATGAAGAATTAGATGTCTTGGTTAAGTTCACTTTGACCTTTTCACCAGACTTGCCTGCCATTTCAAACCCTTGGATGCACTTAAATTAGGCAAGCGCGTTTTTATACATAAAAGCTTATGACTCAATTACGACCTTAATCTGCTTTATTTTAACACAAGTCCCAACAAGAGTTAACACTTCTCCAACTGTCATTTCCGAAATAAAACAAGTAAGTCAGAGGAAGTGGGAATGCGCTAAATTTTGTTGTAACTTCAAAATCATGCGACATTGTTTAAAGTTCAAATAAGTAAATACATCTATTGAAAAAAAAAACCCGCCATACGATTCATAGCAGAAACTTTCATGTAATTTAACAATGTAATATATATAATTGTTCCACTTTTAAACAACGCATGGTGGAATGACTTAACTAAAAAAAAATCCTCAGATAGAATCGCAAAAATACATTATTAAAGATATTTTGGACAGAATTTCAAGGCTATCTCAATTATAAAAAATTATCGAGATACGCATTTAAAAATGACGAGGTCTTTATTTAATATTTGGCACGCATAAAAATAACCAAAAACCTTCATTAAAAGTGTTGATTAAGTTAAATTTTGTATGTTACATGCAACAGCGTTTAGCCGATACAATTTTTTGTTTACAAAATTCCTTGCCCCTTCACTCTGGAAATGATTTATTTAATCCGTTCTCAAAGTCAGTTTGTCAAATGTTGCTGGCTTTTAGAATTTAGTTTTCACATTTCCTTGAGATTAAGTCAAGGCAAAGAAGTTCTTTAAAGCAACTATCGTTATTTTGTTCCTAAAAGACCAACATTTTTCGTCGTTATAGTCAAGGTTTCCATGAACTCAGAGAGGGTTTGAGTTCAAGGGAGGTGATCATCCCTGGAGAAAAAAAAAAGGTGTGACTTCAGACAACAAAGGGGAATAATAGTGTCTGTCAAAAGTTTCCCTACTTCTTTTTAAAACCGTGTATGGAGTTAGTCGAGAAATTGAGATGTGGCATAATGGTACTACGGTATGGTTGTAAGATGTGGCTGTGCTAAGTTAGAATGGTGGTAGGATGGTTCTGTGGTAAGGTGATATTGTAGAAGGATGAGAAGAGGGTATGATAAAAATCAGGAATTTTACATGCTTTAGAACTATCAACTGTAGGCTTGTGTCACCAGGACACACACGTACGCTTCCTAGCGATATTCCCATACTCTCTTGAAATCTTCATATAAAAAGCAGTGAGGTACTTACAACTCACAAAAAGAACGTCTTGGCCTCATAAATATATCAGAAAGAATCAGCTTTGTTAAAAACATTTAAGTTTATTATCTACATACATAATGATATCTAGCAGTAAATTTCTAATACATGAATTATACCCCCAAAATTATCACAAAATCATGAATATATTATTTGCGATGTGAATAGATCAAAGTTTTTTAAAAACATCTATTTGAAAATAAATTTTTACCGAAGTGTCAATAAATATGTATTCACACGTTGAACTATGTTTCGTATGAGTTTATGCTGAGGGGGCTCTGTGACATCTTGTGTCACCGTAACATGTTCAGTTGAGGGGAGGGGGAGGGTGACAGTTGTCTGTCTGCAGTCCGGCGTTCACGGGAGCTGCGTAATTCTGCAAGATCTTTGTTGAACTAAGGCTAAAATGTTGTTTTTTTCCAGCTGGATTTTCTTCAGTGCTGCATTCGGAACATTTAACGTTCAGATGAGGCACGTCACTAGCTGTAAGGGGCACAGCAAAAGTGGAAAAAATAGGGGGAGGGGAGGTAACAAGCGGCTTATGCCAGGTATAATGTGAATGTGCCCCCTTCCCCCCACCCACCAACATCAAATACAAGCCCGGTCTGCGTTTGCTTTTCGCCGGGTGTCAACAGAGATGAGAGATGTATGGATGCTTGGCCTATGCCTTCCTGGGGTTGTCAGAAAGGGAGTGGGGGGGTTGGATTGACTACCTGTTTAAGGCCTTATACTGCTCAAGCCCTGGTCTAGGGGAACTGTGTAAGGGACATGTTTTAGTGACAGAGAAAAAAAAAACACATGAGAAGTAGCCTGTCGGATAACAACAAGATAATTTCAGGAGATATTTTCTCAAACGTGTTGCCTGAACGGATGTTGATGATTTTCTTAAAAAGTGATTAATATTTGTGATATCTTTTAATTATTTTTTAAATATTATTAATCAATTCTAACTCCTTTTGTAAACGTGTGTTTAAATGTGCCTTATTCAATCATTTCTGGCATAGGCTAATCTGGTTAACATGTTTAGCTGTACGGAGCCCAGTGTTCATCTCCGTTTGTAATCTGGGATCACAGCTAACGTTTTGTTCTATACCTAAATCTAAGTCTGCGGATTTACAAAATAAGTAAGGACTTGGAAGATTGTTACATTCGTATTATCGCTACAAGGGAGCAATAGTCTTAGCTGGTGTTCAAACAACTTTGAGATCGTGTGTGTGAAACTAGGAGCGGTGGATGAGTCAAGTCACCCACTGAAATGTGATGGTGCTTTCGAAGTGGTCGGGGTGTCAACATGTTCGCTGTAGAATGAGTTGGTTTTCTGCCATTCCAGCCGTGATCGTCATTGCTGCTCTAAGTACAATATGCCTCGCAGCTGGGAGAATTTCTTTCAGTGGTTAGTATATTTTGATGTAAATTTTGTAGAGATATTTTTTATGTTGAGTGTATTAAGACAACAGAAAAGTTTAAGGGTGTGGGGGAAAGATTGAAAACTTTACTAGAAGATAAATGGGGGGGGGGGGCGAATCTTAGGTAGGTTTAAGCATGAGATCACAAAGACATATGAGTAAAATTTTAAAAAACCCACTTATGTTGGACTTATTAGGTCAGCTATATTATTGAATTGCAGTTGCCTCACAATTACGTCATCTGTGAAACTAATTGCTTGAAGTGACGTCAAGCCTAAGCTCTTCCGGTGCGGACTCTCTATGAGTCACCAGACAAATAGACATGGATAAAACAGAACACACAGTGTATTGTCGCAAGGGTATTAAAACTAAATTAAGCTGCCTTAACGTAGACTTGATAAAGTGACCCTTATAGTTGGGACATAGTTTCAGGGAACACTAGCACAGTATTTCACTAGGTATTTTCATAAGCATATTTTCAGTTAAAGATTTATTTTCAAAAAAATACAATTAACGACATTAATTGCTACATCCTGTGACCGATTTGATCTTTTGTTATTGGCAGAATTCAGATTCGTAAAAGACCACGTCATATTGGTTTCAGTCAAACAATTTTCACATTTAATTCAAATGATTTATATTTATTTACTGCAAAAAATGATCACCCTTACATCTCACACCTCTATACCTCACACATCCCCATACCTCACACACCTCTGTATCTCTCACACCTCTATACCTTAGACACCTCTATACCTAAAACACTTCTATACCTCACACACCTCTATACATCACACACCTCTATACCGCAAACACCTCTATACCTCACACACCTCTATACATCACATCTCTATACCTCACACACCTCTATACCCCCCACACCTCTATACCTCACACAACTCTATACCTCACACACCTCTATACCTCACATATATATTTACCTCACACTTACCTGTACCTCTCACACATATATACGTCAAACACGTATAAATCTCACATATGTGTATATCTCAAACACATCCATACCTCACACCCACATTTGTATCTCGCACACATTTATACCTCACAACATCTCTTATCTTCAGACATAATATCTATAACACTCACACCTCTAAACCACACGTATATTGCTTTACAAATAGAATAACTGAATACCACATGCACTCGCACCTCTAAACCACACGTATATTGCTATAGAATAACTGAATACCACATGCACTCGCACCTCTAAACCACACGTATATTGCTTTACAACTAGAATAACTGAATACCACATGCACTCACACCTCTAAACCACACGTATATTGCTTTACAAATAGAATAACCAAATACCACATGCACTCGCACCTATAAACCACACGTATATCGCTTTACAACTAGAATAACTGAATACCACATGCACTCACACCTCAGTGCATACAACTCATTCCTTTTAATTTAAAAAAATTAAGTTTGTAGTAAAAAGCCTAACATCTTACTGCGAGGTGGCAATATTAACCTCTATTCTACCCAGTTCGACCAAGTCACGTTGCCTTCAATCCACACCCTCCCTCAGAATCCCTTCCCTACCTTGACGTACACCAAGTTAATCTAACGCTGGTCATAGTCTGTGAAATGTTTATAAATTTATACAATTGATGGTATGAAAACACATATCTTAGGTAACAGAATAATTAAAAGGACATCAATTTAATTTAAACATTAAGCTTGACTTTTAAATGTACCAAAATGTATTGGTTCATAAATATGCTAGTTTATCAATCATTTCGTTTTGACATAGATCAAAATGATAATATCATGACAATAGTAGGTTGACAAATTAATTTTATAGCAAAATTACTGTCAAATAAATCCCTATGCATATAGATTACAGATCGGGGCAAATAACATTATACACCGAAAGAGGTTTGGTATAGATCAGTGGCTCCCAAAGTGGTTCCTACGGACCCCCAGGTGTCCCATGTGCCATCAAGGGGTCCGTGGAAACTTTAAAGTGGTTTGGGGGTCCCTGAACAATGTCAAGGGGTCCACGAAAGACTTAATATAAAATAATAAAATTGTGATACCTTTTTATTATCATTGTAATTTAAATAAATAAATAAAATAGTATCTGAATGCTTTTTTCTGCTAAAGGCTATCAGTTATATAATACAATATTGTTATAATGAAAAACAAAAGTAGAGTTATGGTTATTTCCACAGCTATAGGCCAATCAAAATATTTGTCTTATTGAAAGGTCAAGTTTGATGTCACAGAAATGCAAAAGCCCTATTATTACTAAATGGAAAACAGGTAAACAGGGTATGCTATGAGTATGTATGGCAGGACGTAATAAATCATCCTGTCAGGCTAACCCATACCCTGTTTACATGTTTTTCATATACTAATTTATAAGCCTGATTGCAGTCTCACCCCCATTTTGTTTAAAAGCCATACAGGTAAGGCAAAAAAAAAAAGTATCATATTTTAAAGTGAATAAAACCGTTATTCTATATAACTAAATTATTTTTTTTTTCAAAAAGGCTTTACTTCAGTATGTCATCGAAAAAGTTAATAAATTATTAACAGTTGTTTTTTTTACAATAAACAAGAGTATGGTTGAGCCTTAGAAAATATAACTACCATACATTGTTGAATATTTGAATATTTTGAAGCATGGCTTAATTATATATTCAGGATCTGTGTCTTCTATGCAATAAAATTATTTCAAGTGATTCAATGAAAACTTCCAAGTTTAAAGAACATTTAATAAAAATCCATAGTTCCCCCCCAAAAAAAAAAAAAAAAATTTCCATGAAAAATATTTGAGAACTTTGCCACTGCAACAACTCATAGGGACAATATCTAAGCGAGATGAAGAGGGACTGTGAGCTTCTGATAACATTGATACATTTATTTATTTATTGCTGATGCATAGATTCCAAATACGTATACTACTGATAAAGAACTTATTTTAACTGCCTGCTGTGATTGAGTTAATTTGCACAATGTTGCCCAACCCAGCTTTCAACATTATAAAAATAATTCCAACGAGAAGAAAGAAAGGTTTACGAAATGTGCTTGGACAATTCTTTATGTGAATACTCAAAAATAAATGGTTTACATACGGCTTGAATTAAGCTGAGTCAGTTTTACTAAGAAGCAAAGCTTTACTTTTGGAAGATTTGTAAAAGAGTAAATATTTTGCCAAGAATTATGTGGTAAATGTTTGGTAACACGTTTAATGAATTAAAAAGATTTTTTCGATGTTAAACCAATACCTTTGACTAATATCATTTCTGTTCCTACCGGCGGTGCTCCTGACATGGTAGGAAGATATCAAGACTTGTGGCATACTTAAAATGATCTGTACCAACTGTATTTTCAGTTCATTATGTTATTCATGAACATCGTTTAGTCGCAAAAAACATAGAGAACGTTTGCGTGGATCACTAGAGTGTGTCATTACAGCAGTTTATAAAATCTCTTTGATTCATTGTGTCAATTTCTGGAAAATAAAGACAGTTATATACGAATATTTTTAATAATGTTTTTTTTTTAAATGACATTGCCTATATTACTGATTTATTTATTTATTTGCAAAAGTTTACAAATCTAGTTTGAACTACGGCGTGAATAATTAAAATTAATATTTACTAGAAGCGTAAGCATTTGTTGAAAAAAAAAAAAAAAAAAAAAAAAAAAAAACATTGGAAAGAGGAGAATGTTGCCAGCAATGAGTTTTCAAATCTTTCGAAATTGCTAATTAGAGATGAAGATTTGCTTCCTCACTGTCACTGTCAAAACAAAACGACTCTCCATGCACACATGAACCAAAGATATGAAGACACTCTTTACTTGGATATTCACGACTGTTGAACCCTTTTACAGTTAGACAAACTTAGATAACAAACAGAGAGGAATCCATACTAAAACAGTAGCAGTTTTTTTTAAATTATCCACCACTGAAAAACTCAAACCAATGTTTGAACAAAGATATCACATGTTCAAGTTACAAAAACAGATCCCAAGTTTATATCCTGCATTATGGATTATTGTAAAAAAATATTGTTAACTGCTTTCTCGTCTTCCTATTTGGTCGGACAAAGATTCATTGATGTTGTGAAACCGATTAGAAATTAGTTCTCGTGTGGATTTTCGGTAGCTCCTGACAAACATTGAGTCAGACATAAGTACATGAACACTCAGAGAATTTTGTCACGTTGATCCACGTCATTAATTATTTTAAATTTTAATTTAAACTTAAGTTATAATTTTAATAAATACATCTTTATCAAAGTGTTTTTATTTTCTTTTTCTTTGCATTTTTTTACAATGCATTTATGTTGCTTTTTCTCTTGGCTTTCCGTAGGCAAGTTTTTACTATAAAAAGGGGTCCCTAGGTCTAAAAAGTTTGGGAACCACTCACATAGATTCAAGAAAGTCCTATTCAGCAAATAATTTCTAAACCTCAAAATTTGACCAATATTTGGTTTAATCGAGAACAATTATGACCACCTTCTCACGCGTTTTTAGCTTAGAATGATCATTTGATCAAATGATCAAATTATGTTCCAAACCTCATAAAAAGCTCTCTACCAAGTTCACATTTTAATGGGAGTGAACCAGTCATAAAACATTTCTTTAACTTCTGACACTATTTGAGCAATACACACTGTTGGAAAAAAGGTTTTATAGTCTGTCCAACGTTCTTTATAACAACAAGGCTTTAGGATGTAAGGTGCTACCACTTCATGGTAAATTATCCAACTACTGTCTTCATTCATCATTTCATTGATAAAAGTCACCGCTGTTTTAAATATAAAAAACCCGAGTCATTTCCATGGCACACTTTCTATTTGACATATCGTAAGTTTGACTAAGTCTTCACTATATCAACAATCATGTCCTAATGCCTAATGCTAATTGTATCTACTCCCATCTCATGACATCAAAGCTTTCACATATCGTAAGTTTGACTAAGTCTTCACTATATCAACAATCATGTCCTAATGTCTAATGCTAATTGTATCTACTCCCATCTCATGACATCAACGCTTTCACACATCGTACGTTTGACTAAGTATTCACTATATCAACAATCATGTCCTAATGCCTAATGCTAATTGTATCTACTCCCATCTCATGACATCAACGCTTTCACACATCGTAAGTTTGACTAAGTCTTCACTATATCAACAATCATGTCCTAATGCCTAATGCTAATTGTATCTACTCCAATCTCATGACATCAAAGCTTTCACATATCGAAAGTTTGACTAAGTCTTCACTATATCAACAATCATGTCCTAATGCCTAATGCTAATTGTATCTACTCCCATCTCATGACATCAAAGCTTTCACACATCGCAAGTTTTACTAAGTCTTCACTATATCAACAATCATGTCCTAATGCCTAATGCTAATTGTATCTACTCCCATCTCATGACATCAAAGCTTTCACACATCGTACGTTTGACTAAGTCTTCACTATATCAACAATCATGTCCTAATGCCTAATGCTAATTGTATCTACTCCCATCTCATGACATCAAAGCAGCGACAACTATCTCACTAACGTATCTACAAAAATGTATAACTTATTTAAAAATCTTTGTTGTAATAAGTAAACAGACAATGCTTTAATGTATTGGTTCTCAGTTGTGTTGATTTGTGACCGCCGCTCACAATGCAAGGTGATGGGTACTGTCGATGGGCTTCTGTTGTAGTAAAATTCTCTGTTGCATTCATGCGTATGAATTAATAAATACACAGAAAACTCTTAGAAATATTCATTTTATATATTACAGACGCTCCTAACACACAGAGAAGATTATAGCGTCATACGCATATCCGTGATTTATGAACTAGACGAATAATTTTTATATTTTAATTTACATTTTTGTATAATGATAATTAGCCTTTGAAATATATCGCGGACTTATTTGATTTTACATTAGATGATATGCAATGTAACTGAAAAGTAAAATTTAAAATTTGACTTATGGGATAAAAAATATTTATGAGACTTATAATCCACATCATTTCTATCTTTACATGAAGGCATACCAGCTTTGACAAAATTGAAAACGAAAGAAGTTATTACATCAACTGATCAAACACGAACCGCTGAAAAATTGCTGTACTTGACATTCATAGTCACTTCGTTAACTTAATAAATTTCCTGTCGTTAAGTGAAGTATTAATTATCATTTATTGATAGTATCTAGATGTATTACAAAAGATAAGTTGCCTTTGCATATAATTTAAATCTGGTAGTATGTATGGCATTCATGATATTGGATAGCTTTAAGAATTGCTGAGTCCTCCTCTTTACAATAGTTCATATTGAAACAGTTGACCGTGTTAATCAATGTGAAAACATTTTCAAAATTACGGAAAGCTAATAGAGACACACCGTACTGTTTAAATTAGCAAGGGAAATGATTGTGTTTTAAATTTTTTTTAAACATTAAATTAAATACCATTGAGTTCTGTTAGCAATAAAGTTACTCTATAATGTAAATTTTCCTGTTGCATTGCCATTATCGAATTGTGTAGCAGCAGTGTCCCTAAGTTTGGTGTCATCATTGTGGTAAATGTATGATATACTCTTTTCTGGGCTGATTTTTTTTTACGGAGTAATTTTTAAACGGATGATTAAAAAAAAAAACATTTGAAAAGTTAGTGTAATCATCGCTAGTTAATCCGAAACAAAAGAAAGAAGAATTTTACATAACTAGCCATGACAGTTTTAAATTTTCAAACATGGATAGAGCGAAAGAGAGAGAGATAGAAAGAGAGAGAGAGAGAGAGAGCGAAAGAGAGAGATAGAGAGAAAGAGAGAGAAAGAGAGAGAGAGAGAGAGAGAACGCATTTAATTAATTTAATTATTATAACTTCTTCAAACATATTCTGTTGATCGGGCAACACCAGCGAGTCAAACATTCCTTCAATAAAAGCAAATCTTAGTTTACCAACTCGATATAAAGCAGTAAAATGAGATCTGCCATTTAAATGTTGTACTTTGGATTAACATGTCAAGTTTCGTTCACTGTGGGACCTATAACCAAAATTTCAGCTTTTAAAATGAGCTAAACAACTTTTCGCTTTATACCAGTGTTTTTCCAATATTTTGGGTAGCGACACACTAATGTGTCGCGGACACACAGATTGAGAAACACTGCTTTACACAATACTATTTGGAATGGACAAAAAAAAAAGGAAAAAAAAAAAAAAAGCTTTTCAAAATACATTACACAAGAATGCATCAGTAACTGATGTGTTCATCATTGTTTTACTAAGTTCTCTTCCAATTTGACTTCCCTCCCAGCCTCAGCATGCTACGGCAACACTAACGAGTGGATCAGGTTGGAGTGTGATGAAGGGGAGAAAATCAACGTGACAAAGATCATTCATGGAGCCAAGCTCAAGAGTGACAACTGTCCAAGTCCTGCTGACATCAGCACTTACAGGAGGGAATGCTGTCTGCGAAACACAACCGTAAGTTCAAATACCTAACACCCAGGACATATTTGCAACGCCTAATAGTGAAATAACAATATACAATATAATTATAAAATCGAACAATTCATATACGAGCTGAGATTCGAATCAGACGGTTATATGTGTATATTATCCGTAGGAGGAAATACCATTAGCACAGTGTGCACAGTCGTTTAGACTTTAACTGCCTGACGCTTGATTAAACATTTCAGTAACATGGTTATAGAATTTTGTGGTGATCGAATTTAGGAGAATGAATGAGAGACCTGGTAGCTGATGGGAAAAGAGTTCCTGTGTTTCTCAACATTTATTAGTAGGGTAATAAATGAGATGTTATCACGATCAGTGCCGTATTTGTACTTGAAAATAGGCCCTTAAGCTATTTGAGATGAGTTCAGATATTCTAAGTCGGTGCCAAATACAATAACTGATTACTCGGATTTTTTGCAGGATGCCCAAGAAAGTGGTTGTCCTAAGCTATAGCTTAGGTAGCTTATATGTGAATCTGGCTCTTTATATAATAGTAATAATGTCGGGCATCTTACCACGTTGTTTTTTCTTCTTCACTTATAGTCATAGTTTATAAAATTATCTTCATTACAAAAAGTTTAATAACCACAATCCTTAGAGATTACTATTTCTTCCAGGTTCTACTAAAATAGTTCAAACCCCCAGCTTCGCGCATAGAAAAATTTTATAGTATGAAAGTATTTGCATTATTTACTTCAATATTACATTTATACAAAATAATTATAGCCGAGTAATAGTGCACTCGCCTCACGATCTGAGGAGAGTTGGATCTAGCCCATTAGCCCACGTTAAAGAGACAATACAAATATTGATGAATGAATATACCTTAAAAAAGTGCTGCACCGACCTCAAGAGGAGATAGGCACCACCTAGGTCTTCCAAGCCCCGAGGGAGTTCTAATGGAAAACATTAGAACACCACTACGACCATGAGGTTATGGGACACACAAAATATTAAAATACACGACGCCAACATCAACAAGTCAACACACTCTGACATCCAGTGTTTTATCATGTCGACAGGATTGCCTGGTTCCAGTACAGGACAGTGCCAGTGTGGAGTGTAATGGTAAAGTCATGTGCAGTGTTAAGTCAACGTGGTCCATGGTCAGCAAGGAATGTAACCAGGACCAATATCTGGACCACACCAACTACATGATCATGGAGTACACTTGTGTGGGTAGGTACCGTGGAATACACTCGTGTGGGTAGGTACTGTAGAATACACTCGTGTGGGTAGGTACTGTAGAATACGCTTGTGTGGTAAGTACTGTACAATACACTTGTGTGGGTAGGTACTGTGAGAATATATTTGTGTGAGTAGGTACTATAGAATACACTTGTGTGGTAAGGACTGTACAATACACTTGTGTGGGTAGGTACTGTAAGAATATATTTGTGTGAGTAGGTACTATAGAATACACTTGTGTGGTAGGCACTGTAGAATACGCTTGTGTGGTAGGTACTGTAGACTACACTTATGTGGGTAGGTACTGTGAGAATATATTTGTGTGGGTAAGTACTATATAATACACTCGTGTGAGTAGGTACTGTGATAATATACTTGTGTGGGCAGGTACTGTAGATAATACTTCTGTGGGTAGGTACTGTAGAACAGCAATACTCAAATTGGTGATCCACGGAATGGTCAACTGGGACGTGGTGGTCGAGAGGTAGCGCTCTCGACTGTCACACCGATGGTTACGGGTTCGAATCCACACGAAAGTGAGGATTTGTTCTCGCGGCCTGAGGAGTCCCCGAGTCACCCAGCTCCGAATGGGTACCTAACTAGACAATAGTTAGGCGGCTGGGGTAATGCGTGGAACCCCTATAGCCGTGGCCTGTGACCGCTGCATCACTTGCCAACAGATCATCTCTCATGGTCTGTGGACGCAATTATCTTCTGCATAGAAGGAGCGTCTGTATATCTAAGATAAGATCTGCCGGTCCACAGAAATTATCAAGAAAGGAAAGAAAATATGATTATAATATTCCATTTGCAACAATTAATACAAACCCTAAAAATATGTAGTTTTTAAAAAATAAACACATACAATAAAAACATGATGTAAAATAAATTATATTAAGTTAATTAACTATTAATTAATGTTTCATTAAATTAATTTTTTACATTATTTTTTTTAAAATGTCAAAATTGAACAGACACATACATTAAAATAACTCTTTGTGGTTTAGTACCAGCCTTGCCTTCTGCTACTTCTGCTAATGTAAAGAAACAAAATTCCAACCGAAGTATTTATGAATTACATTGAAATGGACAGATTTATATTGATTTCATTGAAATATTTAGTAAATTTTAATTGTGAATGTTATATATATATATATTTAGTTTTACAAAAGCTTTGACCACGTCGCTGTTTATTTTTGTAAACACCATGAACTAATTTTTTAAAAGTCTCCACAAAAATTAGTCTTCATTTATTTCAATACGTAGTCATAATCGTAGTTCATTGAGGTTGAACGAGATACCTCACATTTTGGTGATTAATTAGTTTACGTCAATCTACTAAAAAAAAAAAAAAAAGCAGGAGAAAATAATAGTACAGAATTATTATATGTAGTCGATATCCTCCAAACTTTGCCGATTGATTTGCACTACTTGTGTGTTATAAAATGTAAACATTTAAAATCTGATTTTTCTATACATCAAAACTTTAAAAAATGAATAATTTATAGAAAGAACATGATATTTGATACCGGAAATATTTATTATATTGAATCCAAATTATATTTATGGAAAAGACACCAGCAATAGATATTTTTGAAAAGTGAAGAAATACGAATGCTGAGCAACAAATAGTCTAATTTCTGGCTCTTTTTCACAATTAAGTGATGGGAAACAAATGAAACCAAAGCTCCATTAGCGAAACGTATTTGTTTTAGCCTCACTTTAAAATATCACTCTTCGTATGTCAAATTCGGTTTTGTATGTGTGCATGATGCTGGTATCCCAGCACCTCACAGTCGTAGTTGTAGCAATTTTCTATCGAATGTTCTCAACATATATTTTGTATGAAGTGAATACAATAGTAAATGAACAATAAGCAATCAAAGCTTGATATTATTATTCATTTTAAAATTATTGGATGACATAATTTGTTTACAAATATAAATGAATAATACGATTATATTTTCAACTATATGCATTGGCGACACAGAACATTGTAAGGTGAAGTAAAGAAGTTACCGCCAATGGCCATAATTACCAGGGATTATTCTTTTCAAAATTGCTGGATGACATGTGAGATATAACTAATGAATTAATGTCAAATGTTTGAGGGCCGCAGGCAATGTAAGGGCCCATGTCGCTACCACGTCTGTACAGTCAAAATAGTGCACAGTTCCCTGGCGCATTGCTAAATTCCTGCCGGTCCGCGATACAAAGAAGTTTAAGAAGCACTGTTGTATAATACACTTGTGCAGTGGCGGATTAAAGGGGGCGCTGATTGGACTAAAGCCAGCGCCCCTAATGATTTAAGGGCAAGGGCCCCAAACTTACTATGTTGTAAAGGTGGCAGTACAGGACCACAGGTGGAATTTCAGCCAGGGGCCCAGTGTAATTCTAATCCGCCCCTGCCCTTGTATAAAGAATTACAATTGACACTTAGGTTTGACGTCTTTAGTAAGAGAAGCTGACGCACTTAAATCTTTATTGACCATCATTGCTGTAACTAGTCTGCTTTGGGCCGCTTTCTTACTTAATTAATAGCTGATTCTTTCGTACAATAACAACATTGACGTCCCTGGTAACACAATTAACTTTAACCCAATACTTGAACGTATGAAGCCTACACTCTTTTTACACATTAATATACATCGGTGAAAACAAATCAGGCACAACTTATGTCTCTCCCATGCGCTGGTCTCCTCTGACCCGCTCAGCATTATGGTCTAGCACATCACGTGATCTCTCTCAACTAATCACATATCATGTGGCAATTGCATTTATTTTATAAGCAAAGTACCTCTATTTGCTCGATACAGAGGCGTCACTAAGGTTGGTGTCAAATCATCACAACTTAGGCCACAGCCCGTAGGCCTCTTCCGAGACTTTCACGGCAAAATAACGAGGCATACAGAATTTGACCCTTTGGCGTCACACCTTGTGATGGTGTCACCCGGTGCGGTCCACTCCCCCCCTACCCTCTAGTGACGCCTCTGCATATTCATATATTTTCAAATTCTATATTTAATGATTTTACTTCAAATGTAATTCATGTATACATTTTTGTTATATACTTTGCTCAGTATGACGATGTGTTTATATTTGCCCAATAGGCCCACCAACTTCAGTTGCTCCAGCTATCAGCTCAACACAGGTCAAGACGACAGAACAAGATATCAAGAATGCAACCATTTTCTTTGGTAACAAAGCGGCTGAAACAACATCTGAAAACAGCACGACGTCCGAATCCCCGACGAAAACCGTAGACCTGACGTCAGTAAAGTCGACAACCACACACCAACCAGTCAATGTCACATCATCCACGTCGACTTCTTCTGGGACCAAGGCTGTCTCTTTTGTCAGCAACACACAAAAGCACACGTCTGACTCATCTGAGAGCAAAGACGAATGTATGTCTTGAATATTGCGTTCAGTTTCCCCCACTTCCCTATAACACAGTTGTTATCATTTATTCATCATTAACAGTATTTTAGAATGTCTTTAACAATACGTGTACATTTTTGTTTTCTACATTTTATGAAAGTAAATTAATTTGAAATACTTTAAAACTCTGTAAAGGCCCTTAAAACAACCTAAAACAGTGTTGGCGAACCTATGACACGCTTGCCACAGACGGCACGCAGAGCCTCATCAGCCGGCACGCAATTAAAATTCTAGTGACTTAATCAAACCACTCTTCTGGCACTTTGTTTTGGCACGTTGCTATATTAAAGTAGGTTTTAATTGAATTTCGGACTCGCAGCTCCAAAAAGGTCTGCCATCGCTGCCCTAAGACAACCAAATTAGATTTGTACTACGGCTGGTACTGCTTACAAAAATTTTGTTCGAAAAAATTAATTTATTAATCGAATAATTTCGATTAATTTTACTTTTTATAATTCATGTATAGATCCCGTTAAGTTGCGATTCATTATTTTGTGAACTTGTTTAAGCCACGGTAATTCTATGGCCCCGAAATTTTGTGACGTAACACAGCAAACTCTTTCTGCTATGTACGAAATAAGGAAGGAAAACCTTTTTGTCTACGTATGAATTTCTAAATAAATAATAATAATACGAGGGAAAAGTATGTGGGTAACAAAAAAAAATTAAATTATTAATAAATCGGAGTGAAGAAAAAGTTGATATGTTTGCTTACATTTTAATCAAATTTTGATCGAATTTTAATCGATCAAATTAATTTTAATCTATAATTTTTAAAAATTAATCGATTGATTAATCGTTAATTTCCGCAGTAATTTGTACTTTTTTTTTCAGTGAGTGACGCTATGGTTGGAGCCATAGTTGGGGGTTCTCTTGGAATGTTGTTTACTCTGATGGCTTTTGTTTTCTACTGGGGCAGGTGAGAAGTTGGAGTCAAAGAACAAAAGTATTTTTTTCACTGAACTAAAGTAGAATTAGACCTGTATGGGGTTTCACCATGGTTAAGGAACTATATCACGCTTTTTTTTTTCGTTTAATGTATTTAGGTTATTAAATTATGTTTTGTTTATGAAACTAATGTATTTGCTTTCAGCTGTTTAGCCAATGTTGCTGAGTTATTAAGCTTTTTTTTTTCCAATTAAGGTTAAATTTTTTTTAAAAATGGCTTTACAATCAGTCTGCCTATGACAACCTATTGATAATAGATAATTAAACAAAATATCTCAGCAAGTGACTGTAAATTTAATTAAAACTTTTAAAATATTCACAAAATTATCAAGTTGTATTTCCTATTTTTTTGTTTTTAAATTCTACACTCAAATTTTAAAATTTTTAAATTCATTAGTTTACAGAGTTTAAATTTAAGTGATTAAAATAGAATTAGCTTAAAGGGTTTGTTTCTTTGTAATTATGCATGAAAGAAAATTTTTATCACCAAGAAAGGATTCCATAGATGCACAAGATTTCGGAACTTTCTTGACTTAAATCATGGGCTTGCTTGATAATATAAAAGTTAGATACCCAAAATATATATAGCTATGATTCCAACAACTCAATGAATTTGACTTGTTCCAGAAAACGCCGTCTCCGTATTGTAGGAAAGTCCCAGCCGACGGTATGGGATTATCTTCTCTCGCAGACTTTCACTGTCAGGGGAACCAGGGGCTACGACCATTTCTCAAGTGTAAGGTCATCTGTCAGGTCAGACAGTGAGGCTAACAGCCCGACTTCCAGGTCAGTTGGCTATTGAAACACATTCCATGCTGTAACAAGCAAATAAAATCAACTTTTTATTTTACTTTCAGACAATTTGAGATGCATGTTCAATATGAAAATGTCTGTAAAAGATTGAACGTACAGATGATGAATGATGAATATTTCATTCATACCAGACATGGCAATCTCTAAACCAAAACTGTATTTAATATTTTTTTAAATCTACACACTTCAACCAAAAACCATTCAAGAAAGAACTTTTTTTTTTAAACAGACAGAAAAATGCAGACGTTTCATAATTTTTATTAGCAGAGTTAAAAATACTTTAATGACTTCCAACAACTTTAGGATGTAAGAGGTCTTTCATATTATTTTTTGGTAGCAATGAGATCTTGTTTGTCAAAAAGGTTAAATAAGAAATATTTTGTGAAAGGTGTTTGGATAGATGAGTAGGCTTGATTTGAAATCATTTCACGCCATAGATAATTCTGCATCCAGAATTCAGTGTTGATGGAGAACATTTTTAGGAAAATTAATAAATTGAAAGAAAAAATTTTGATATTTAATTAATGTGTATTTTAACTGTAATAAATAAATAAACAATAATTTCCACCTCCCAAGAAAGTGCATGTGTACAAACCACGCGCATAATTAGCTTTGCATTTAAAAAATAATTGTCATAAACTGTTTCTAATAATATACGAAATCAAATCACTTTAAATTAAAGAGATACAAGCGCGTTTTAAAGTAAAAGTAATGCAAATTAAAGATATACTAGCCCGAATCGATTACAAACTAGCCCTTCTCAGTCACAACTTCTTTTTTGACTCATGCCCTTCTCATCTTACTGAACTTCAGTCTGTTTACTCCTCCACTCGTCAGCTACGCTCTTCTGCAGACACACGTATTCTCTCTGTCCTTCCATTTGTCTAGCCAAACAATGCAGTTCTATACCATTACAAAATCCCTAATATTTCAACTACCAAAAGACCTGTTTCCATTAATTATTGTTTTATTGATATTCAGGTTTCGCAAAGTCACGTAGAGTTTTTGCCTACTAATATTACCCGAGATGCACCTCGTAAACTTATTAAATACATAGTTTAATTTGCGTCAATTTATATACTTTTTACTTAGCCTAATTTAACGATGTAAGGTTGCAAAGCCTTTGGGCCTAGAGCAGGGGTCTTAAACTCGAATGATATTAGGTGCCATATTATCACTTAAGAGATGTGTCAAGGGCTACAACCTCCCCCCCAAAAAAAAAAATAAAACAACCCATCCTAGCATTTATTAGCACCAATAATAACTACTTGCTTAAATCCGATTTTATATTAATAAGTATGTTACGTATATAATATTAACAAAAATGTTGTTGTGTATCAGTTCTAGCTTTATGACCTTCATGAAGAATAAAATTTTTGTTTACCTACTAATGGGCCACTTAATGAACTTGGTGGGCCAAACGAGGCCCGCGGACCGCATTTGTTTTAGATTCCTGGCCTAGAGTCTCGTTTTACGCAGAAATTTCCTTTTATATTAGCACACATAGAGGGACGTCATATCCCAGGTTGCGCCACTCCAGCTAGAAATGATGTTTGCATGTCACATTTGGCACATGCTCCTGTTCTTGGCTCTGCTAATGTCAATCCTTTTACCTCACAGGAAAACCACCTGGCTCCCCAACATTGTCCACCGCGACAGCCTCCCACGCGAGGACAGCATCAGTAACTATGACAACGATACGGACAGACAACACAGCGTGGAGATTCATCCGCACGCCACTCCCACGCCGTACGCCTTCCTGAACTTGTATGTAGACCCTGGCAACCAGACTCACCACGACGCGTGAGCCTGTTGTTGCCTGATAGCCCAGTCTCAGAAATGCTGTGTGGTCAAGGAACCTTTACATTATTTACGACGTAAACCGCACAACACGTTGATTGGAAACACTTTTGCTGAACAGGTGTTATTTTGTATATCTCATCCAGCTAAATAATCACGCAAGATCCATACTTACATTTGTTTCCAAGAAAAAAAAGGATCATGCGCAGACCCACACTTTCAATTATTTCCAAGCCACGCTTGTATCGCGTTGTAAATCATTTCATTCCGCTACATACCTACGGCTGACTGGCTTTCTCAAATATCAGCTAGCCATGGACGATGCTTCTCCATGTTAAAATTATTATAAGTGTTTGTGTTAAGGGGAAACATCGATTTTGAAAGCCCAGAGCTTATTTATTCAATGATTGTAAGAGAATGTGTGTACTTATTACATTAATGAATTCAAAGAGGAATTGTGATGTAATATTGTAAAAACTTTTGCTTTGTTGGACTGTGGTGTGCCACAAGACAAAACCATTTCAAAATGTGTATTTGTTCTCTGTTGTATTCAAATGTTTAAACATGATTTGTTAAAAACAAATTCAATGTTAACTTATCTTTTTTTTTCATTGCTGAATAACACGAACTATTTGTGAGTTTTAGAAACCTATCATGTAGTAGGAAGTTTAATTTTAGTATACAATTTTTATACATGGCTTAAATAATTTTTTTAAAATTAAAAGTATTTGATACTTTTTAACAAGTGCACACTTTTCCTGAATACCAAGTACACACACAGACACACACACAGACACACACAGACACACACACACAGACACACACACACAGACACACATACAGAAACACACAGACACACACAGACACACAAACAGAGACACAGACACACAGACACACACACAGACACACACACAGAAACACACAGACACACACACACACACAGACACAGACACAGACACACACACACACACACACACACACACACACAAAACTCTCCAAGAAGAGTAACTGTTTGAAAAAAAAAGCAATAAATCAGCGTCTTTAAATAACTTAATTCTTTTGAATAAAGAAACAGTTGACGAAACTTGAAGAGATGCAAACTTGTCAATCTAAGTTTGACTTGTTCTTGTGTTCATCAGCGCTGGGAGATGTTCATTCTATACACTAAGATTATTGCTCTTTGCATTTAAGCTTCTTATGTGATACAATATATTTTGTCAAGCTAAAAAATCGTTAAATATATTTAAGAAAAGATTATGGCTGTTGTTTCAATGTGTTAATATCACATTAAATACTTAATCGCCAGATTTTAAATAGTTTTTTTTTAACGTTAATTTTTTAACGTATTGATTGTATGCAATGTATTCAATTACATGTTTTCGTTTCTACAAATATAAATACTGTGTGTTATATACTACAAAAGAACTCATTTCCGCTCAAATAAATATTTTCCGTGTGTTGAACATACAAACTTGATTTGAATGTACAACTGAAATGTTTGAAACGAAACTGCATTAAACAACTTGAGAATCGGTCATTTATCCTTAAAAATCTAAACTCGTAGATCTAATTATCTCTTATAACGTATGTCACACTCTTATAATTTGTTTTACAAGACATAGACAAGTGCTAAGCTTCCTATAATGTGTGCTCTCTAAAAATAAGTCCGAAATATTTTGGTGCTCGGTACTTTGTTCGAAAATATTTTGTTATTAAACTTATTTGATACAATTCATTAACATTATTTATTGGTTATGTATTCCGTTATTGGAAATGCGAAAAAATGTGTGAGCCTTATTTTCACTAACATTTATTCAAATCACACATTTGAACCAACTTGAACTAGACGTTAGTTACCCTTTCCACCTTGATTTAGTTACTGAAAATGTGTGCTCTACAAACAATCATCAACAACGAACCAATCGACTGTATCTAAAAGTTAAGAATGCCTTAAAAAGTATTTTTTTTTTAAAGTTGATGTTATCCATCAAGTTACCAAAAGTTACATATATATAGTGCTGAAACTTGTCATTCCATGTCAGATTTAAAAAAAATTTTAAACAAAGGCAAGACGCGCCACAAAGGTTGTTTAAATTTTCATTGGGTGGTTAAGTTATTTGAATTGTCTTTATTATTTTTATTATTTTTAAATTCTAGATTTTGTGTATGGATTTTGTGTGAATTTTAAGTTTGTTGATTAGAATAATGATTGATGTACACATTTTTCCTGCTATAATTTTCGTTTCTATTGAACAGCTTGACTGGGTAATATGGGATGGTTGAATATTTTAGACAAGACATCAGCAGACATTGCTTATTAAAAGAAAAACACGCTTTTTAGAAAAAAAAATTGTCTTTGTTCCTTTTATTTATGATTGAGGACTTTCTTCTTTTGTGGTACTGATTCTTCCTGATCAATTCTTTTTTGGATTCTAGATATTAGCTAAATTTTAAAAAAATATGCCCATTTGTCTGTCAAAGAAAGCCTCTTGCTGACAGTATAATTTCGTGGTGTCTTTTTTGTTTTCACGCTCATTCATACCATGTGTCATTGTGTCATTGTTTTATTGTGTCATTGTTTTATTGTGTCATTGT
>MUZC01002088.1:0-14987 GCA_002072015.1 Radix auricularia | reverse complement strand
TACTTAAATATAATAAAACTAAAACTGTCACATTTTATTGACTGTGACTTAAATTGATTTTACAATTTATTTATGAGAAACAATGACTTGAACTTTAAACAATTATTTGGATTATTTATTTTGAAGCATTTAATTTTATATTTCTTATAAATGAATACACATTGATACAATAGAAATATATGGATGTCATTCCTGTTCCTTTTGTGTACTACTAATGAGATATTTTCTGTTTGTTATTGATGTGATTGACTGTCTAAATCACTTATATAAGCTGACACTAGTGACACGTCTAGAATTTCATATCTTATCAATGTCATTCTTCTATTCAACTCTGAGGGACCTCATAATACCACAAGTTTTATCTGTAATTCCCAAGTGTCATTCTTTATTCTAGATCTGTACAGAAGGAGCGTCTGTAACATATAAGATCTAGACTTTTTTAAATAACATTTTTACAATGAAAAGGATTAGGCCTTCTCTCATTTGGTAAAGATATGTTTCAAATTAACATAACTAAAACTGAATTAATAATAATGTATAGAGTATTATATTTTTGTAGCTTTTCTTTGATTAGTATTTGTATTAAATTGTATTGAATGGGATGTGACTATATATACAACTTAGTTTATTAGCAATAACTAATTTAGTCTGAATTTTCTTTTTAATTTCTTTGATTTAAAGCTTTAAGTCTTTGTGATGATAATGATATATAAAAACAAGTTGATAAATTCAACAAGATATTATGTATTTTACTCTAATATTTCTTGTCAACTGCTAATAAAAGAGAAAATGTCTTTGCTTTTCTTATTCAGATAATTAAAAATTAATATAATGTAGATTAAATGTTTCTATTGCTAGATAGTGTTCTTTTTATATTTATTATCCATGTTCTACTGTTGTGTAAGCTTGAAAAACAAAATTATATTCTCAAAATCAGATAATCATATTTCTAGTTTACAAAAACAACAACAAAAAAATTTGATATGCAAATAAAAATAATTTTATTAACTTCCTCTTTATCATATCAAAATTAATTTGTACCTAATGCTGTAAGTATAAATATACATTAATTTTCAAATATATATCATTCTGCTTAACATTTTTTTAAAATTTTAATAATGGGGCCTTTACTCAATTTTGCAGAGTAATTTTTTAAAACAAAAAAATATAACTTTTTATCTAAAAATGATACTTACCTCCATAATCCTTGATCTAAAGTAAATAACTTGATGACTGTCTTGATGATCTGTTTGAGACAATAATTAGATGAACGTCTTATATCTGTTAGACACAATGACAACATTGTTTTTAATTAACAATAACAAAATTTGAATTCATTATACTGAGCTACTTATATCTAAATATATCTCCTAACAATATTATATTTTAAAATTAAATTAGATAATATATTTAAGTTATGGGCATTTTTTAAATATAGATGTATTACTTGTAGATCTATATTTAAAAATTAATTTGAAATTTTCATCCAAGACGGTCCAAGTGCCTAAACTTTAATGCGTTATTGAACTCACTGTTATTGCTAAATATGTTTATGTTTTAAAAGTAACTCAATCAAAAAAATTCCATTGCCTCTTTTTATTACTTCTCTGGAAATTTTCAGTTTAATGACGTCATACATCTTTTTTTTTTAGCTTAAAAAAATTATCGAAAACTTAATCGGTAATTTTTCAAAAGTTAACGATGAAATTTAATTTAATTGATAACAGCCCTAATTAATGTATTACTTTTTTTTACAGCATTTGTAAACAAAATTATTTTCTTCCTAATTTTTAATTGTTTTTTGCTGAGTGACGTCACAAATTTGAAAGCCATGAAATTACCTATTTTGCAATATTCTATATTCTATAACCGTTTTGTCAATCCATGTCGGACTCCTGTGCAAAGGAACTAGCGTTATTAAGCCACCACTAACTAACGAGTAGGCTAGCACTATGCCCCGGGGGGCCTTGCCAATACCGAGGCTTGAACCCGTGATTCGACATCATTGACAACGTGGCTCTCACTAGAAATTTAATAATCAAATAACCTACTAAACGTGACAAGTTTTACCTTTAGAATCTGTTCTTGGCTCGACCAAATCTTACACAAGAATGAGATTCTACTCAACGTGAGAAGTTTTTAAAACCAAATCCTCTCACAGGTTTCTATATTTAGTTACAGGGAATTTCAGTCATGATGTAGACATGCCACGTATTTGTTCTTACGTGTATTCTATAAATAACCAATCTAATAATTAATTAATTTTATGTGTACATTTTTATTTGCTCCATTCATCGGGAAAAATGCAATAACAAAAAATTTATAAAATAATTTAAAGTTTAAACAACCAATAATAAAAAAAAATTTACCGTGAATTCCAAAAAATATACACTTAACTCTAATTAGTTTTTTAAATTTTATTTTTTTAAATGCAATACTTCTCCTATTCTTAATTTTACATTTATTTATAGGCCCTATTTTATATATATATATTATATGTCTATAGTCTATATAATATTAATTTAAATTTCTGGCAAGCCCTAGTATTGGCTGTTCAAATCTAATTTAAATAATAAGACAATTCACGATAAAAAGAAATGACAATTTTTCACTAATGACACATTCAAAATCTGAATCCATGCAACGTTAAATTATTTTAATAGCTTAATGGAACTGAGTGCCACGTCATAATTTAAACAGAAAATGAGTGTATAGCCTACATTATATCAAGAAATCGGGAAATCTTGACATGACTTAATATGACTCACCGGAGATAGAAGCGTTGTCTCACGGTTACATCTCTCTCTGGCTTAGGAATAATTAGTTTAATTATAAGTTACCGATGTGTGTGTTGGAAATAAATATGTCATCTCAAACACAACATTATTGGTACGATATAAAACAGATGTTATGTAATAATATAAAATTAAGTTATGTTATAACTTACAGTGAGTTATAAAATAAACATTGATGATATGAAAACTTATTTTAAAAATGTGATGGCATAAACACTGATAGTTTCATATTAAAGTAAATTTTAAAATTTACCTTCAGAATCTCGTCTTGCCTTCACAAAGTTTTGAAAAAGAATGAGGCTCTCCTCAACACGACCACTTTTATAACCCACATCTGCTCAATGGGGTTCTATATTTAGTTACAGGAAATTCCCGCTGTGAATACTGTGATGTCGACACGCCACGTATTTGTTCTGAAGTGGATGTGTGCTCTATAACTTGTAAATGTAAAATTAATTTTATACCACTTTAATTAAAAATCGTATGTCAGGTGGGGCTGTTATCGATTAATTTAAATTTAATTGTTAACTTTTGAAAAATTACCGATAATTAATCGCTAATTTTGATTAAGCTTAACTATGATGTATGACGTCATTAAAACTTAATATTTCAAGGGAAGTAACAAAAACAGGCAATTCAAATTCCTTTTTTTAAAATCTATATAGCTCAATATAAATTCAATGAGTTACAATTTTGTTATTGTTAATGAGGTGAAAATAATGTTTCATTTTTTATCATATTCCTTATAAAAAGAGCTTATTTTAAAGATTACACTATAAAAATCTTTCGTTTTAAATGGAGAGCTTTGTACGTAAAAAGGCAAATTATTATTAATTACTGATCAATAATGACTATATACTATAAATCGAAGGAAATGTACAAGTTAAAAGTCATTTTCTTCCATTTTAATCGACAAAAGTTTTTACCGATTAATCGAGAAATTAAGCGATAATTTCCACAGCCGTAATGTCAGGGCATCTCTTTCTCCAGCCTGATACTTTCATATAATACCGTCTTTAATAAAATTTTTTTTATTGATTTTGTGTACCTAATAAAATGTACTTTAAATTTGTAACGTAATAGTAAATAGAATGTGCTTCAAGTTTGAAAAGTAAAGTAGATCTAAAAGAATGTGCTTCAAGTATGTAACGTAATAGATTGAGCTTTAAATTTGGAATGAAATAGAATGTGATTCAAGTTTGGAGCGTTATAGAATGTACTTCAAGTTTGGAGCGTTATAGAATGCACTTCAAGTTTGTAACGTTATAGAATGTACTTCAAGTTTGGAACGTTATAGAATGTACTTCATGTTTGGAACGTTATAGAATTTACTTCAAGTTTGGAACGTTATAGAATGTACTTCAAGTTTAAAACGTTATAGAATGTACTTCATGTTTGGAACGTTATAGAATGTACTTCAAGTTTAGAACGTTATAGAATGTACTTCAAGTTTGGAACGTTATAGAATGTACTTCAAGTTTAGAACGTTATAGAATGTACTTCAAGTTTGTAACGTTATAGAATGTACTTCATGTTTGGAACGTTATAGAATGTACTTCATGTTTGGAACGTTATAGAATGTACTTCATGTTTGGAACGTTATAGAATGTACTTCAAGTTTGGAACGTTATAGAATGTACTTCAAGTTTAGAACGTTATAGAATGTACTTCATGTTTGGAGCGTTATAGAATGTACTTCAAGTTTAGAACGTTATAGAATGTACTTCAAGTTTAGAACGTTATAGAATGTACTTCATGTTTGGAACGTTATAGAATGTACTTCAAGTTTAGAACGTTATAGAATGCACTTCATGTTTGGAACGTAATTGATCATGTTGTCCTGTGCTCGTCCTAATTTCTGGTGATAATTAGAGATAAATAGTTTGTTTTTTAAAGACTAATTCTTTTTGCCAGTGTTACGTCTTTTTTTTATAATAAAATAATATATAGATATAAATCTTTTTATTTTAATTATTGTGTGTATGTGTGAGTGTGTGTGTGTGTGTGGGGGGGGGGGTGTATGGGTGTATGTGTGTCTTGTTATTTTAAATTTTTGCAGGAAACTTGCAAGCGCCTGAGATGTTTTATTTTTTATAAATAATGGAATTAGTGTGCAAAAAATGGAAATACATGCCATAATAATATGTATTTGTTGAAGATTACATTTAATATTTTTTCCTTGTTTTAAATACACAGTTAAAAAATTACTTACCCTATGGGTAAATGTGTGGAGAAAGCATTAAATATATTCCATACTCATAGAAAAAAAAAATACTGTAATTTTACTTCTCATCTAGCATATTCTGAAAATAAGTGAAATTTTTAACCATTGTTTTGACAATATTTATTTTATTAAGATATTTGCCAAATTGTTACAGAATGTTTAGAAAATATTTTTTTTTAAGATATTGGCAATATTTACCACACAATATTTGGACAATATATTGGTGGTATGGTGATTTTTCGAGCGGGGGGGGGGGCGAGGTGTGCTAATGGTATGATGACATGGCGGGTTATTTATAGTTCATTGCTGTAGCTGACAACTGTTTTAATTAACTAAACTTTTCAGGATTTGCCCCTACTTAGTAGACCCATCCCCCAGTATTTAATTTCGCAATACTGTACAGATTGTTTAAATGATTCAAATATGATTTTATAAATACAAAAAAATTTTAAAAAATACCCCCCTCCCAGAATATAGACGGTGTTTATTTCTTTTTAAGTATTGTTAGGGATGGGATTGGAAACATATGTTAGTGGGGGGGGGGTAGATAAAATAAATTGGCGCGTCTCAATCGGTAACATAGATGAGCGGCGTATTTCAAAGCCAAGGTCATTTCTAGCCATTCCTAGTTATCGCTCTTGTGTCCTATTTTGTGTCAAACTGAGAGGGGATTGACCCACCCCACCATTTATTTTCGTTATTATAGTGAAAATCATTCAACGATTGAAACAATTTTTTTAAAAGTATGGTGGGGATAGGAGTGGAGACACGTGTGCGTCGGTTTGGGGGGGGGAAGGGGTTGGCTCGCTCTGTCGGTAACAACGATGAGCGGCGTATTTCAAAGCCAATTGTGAAGGTCATTTCCAGCCCTTCCTAGTTGTAATAGTTAGCGGCGTTGTGTTTTATTTTCCTTACTTGAACAATTCCTAGAACTAGAACAAAAACCTTTTTTGTTTTAAATGATTTTTGTATCATGTCTTTATTTGGAAGAAAAATGTATATCAAAATACTTTGTAGTTTATTGTCGATCCTTGTTTTCTTTCCCTTTAACACTTATTTCATTTTAAGCATTTTCATGTTAATACGTATTTCACAGTATTTATTTCAAACGGAAAATTTTAATTTGATAATTTATTCTTGAGCCGAAATTTGAACACATAAGAGCCACAGTTTAAACACTGGTGGTTACGATATTGCAGTACCATTTTCACGGGTACCCGGGCGCCATTTTACTACCCGGGTAATTGCACGTAAACGGGTACCCGGGTCCCGGGTACCCGTTGACAGGCCTACTCACGACCAGGGCCACAGAGACAATAAGAATTCAATCATTGAAGTCAACATTCCGACACTCAAAACAATGGACTTTTCTACCATAACAGATCTGAAGTGTTCCAACCATCAAGTCCTTCAAGGCAGCACTGTAACCACATCTCTTCAAAATTTATTTTCAACGTTAATGAAACAACATATCTTTTTAGTGATGAACGTAGCCTATGTGTTAAGTATTGACATGTATGCGGTTGTTATGATATAAATGTTTATATTTAATACGATGTTATCTCCATGTAAAGTGCCGTGAGCCCAGTTCCTTACAGGGATACATTGATGTGTTATAACTGTTTTCTGGAGAAGTTTTGAATATCGTTTTAACAAACTACATAGGTAAACAATTTAAAGCATGTTTTTTATTTCTTTTTTTTTTAAATAATTTTTTTTACACATAACACATTCTGATATATATTTCACTCTTTATATAAATACGCTCATGAGTGTCCTACACATGATATCAGTGACTTATTTATAATATATATAACACATTCTGATATCAATTTCATTGTTTATACAAATACGCTCATGAATGTCCTACACATGATATCAGTGACTTAATTTTAATATGTATAACAGATTCTGATATCAATTTCACTCTTTATATAAATACGCTCATGAATGTCCTACACATCATTTCAGTGACTTATTTTAAATATATATAACACATTCTGATATCAATTTTGCTCTTTATACAAATAAGCTCATGAGTGTCCTACACAGGACGCTCATGAGTGTCGGGGACTTATAAAATGTCTACATCAAAAACCTATCAATGTTTCTCTTTTTGTTCGCTCCACTAATAACAAAATAATTAATGCCCTTTTGTTAAAACTGATGTTGTGTTGGTATCATTTAAGATGACACTATGAAAACTCCCACCAACTCAAAGAAAATAAACAAGTTTAATTTCTATGCGTCGTAGCATGTAGCAGAAATATCAAGAGTTAACATTCTTAAGCCGATATTTTCTTCTTTGCCATGCTGATGATTTGTGTGTCATTAAAATTATATTATCAAATTATATTTTGTCTTTGTTTCAACTGTGATCTTATTCTTAATCAGTGGCGTCGTGAGGGGGGGCGGGGGGAGGCCGCCCCGGGTGACACCATTAGGGGGGTGACACCAAAGCCTAAAATTTTACTGTTCGATTTTATGTCAGAAAAACAAAGAATACACATTTCTTTCAACTAGAGAGAAAGTAAGAAATACGATGATATATATTAAACACAAAGATTTTAATTTATTTTAAATATCAGTTAACTTGCAATAATAAAAAAAAATTCCAGCACACAAACAACATTAAAACAAATAAGAAAAAAAAAAGAAACAGTCTCAGCAGAAAGATCTTTAAAAAGGTCGGACATAAAGCCATTTAGGCTTTGACACACTAACAGAATGAATGAATCCCACCTTACAATATCCTCCACCTTAGAAAATTTTGAATACAATGTCTTTGAGTCAATATTTTTTTATATTATTAAAGACGAGCAAGCATGGATGTGCGTGTTTCTATATAAATAGTCCCCCGGTTACGACGGTCGCATCCCGACTTACGCTGTTTCATGGTTACAAACGAGCCCACATAAAGAATAATATTGCGCGTTATTCTTTATTTTTAATGTGTTTTTTTTCCAACGTTTGTCTATCATGGGGTAATGAATTATTTTCTCTATTTGAAATAAAAAATTATTTTAAAAATATTTATTATTATTTCAACCTACAACTTAAGTTTGCGATTTTTTTCATAGTGAAGTTTTCCATCAAGTCAGTAAAGCTAAATAAGCTTACAAGTTCATTTTCAATACTCATTAGAGAGAGCATATTCAGTCTTGGTTGTCCAATACGAATTCTAACTCATTTTTGTATTCTTTTCAATTTTGAAAAGGATCGCTCTCTGCTGCTGTTTAAAGTCATCATTGAGAGATAGATGCGAAGTTCGATGCTACATTTGTAAATAGCTGAAATTTAGCTCATTAAAAAAACAGCAAAATTTATTTTTTAGCTTTGTGCACTTGTTTTGAGTTTCATATTGTGCTACTTCCTTTTCCTTACCCTAAGCCTGGGGCTGGACAATAAGTTTTTTAAGAGTTCTGAAAATTGAACTAATTGTGAAGGTAAGTAGTCTTCGAAATCACTTTAATATTCTTCATTAACTTGGCTGCTGCCCATCGAATGACGTCATTGCTGAGCTCAGAATGGATGTCTTTATATGCGCTTAATCGATGTTGTTGGGCTTCAAAAAAGTTTGTCAATGATTACCATAAATACCATTTTGGTAATATCAAACTGATACTTTCTCTTCTTTGATAGTATTATAGATTATTTATAGTCTTTTTTCCCACGGACTTGTCCTTTCCTTTGGCTTCATATGAATCAAATTAAAAATGCTGTTTTTTTTTTTTTTAACATACTCAATCAGATTCTTCAAATACATGGCTCAAATCAAAGATATTCTCGGCACTTGAAAGGATACTTTTGTTTTCTGAAATCTCTCTAAAATAGTTTTCTCAAAATTCAAGTAACATAGCGACTTTATGTTGTTTAAGTTCCTTCCCAAATCTTTCTGCTTCAAGTCAACAGACACGAGCTGATTTTCGTTTAATTCTTTCAGAGCTGCAATATTTGTGAGAGACGTGTTGTGTTGTTGTATTGACATGGTATGAACGTGCGAGTTGACTGAGTATGAAACACGTTGGTTGTGATGTGAACGAAAAATAGTGTGTGGTCGTTAAGGGAGAGGATGGATGGCTATTATTGTAAGGTTCGCTATGTAACAGAGGTTGATTATAAGATTCATTAAAGATACTTGTTACCCAGACTACAAAGAACTGAAGTCGAGTTTCTAGACTTGCAAGTACTTTTACAATATTCTCATAGTATGAGTTATAAACACACGTTACAGCAGGGCTTTAGGCTTAAGCAAACCGTCAACCCCCCCCAGGCCTCCGATTAGTCTCATTATTAATGGAGGCCTCGCACAAAAAATATTTCAATATTTATTCTATAATTTTCTACTATTACATTTTTAGCCACCAAATTCGCTTCGATTAGGGCCTCCATTCCCTTAGGCCGGCCATGTTTACAGCATTATGTCGGGCTGACCATCTTGTGTCAGACAAGGCTTTGTTAACATGTATCACTTGAATGTGTTTTGGAAGTATATGTCGACGATGAGTAGATGCAACAAGCCAGGTATAAAGAATTTGCTGAAGACAACTGCTCAACGTTTCCCAACCAAGTGAAGGGAATAAGCTGTACAAGGCACAAAATGAGCAGCACTGCATTTCTTACAAATATTAGCCCAGACTCTGTTTTACTTTCTACTTGTAACTTCAGCATTGACTTATGACTGTCCAAGGCATTTTCAGGGATTCATACTGTCACAAGAGTCCCTAAAACTTATATTTTTGACTGCTTGCTCCTAGATTCATACACAATACCTTTACACAGAAAACAAAGGCACCGCTGGAAAGACAACAAACTTTAATGGAGTCTCCTTCTTGCAACTAACAACAACAAATTACAGGGGCAAATTGGTCATCTGTGACATATGCCCCCCTTTCCAGAAATTTTTCGAGGTAGACAAATTTCCATAATCTCAAATGACCAATTTTAAACTTTACTCATTACCATGATTACTTCTTAACATATTCTATGGACATATACTTTAAAATATCCCTGAACACTACTACCATCTCTTCTTAAATACAATAACTATTAATATTGCTCTACAATATATTAACAAAGCATTTACACACAAATCAGTATACATTTCAAACCCAATAATTTATGACTTATCACAACTCAAAATATTATATTAACAGAGTAATCACCAAAAATCAACATGAACGTAATATTACTAGTCTTTAGAGTCAGTGTCTCAATACATAGAACTTAAATTAATCCAGGGATAACTGTGCCTTGTAAGAACGTGACTCTCGACAGGAACAGGCACTATTCTCAGAACCCTTGCCAGCGCAAAACGAGCCGTGTTAAAGTACTTCAGGATGGTCACGCTAAACATGCACAGGGCTGTTGCAGTAACAACGATGCCTTGAATCAATGTTCCTTTCACAGTCTATGGCAAAATGACCAGGTCTGTTACACTTGTAGCATTTATCCTCACCGGCTCCTCTTCTATTTCTAAAGTCCATGCGAGCACCACCACGATCTCGCCCGCTAAAGCTTCCCGCACCACCGAATCGGCCGCTGCGACAGTCTCTGGCCCAATGACCTGGCCTACCACACTTGTAACAAGCTCCTCCACTCATGCTGACGTTTCTAATCCTCCGATTTTCACACCCACAATTCACCTTCCCCTCACCACACTCTCCACCCTTCCACTCAGGTATGGTGTCGTTATGTTTATCATCGCCTTTTCTCCTTTGGTAACCCTGGTATCTAACATTCTGATCCTCTCTATTTCGCCAGTTAATTGGTCATCTCTCACATACTTTCTTTTGACCACCACTTCTTCACTTCCTGTATCTCTCAATACTTCAACTTTATTTGATCCTACGAACCCTTCTACAATCACCAACATTCTTGCTCTAGTTTCTTTGTAGTCACCACCTCTTGGTAAATTTTCATCTCTGGCATCCACGAGTTGGCCAACATTTTCTCCTCCAACAAATGCGTTTAGGCTCTTATCCCACAGGCGTTTGCCCTTTGACCGTTTGCGCTCAATAACACGCGTCGTCGCCACTCTCTTTGCACTCGTATTGCTGCCCTCCCTTGCATTGGGACAATATCGTGCTATGTGCCCAGCCCTGTGACACAAGAAGCAATTCACGTCTGATCCTGAACGTCTTTCAGCCACATATTGCCTTGCATAAGAGCTATGAGCAAAGCTTCTCTTCCTTGCCTCCAGGAACATTTCTGCAACTCGAGCACTTTCCTCCAGGCTGTCAACACTTCGCTCTTTAAATGTATAGACAGATCCCCAGGACACACATCCATGAATTGTTCTTTCATAATGAGGTTTATTAGACCGTCAAATGTTCTGTCAATTCCCGACAGGCTAATCCATTTCCACAAATAGTCCTTGATTCTTCCTATAAAGATGGATGGTGACTCATCTGCCTGAGGCCTGCTCTTTCTAAATAGATCTCGATACCCCTCCTCTGTGAGATTGTACCTTTTTAGGAGCACTTCTTTCACCTTTGCATACACCAATGCGTCCTCATAAGGCATTCTGGAGTACGCCTCCAAGGCTCGACCCGACAAAAGCGCACCCAATGACAGCGCCCAGTCGCTTTCCGGCCATTTACTGGTTCTAGCGAAAGTTTCAAACCTTGTAATGTATCCATCAAGCTGATCAACACCATCCATAAATGGTGGAAGCTTGGGCTGCCTGGGCCTGTTATCTGTCCCATTCGTATTCCCTCCATTGGCAGCCTCAAATCTCTTGCCTTCTAACATGGCTGCTCTCTCGGCCGCCTTATCCGCCCTTTCTTTCTCGGCCGCCCTATCCGCCATCTCTCTCTCGTAATCTCTCACTCGTTGTACCTCTCTCTCTATGTACTCTCTACTTTCTTCACCTCTCAGTTGAAGGGCATCCACCAGTGCTAATATCTCCTCCAGAGTAATAACTGGCATTCTCGTTTTCTCAGCAGTGTCAATGTATTCCGTGCAATCCCGGACTGAGCGCGCAGAAATGTCACAAGCGTCCCTAAAACTTATATTTTTGACTGCTTGCTCCTAGATTCATACACAATACCTTTACACAGAAACAAAGGCACCGCTGGAAAGACAACACACTTTAATGGAGTCTCCTTCTTGCAACGACAACGAACACCAAAAACAATCCTCCATTATCTACCCATCTATCAATGACGTCAACAACACAATCACTTTGCACTCTTTCGCGCCATTAACTTTTAATACCACAAAAATGAAACATCAAACATACCACCGTGCGCAACTATCAACAACAAATTACAAGGGCAAATTGGTCATCTGTGACACATACAAACATTTGCCAATCTTTATTATACATTACGATAACATTTAAATTATTGGGGGCCCCTGGCTTTAGCCCGCTCAGCCGCCTCTCTTTAATCAACCATAGGGGGAGAGGTCACGCAGCTGTGACGATGTGTGACTAGAGGCGGGTGTGTTTAAAAATGTGACGTCACATCAAAAAAACCCGCAACTTTAAATAAAAGTCCCCTTAAATATTTGATTGTTTACAATTTATTTAATGACGTTTTCAATGGCTCGCCGCGTGTTACAATACTAGAGTGCATACTTACACTAAATACATATTTAAATGACAAATTACTTGTTTGCAACATGCTAATTTTTATTGAGAAAATTATGGCTTTGGAGAGGGGTGTCTAAGCTTTGTGACGTCATAGCGGGACAAGGGGTGGGGGTTTACGTTTTTTGTGACAAAAGAATGACGCGGGTGAAAAGGCGGGGGTGAAAATTGGTAGCCTCACGTGACGTCATTTATGGACGTCACCCTTAAATCATGAAGGGGTGACACCATGAGCTACCGCCCCGGGTGACACCAACCCTAGCGACGCCCCTGTTCTTAATGCTACACCTAAGATATACAATGCTAAAATAATTTAATAGTTTAGTGTAAAATAAATCGAAGAACTTCAAGGGGTTGATGGCATGAGCTCTAATAATCAACATAATAAAATATATTCAAGCTCCTCCAAGATTGTAATCAAAACGAAACATGACTCTTGTGTCTAGCCCTGTGGCTTGACGAAGGGGGCGGGGGGATGGAGAGGGAATAAATGCCCCGGGCGGAACTTGACCATGTGCGGTAAATTCCTACTCGTTAACTAGTTTTTAACAGGGAAAATTTTACAAGAAAGTGGAATTCTCTATTTTTTTAAAAAAAGGAAATAGCCAATAAATATGAATATATAAAATAAATAAATGTAAATGCTTCTCACAATTGTGCTACTGTATTAAAAAAACAAAAACAATAGGCTTATTAAAAATCACGTAATAAATGTCTACGCTTAGTCAACATAATGTAAACCAAAAATATAACAAAAATTGTGCGTTTAAGACAAAACTTTAAAATAAACAAATATAGAATATACTTTTAACATTTTTATATTAATTTTTTTTTCTATTAACAAATGATCCTTAAAGATTATAGAGTTTTGCCAGGAAAGTGTCTCTCTATTATAACATCAAGATAAGATCATAGTTTATGAGATAATCTCTATAAGAGCGAATGGTCCTAAAAGATAATAGAGTTGGTTGTAAGGGTGTCGACACTTGTAAAGATGCTGACACTAGGTGTATGAGTTCGGCTTTAACTTGTAGCCACTGGTTGTAAAAATCCGTGACTCTTTGCATGAGTTCCAACACTGGTTTTCAGGTTGCCGTTTCAGATAGTAATGATGCAGAAACTGATAATAAGAGTATCGTTACTGAAAGTAATCTTACGACACTGAGTGTAAGGGTATCGAAACTGATGTAAGGGTGTTGACAACGGTATTAATGTTGCCGACACATGAAGTAAGCGTGTAGACACTCGTTGCAAGGGTGCCGATACTGATAGTTAGGGTTCCGAAATTGGTTATAAGTGTACTACTAAAACGTTTAACTCTACATCTATGTCAATACGGCTTAATATTTAAGTACTACTAATTTTTTTTAAACTCTTAAAACTATTGATCTAATTTCACTCGACTAACTTTTCTAGTCCTAGACGACTGCTATTCACCATGTCTCTAATACCGACAACACTCCAGCTACCTCAATACTTGACTATAACTGCCCTTTAACCCTCTATTAAAGCTCTCCCTAAGACGTCTATTCTATCTATTGTTATCTAGTGATGTCTCCTTACACCACACGAACTATCATTGATAGACTAAAACTTTTAACTGTTATCTGTACAGGTAAGCTGTGTTCATGTTGACATCAAATCTCATTACATTTGTGATACGGGATTCTCTTATCGTGACATAGACATTTGTGATCAGTGATTCTCATACTTTGACACCGACATTTGTGACCAGTGATTCTCATACTTTGACACCGACATTTGTGACCAGTGATTCTCATACATTGACATAGACATTTTTAACCAGTGATTCTCATACATTGACATAGACATTTGTGACCAGTGATTCTCATACCTTGACATAGACATTTGTGACCAGTGATTCTCATACTTTGACACAGACATTTTTGACCATTGATACTCCTACTTTGACACCGGAATTTGGGATCAGGGATTATCATTTCTAGACAACAACTTTGTGAATGGGGTGAAACTTAAAGTATTTTTTAAAAATAATTTATTTTAACTTTGAACAATAATCTATTGGGATTATTTTTTTGTGAACATTTCAATGGTTTAAAAAAAAACTCATGTTAACGTTTTAGCAATACTATTATTATATGTAACTTTTTTACATTGAAAGTGACGAGGGGGAATTGAATTGAATCAAAACTTTGTCAGTTCAGCAGTTTGTTTGTTTGCCTGTTTATTATGTAGTATTTTGATTTCCCTCGTGTCCCAATCAAACCTGCGGGCAGCGTATGACCCATAGAACTGAACTGAGAATAAACGTTAATAATTACTTTTAATACTTATTATTTCAAACGAATTGTTGTTGGTGTTGCTGCAGAAGATGATGTTGTTCTTGATGTAG
>MUZC01002087.1:0-17643 GCA_002072015.1 Radix auricularia | reverse complement strand
TGTTGAGAAATGATTAACGCTAAGAAAAGTCCTCCGCTGACCTGGAGAGGGATGGGCGCCACCAGTGTCTATTAAGCCCGAGAATGTTCTAATGAAAACATGAGAATCCCCTACAATCTCGAAAAAAAAGAGGTTATGGAACTAAAAATAATTTAAAAATTAAAAAATTCCATTCATTGGTGGCTAGTGGCCAAAAAACCATTTTTTCCTCCTAAAATGGGCTTTATAAACTGAAACAACACTAATTCTCCAATCTTCCGTGTTGGTAGAAGCTTGAAACTTTGGGAAGCTGTTGAATACCCTCCCGCGATATTTCCAGTGCCAATTAACGGGAACTTATATAAATTTACATTTTGGTGTCACTCCCTTGATGGTATTACCCGGGGCGGCGCGCCTCCACAGCAACCCCCTAGTAACGCCACTGTGTCGTCCAAAATACGATAAATTAGTATGTAGTATAGCACACGTTAAATCGTTCCATAATTTAACACACGTTAAATCATAGTGTAGTTTGTATACTTAAGATCAGTGTAATATAATATTACTAACTCAATATATAAATTCCTTTTACTATTATCTGTTTTTCTTATAGCTTGTTCAAACAAACAAATCTTGATCAAAATTTGTACCTATGAATCTGTGAACCACTCACTAAAGAAAATAACTATTTATAAGAATGTCTTAGAGGTAAAAAAAACCGTTGAATTAACGATAACTTTCCCTTTAGAATAAAAAAGGTTCTAATATTTATTTTCCTATCAAACTATTTTAAGTCTTTAGATGCTATTTTCAGTATAAACCAATGACGTCATATATAAACCAAAAAAAACAGATCTCATCAGTAGTCTCAATACACTAATTATCACAAAAATGCGTACTAAGCAAAACGGAACAGGAATTCAAATTAATAAACATGGCGATTGAACTTTGGATTTCTTAAGTGTATAAACAAAGTTTTCTACTTTCATTTTCATACTAAAGCACGACCTCATGTAAAAATGTACTTTCCATTTTGCCATGATCCTTTAATCAGCTGCAGGTGGTGCTGTGCATGTCTTGTGCAAAGTTATCAGATCTTTAGATCAATTATGCCAATGCACTTTTAAGCAGCTCAAGAAAGTTCAAAGATGATATAGATATAGCTTGTAAAGACATAATTCTTTATAATAGATAAGTTACACTTTTCTTAAATGTTTTTGAAATTCGTAAATATCATTTTTATAATGTTTAATTCATCATCAAATTTAATTTCTTGGTCCAATTTCTTAACAAAAGTTGTGTACTAACTAAGATGATCTTTATAAATCAATCTCCATTAGTTCGTTATTTTTTAGGATTTGTAGCCATCGTAAAATTGGATTGGTTGAAATTATGAAGATGGTGTATTTTTAGGGGGGGGGGGATAATTTAACTTGTTTTAATGAATGCACTTTTAGACTTAACTTGTTTTTCGTAATATTGTACTTTAGGGGACGTGGTTTAACTTGTTTTAAAATCCCTTTTATTAACTTTACCATGTGTTCTTAATCGAATGAGCGGAAAAATAAAAGTAAAAATGACCCAAATATCCTATCCAACTAAAATTTTGCCCATAGACCTAACAATGCCTTGTTTCAAAAATTCATATTGATCGAATGTACCGTAATTAGGCTACATTAATGAACTTTTGGTCAATCTCTATATAACATGTGTAGCCGTAACTATAGATGACGTCCACGGTTAACTGGAGTTTCACTCCCACCCTCGATGTAACTGGAGTCTGTCACGGTCATTTGCGCGGTGCATATTATATTGAACACATCTCATAAGTTATGTCTCATATATAAGGGATTTATATTCACATTTTTGTTTCTATGCTTCTTTAAGAGGTTTACTTTGAGGAGTGTTGCTCGACTTCACTTTGAGCGGGGTGTGGTTCGATGTGTTTTCCATAGAGACTCACTTTGAAAGGTTGTTGTTTAATTTTTGTTGTTGTTGTTGAAGACTTGCATTTCCAGGGAAGTGATTTAAAACATTTCTTCATTATTACCTTGTTTTCCATACAGAATCAGAGTCCGAAGAAAACTGTGATGACACTTTAAAAAAAAAAAAAAAAAGATGAAATGTCAAAACATATGCAGAATTCTTTCGTAAAATCTTAAATTCGTTCATAGGATCACAAGGTAAAGTTCGTTAAAAAACGAGATGGAGGTGACATTCTTCTTCTTCATAAACTTGTATAGCCTCAGTTTGAAACCAGGTAAAATAAATTATTGAAAAATGAAAATTTTATAGCAAAATATATCATATATGCTTCTTATAGCTAAAGAAATAAAGATAATTTCAGTTCCTTAAATTTCCGTCTCGTTAAAAAGCATCAAATAAACAAACAAAAAATGAATGTAAAAAATTAATTAACTTTTCCTCTATCATCTACCACCGATTTGAAACATTTCATATTTTTTCAATCATCAATGTTCCCTTTAAGTTGCGCGGGTGAGCAGTTTATAGATACCGCGCAGCAAAGTTGGCAAAAAAGAGGAAACAATTGGATTATGTCCAATTTTGCATACGATATCTTTTACTTTGCACATGGACCAACGAACCTTAGAGGGAACATTTACCATGATATAATGTTTTGTACTGAATATGTCTTATTTAAAAGTTTTATGTTACTATACCTGAAATATTGTCTGCCATGTACATTCCTAAAGCTAGAACATGTAAGAACTGCACCATATATAAATAATTTATTCAATGATTGGATAAATGCTGTGCCATGACCTCGAGAACACGGTCGTGATAACTGTATAACGCTAAAATTAAACGGATTTATTCTCCCTCGTGACATAAGTACGGAGAAAAAAATATTTTTAGCAATTGCGGATAAAATTCGTTTTTCGCCCTTAAAATAATTAGTTGATCTTGATATTAAGGTAATGATGAACAAATTTATTCCTAAAAACTTCAGTCTCTTGTCAAATGATTTGCAACCGGAAAAAATGTAGTTCTTATTTTACTTGTGTAAATAAAACTTCCACTAAATGTTTTTAACTAACAAGCCGAGACAAAATATTATACCCAAACAATTTTTAGAGTAACTTTGGTGACTGGTGCAAATTTTTGTAAACCTTAAAATCTGAAGGAAAAGAAATCACGCACGAACGGAAGTAGTAAAATAAAAAATAAAATAAACATCACATTCATTTGTTCAGTCTCACGACTATATGTTGATTTTTCACTGACATATTATTCACTTTTATATTAACTAAATACTTTAATTTACAACCCACAAAAAAAAATGCATTCAAGTACATTAAGTGTGTGTATTTTTTTTTCTAAAGTTCAAGGATTCCTAAAAATTTTAGACAAATCGACTGTTGAGGAAGGAGAAATTTTCACGATGACCTGTGACTATTTTCGATTAGACATTCCAGACAATGAATACATTGATAGTATAAACGACGTAAAGTTGCATCGATTTGTCGTTAACGAAGCAGAGGAAGAGGGGTTGTATATGCTCGATACATACCTACAGTCAGTATCGCGCACGGCGGTAGGTTTCGTTTTTATCAATAATTCTGTTGTACATTGAGGTAGTTTTTTTATTGATAAACATTGATGTACTTGAGGGTAATTTTAATTTTTATTAATAAAATCTGGTTTTCCCTTAACAAGAGTTATGTATATCGTGGTATGTTTAATAATAATTTTTTTTTATATAAATTAAAAAATTCTGTGAAGTTGAGGGACCGTCACATAAATATTTTGCATGAGATGAAATTTATCAACCCAAATTTGACAACGATAGTCTGTTTGATATCTAAAGCCCGTCTCTATGTGTCTTCCGCTGGAAAGAGCATCCAGCTTAGAGAAAAATATTGATCAAATTTGTGTTCTCTACGATGGTAGACTTATGAAACAGGAAGTTGGATCAAATTTATGGTCCCTACAATTGTGGATACAAAGAAAACATAAGACTAATCAAATATAAGACACAGTGTAAAATGACGCTGAGCTGATGTAACGTTTATACAATAGACTTCAATAGTAGAAAATGGGAAATTATGAGCTTAATAAATGTCGATCCAAAATAATGGCAGTCAAAAATAAAATTGTATTTATGCCCAATATCCTTTTTACAAGTTTTTGTTTTGCACTTTTCTTCATTTCTGTTAAACAATATATTTTTGACTTAAAAGAACTCCCATTATTTTTTTGAGTTTATTTATATATCTTACTTATTGTTGTGTCAGTAACGTTTGTTAATTAATGATTCTCACAGAAGTAAGTATGTATTGTGTTTATGACCACGTTGATTTGAAACAATAACGTTAATATTTATATTTTGTATTTTAAGTCGTTCGATGATAAAAGAACCTGGGACGTTTGGGCGAGCTTTGGACCGCACTACTACAAAGGACAAAAAGAGAAAGTCAGCTTGTCTATTGCCGTACTGGACACCAAGATGGAGGACGCTGGCAACTACACGTGTGAAATTTTATTCTTTGGTTATAAGCATTTTACAAGGAGTCGCAGTGAGAATTTAAAAGGCAAGTCAAAGATTAATTCTATACGTTTAAGAAAATAGAAAAAACATTCATTGCACAATTATAGTTTTGACCGCTGATATTTGGACAAACAGGAAACAAGAAGGTAAAATCGTTGCTTAAACTTAAAGTATAGAGAGTATACAAAGTCATCATGGTTAATAAATTAACTCTCAGCATTTTTAGTCCGTCAAAAACATTAAAGGCAATTAATATTAAGATTTTATGATTTTTTATGCTTATAACAATAATACTTTTTGTCCATATTTGTTCATTAATTTTAAAGAATCATTTAACATTTATAAAACCCCGAGACAAGGAGAATAAATAAATAACTGGAAGCCTAAAAATTGTGAACGAAGCAAGGTTAATAACAATAGAATAAATACACTGTTGTTGTTGTTTTTTTTACAGTAACGAGGTCAACCTACCAAAAGCCAGCATGTAAGTAGACGTCATAACATGTGGTATTAATTGGCTTCTTGGTTAGCATGAGCTTAACGTAATGCCGTTATTTAATGAATTCGCTTAGTTATTGAAAGCATGAGACACACTTAAATGATAGACTTCGTAAAAATTGTTACATAAAGCAACAAGCACTTTTATAGTTTTAGTAAATTCCTAATTCACTATTACAATGCTATAGTCTTATTTCTTTTACTAGATCAGTTTCGTTTCTTCAATTACTAACCCCATTTTGTCCATTGCTACAGTTTAATTACTTTCAAAGCAATGGGGTTTTTTTTCATCGCACATTTCTCATTAATTTCATTGCAATTGTCACTGTCATCTAATGGACATAGTCTCCTTACCTCTATTACAAATGTCCTATTTCTTTAATTTACAAAATCTTTTTCATCAACCCCATTGCCTTAAAATAAGGTCATTCATTGGTAATCTACTTTATTACATTGAAGCTAAGGGGTCGCCATAAATGACGTCACGCACCTAGGGGGGAAGGGGTCTCACTTTTGTGACGCTGCGTGACGTGGGGGAGGGAGAAGGTTTGAAGAAATGTGACGTAACATCGAAAGGGTAACTTTAAAAAAAAAATTCCACTGAAATATTTGGTCACTTAAAAATTATTTAATTACTTTTTTTTTATTCAGTGCTTCACAAAGTGCCGTCGATAGGCCATCAGACGCCGGTTGTCGTAAGTTATCAAGACATAAAAATTAAACATAATTATAATTCTTAAGTTTGAGAACTCACAAGCGAACATACGAAATTGTTACCCTGCGTCGTTTGATGCTGACATCAAATCGTTTGTGATGTAGCCGCACTCCGTTTGGTTCAATCGTTGCAGGAGTCTGCGAACTTTTTTTGGTCAATTATCCCCCCCCCCCCCGAAACTGCATATGGTGAGTTTTAAAAACAGGCAAAGTGTCTAAAAAAGATCTGAATAGGATTATATGTAGATATTTAAAGTCAAATCGACACGGAATATCTATTTGAGGGGTGGGTAGGGTAGGGGAATCTATTTGATACAATAATAAAAGTTTTAAGTTTGATATATTTTTCTATTGGTTTTTTGTCAAATGCCTCTGGCCATTCTAAATATAATGATAAATATGTCCACTTAAAATTACTCAAAAGTATTCATCAACTTTATTGAATTCATCAAATTCCTTAAATCGCAATTCGAGAGGAGCACAAAACAAATTTCTTCTGGACTCAGTTTTTTAAGTCATTAATTTTAAATATGACAGAAAGGAAACTTGATACAGTCAGATTACGATTATTGTCACTCGTGTCAATATAAATGAAAGTAGGGTGGATTTATGTGTCTTCGTTTAGTACGTAAATAAAAAATCTACATAGATGACAAATTTAACTAATGCATTTTCTGGAAGGAACCGTTCAATATTGGGCATATTTCCAAGCGTAAACGTACACATGACGTATTTTAATATATCTAGTGGAGTGGAGTGGATGTTTATGTCCCAAATGAGTCTGCATTCCCCACAAGAATTCCCTTTTGACCCCAGATGAGGTAATTTACCCCTGTTCGCCGACCTCTTTTATACGGGATGCCCATCAGTCAATTTTAAAAAAATACGTTATTTTTAAATAACTTTTTTTTATTAACAAAGGAGTTAGCAACAATGATTTATAGTCAATAATTTGTATGCATTAAAATAAAATATAATCTAAGGATGTGAACACAGTTAAACGTTTAAAAAAACGGACCGGTCCAATAGGATACCTCAATATTAAATTATAAAAGTTTATGTTAACATTACTAAAAACCCAAAAGTAGCGGACTCTAGCAAATTTTCTATGCCCACAATGATTCAGCATTACCCCCCCAAGAGTTCCCTTTTTACCCCACTTGAGATTATTTCTCGCTGTTTACCGACCCTTTGGTTAAACAGACCGATGGTGGTAGCCATTTATTTTTCTTTCGTTTATAAATTCCGTAAGAGAATGCAACAATTTAAACACGCTCGTCCACTGGTGACATTATATTTACAACTCTTGTGTGACGTACGTGAAATCCTGAAGAAAAATGAATTGAAAAAATAAACGAACAAACTTGTGAGCTTTGGAGTTAAAAGTTATGATAATGTCATTGTATTTTTCCGTCATCAACTTGCAAGAATTACTGCAGTTTGCGATGCACAAGATGGCACCCTACTTCCCTGCACAAATGTGGGGTTCGCACAGTATTCGCCATTTTCCTCTTCCAACGCATACCTAATAATTTTTTAGAAAAAATGAGATGTGATATCAATGTGATAATTTTTTATCAAATGCCTTTGATGCGCATATACTTATCTGTCATTAGAAGATCGAAGTCAATTTAAGGAATTGTCTTGTATCTATATATTCTAGGTCTATAAACAATGCAATAATCCTTGTAATATCAATAGTCACATTCGCGAGCTTAATCGTGAAGGTTAATCACATCAAATAGTTTTTGACATTACCGCTGCAATGTTCGTCATCTGTCGTGCTATGGCTTGGCAACTAAACATATTTTTTTTAATGTAATATATAAAACAAGCTGAATTCATACTTAATCTTATAGGGCTTTAAGCTGTGTAGGGGTTCATTATGCTATCAAATAAGTTCAGAGAAAATCATGTCAAAACGGGAAAAGAATGCAATGGTACCTGGTGAAATGGAAAAATTCTTGCCGGTCGTCTGATACGAAAAAGTCTGAGAATCACTGCCTTACAATTTATTTAATGGCTTTTACATAGCTTCACGCGTGTTACAATATTACAATGTAGACCTAAACTAAATAAATACTTAAATGGCAAAAAAGTGACTTGAAACATACTTATTTCAAATATAAATTTAATTTGCCTTTTAAAGGGGGGGTCAAAGTTTTGTGACGTAATTTTGGAGAGGGTGTCTACGATTTTGTGACGACGCGTGACGTAGGGGGGAGGGGGTAAAAAATAGGCCAAAATCGCGTGACCTCATTTATGGACAGTCCCTAACCTCTTGTGGCACCTCCTATACTCATAAATTCTAATTTTTAATCCGTCATGGACACAAAGGAATTTTTTCTTCTTCTCATATTTTTTTTTTTATTTTTTTTTAAGATCTTTAGAATGCATGCTAATTTAAAATAACTTGTATGTTTCTGTTTCCATATAATTTACCCATTGCGTTTATTTTCATGATCTTTTAGACACAAGAAGGACCACACCGACAACTGCGCGTATGTAAAATATATATTTTATATTAGCAGGACATCAGACAGAGGACATTTTAAATAATCTAAATAAGCTTTTTGCTTTGGAAGATATAAAAACATCTCATTTTGAGGGCACCTCTTTCTTATCTCAAGTATTCCTATCAATTTACATAATCAAAACTAGAATGATTTAACTTAGTGGTATAATAAGTAAAATAATTGTTGTCTTACTGCCCTATACTCTCCAAAATTAAATGACTAGCGCATTTAGTAAAAAAGTTTTTAAAAGGGAACCAGGGGACTAATACAAATATTAAGTGACTAGCTTACTAAGACTTCTATAGCAATTATTTGTATACTTTTTTAAAACTACGAATTGAGTTACCCAAGTTGTAAACGAAAGGAGATTAACTCTTGTCAATTATTGCATGTTTTCTATTTTAATCAGTGTATTTTATCAATCTTACCTCAACCCATTATCAAAATCCTGAAACTCGTTACAATCATTTTTATTACTTTAAAAGAATCAACGAACACTTTGTACTCTGTAACAATGTACACTATATTCTCTTTAATTTAAACAAGTCAATTTAACCAACGAAAGACTATCGCTATTTTCCAGTTCCCACACCCACTTCACCAGTTACAAGTGCTGTAGGTATGTACTTCATCATTAAATCTGTATTCGATATTTGTTTTGTTTAGCTGAAATTTCATGATATGTAGAAAACAATTCGTCTACACAACATGAGTTAAACGTAAGACATCAAATATGTCTAACAATTACTGAACAACTGCAAGGCTGTAATCACCAATGTTTAATTCTTCTCACTTAATATTCATCCAATACTTTTACCTTTAAAATTAATAGTAATTTCTTTAGAACTTTTAGAACTATTTAAACACATTGATGTTGGAATCGTTATATATATACATCACCGGATGGATGAAAGTACCGATGGATGGCTGGAAAGACTTGTCGTGGTATAAAACAATCATGACATAATTGATGATCACTAATTCTTCATGCATAATTAATATCCCTCCCCATCCCCAGGCCATAACAAAACTCTCTCATGTTTAATGTCTATTCCTCCCTATTCCCAGGCCATTACACAGCTTTCATGTTTAATAATGTCTTACCCCCCCCCCCCAATTTCCAAGTATTTACAAAACTTTCATGTTTAATTATGCCTAACCCTGTCCATTCCCAGGCCATTACAAAACTCTAATATTTAATGTCTATCTCTCACTATGTCCAGGCAATCAACCAATCCTAGACAAGCCAACAGTCGATGAAGGTCAGACCTTCACCATGACGTGTGACTATAAGAGATTCAAACTGCCTGACCCTAACGATTACGTAGATTTCGACGAGTTTGTCAACTACTTGAAATTATCACGGAAACTAAACACTGCAGCAAAATCTTCATTGATCTATAAGTTCACGCCAATGGATATAGAACCTGGACACACATCTGTGAGTTTCATTGAACGTAATCTATACTAATGAAAGGAAAAGCCCTGACTCATTACTAATTCTACAACTTCCCGTGAAGTTAGGAGCATGAAACTTTTGGATACCTTTAGGTAACGAAATTTGATTAAAAAGAAATTTTAAATTCCAACTCAAGTGTGGCCGTTGGTCTATAAACATTTTTTTTCTTGAATGGGCTATATACAAATTGAAAATCAATCATTCTCCTATTTTTCGAAACTTTGGGTAGTTGTTGAGGACACTTCTGCAATGTTAAATGGCGAAAAAATAATTATATTATCACTGTTTAGGGTCCGGGGTAAAAAATGTACCTTTTTTCCAAATATTGCCCATATAGGAATGAAAATAATTTATTCTCCAATTATTCCCGTGTAGGTAGAAGCATGAAACTTTTGGAGGTTGAAGAGTACACATTCGAAATGGTAACATGCATACAAATTATTTGAATTATCCCTTACTTGGGGTGGGCTCAATTTTTTTTCTAATGTAAAAATCTGACTCATTCCTAATTCTCCAATTTTCAGGTTAGGTAGAAGCAAGAAACTTTAGAAAGTATTTGGTATCCTCTCACGGCGAAAATCTGCAAAAGAAAATTTAAAAATCACTCATGCGGGCCTTGGGGTCTAAAAACTTTTTATTCCCTTACATTGGCTATATAAAAATTAAAAATTCCTCCTTCTTTTATTTCCCAAGTAGGTAGAAGCATGAAACTTTAGGAAGTTGTTAAGTAAACTTCCGCGATGGTAAAAGGCAAAAAAAAATATTTAATTATCAATTATTAGGGGTCGTGGGCGGAAATGAAGTTATTTCCTTATATGAGCTTAAATTAAAACACTTATTCTCCTATTTCCCATGTAGGTAGAAGCATCAAACTTTGTGAAGTTTTGGAGTACACAGGCAAAATTACTTTACATATCCCTTAATGGCGCTCGGGGGCGCAAATTTATTTTTATTCTAACATGAAAAAACTGTCTAATCATTTATTCTCCAATTATCAATTAAAGTAAAATTCTACAATTTTGAAAAGTTATTAAGCACACTCTCTCGACGATAATTGGCGAAAAGGAATTTTAAAATTCACACTTATGGGACTTATATGGGCTATATAAAAATTGGTAATAACTAATTCGAATATTTCCCGTGTAGGTAGAATTATGAAAATTTGTATATTCATTGAGTTCATTTCGGCAATGCTAACAGTGGGGAAATTTTTAAACAGTCATTATTTGCCGGGGACCGAAGAGTAATTTTTTTCTTTAAATGTGCTACATAAAAAGTGAAAATCACTATTTTCCAATTTCTAGATTACGCATGAAACTTTGAACAAATGTTGAGTCTACTCCCAGGATGATAATAGGCGATAAAAGAATTCTAAAATTCCCACTCATTGGGGAGGGCGGGATCAGTAATGTTTTGTTTTGTAAGTTTAAAAGTGACTTATAACTAATTCTTTAACGTACCATGTAAGTAGAAATGTGAAAAGTTTCACTTTCTTCGATTCTTTGGATTTCACCGCAGCTACGTTTTTTTTTTATATTCGTTTTATTTGTGTATTGTATGTCCGTTGAAAAAGGCTCTTTGCCGAAACGTTCGCTATTTTGTTACGTCCTGTCAGGTTTAACCCTTACCTTATTTACATCTTTTCCATTTAATGTGAAAAGTTTGGAAGTTTTTGAGTGCACTCCTGCAATGTTAGCAGGCTAAAATAAATTTATCATGAGGTTGGGGCCGAATTGTAATTTTATTCTTACATAAAAACTGGCACATCAATAATTCTCCAACTTCCCATGAAGGTACAATCATGAAACTTTGGGGAGTTGTTGAGTACTCTCAACGATGATAAAAGGCAAAAATATTAAATCATCTCTCATTAAGGGACAATAGCTATGTAAGTTATATAAAACTGACTGATATTTAAATCCCAACTTCCTGCAATGGTAACGGAAGAAAAAAGTATTTAAATTATCACGGGAATTATGTAATTTTTTAATTTTTTTTTCCGGGGGACTACGACAGAACCTACATGTGGAAGAAGTCAGCCGTCTCGAGCCTTCGCTCTTCATGGGGCTTCCCGGAAAAACCCCTCAGCTCTCTGGTCCTCTAAGGGACGTAAAAGCTCAGAAGCCACACACACCCCCCCCCCCGAGCGGTCGCTTCTAGAAGCGGCAACCTGGGCGTCCAGGACACTAGGTCGGAAGTGCCTCCCACTAAGTTGCACTCCTGACGGAGGGGTGGAATTTTCCCTTCTTCATATAGCCCACACCCCTTGCATTTGGTTGTGTTTCTTGTGTTCCTTAACACGTTTTGGCCTATAGTCTGTTGTAAATAATGAGTACAAGGTTGTCAGTTTTTATATTAAATAGTTACTAATATTATCAGATGGGTAGGTCGTCGGCCGTGAGGATGGACTGCATAGAGATTAAGGAGACCATGTTTGTTGTTTTTTCATCAAAACACCGCTGCTTGGACAATAACTTTGCTTTGAAATACGCTGACGTTGGGTTACCGATCTTCGATGTTGTTTATCTACCCCACCTTTCCTCCCTCCATTGGATTGTGTTTTGTGTGTTCGTTACCACGTGCGCCTTGCCCAATAACTGATTTCAATAATACACCATTTTTTTTTATTTTTAAAGTCAATAAATTATTTACTAACAGTGTAAGATTTGTAAGAAACCATCCATGTATGACCTTTCATGCCTAGAGGAGAAGTGGGTCACACATTTGTAATGGGTGGGGTGTTTAAGAAATGTGACGTCACATCAAAACGTGCAATTCTAAATAAAAGTTCCGCTTAAATATTACATTCCTTACAATTTATTTAATGACATTTTACATATGGCTTTACCCTAAATTTTAAGCTCGCATCGATTTTAAAGTTTAACTCCACATTAAAAACAAACTTAAGTAACTTTAAAGTTATTTTAACCATGCTCATTTTCATAAAAAGAGATATGGCTTTTATAGAAGGGCCGCCGCAAATATTTGTAATGTCATATTGGAGGGATGTCTAAGTTTTTGTAATAGGAGGGGGTAAAATATCGGCCAAAATCGTGTGACGTCATTTATGAACTTCGTCCGTGTGGCTACTGTGTGAAATGAGGTGCATGGAAGGTGGCTAGGTAGCATTGTAAAGCGGTCATGGTGGGACAATTATGCCGTTTGGAACGAGTAACCTGGATACCCGTTCGAAATTGGGACGGGTACCTGGGATGCACTTTTTCAACAAAATTGACAGCTCTAGACGAAAGTGGGGCAAGTGAAATAAAGTTCACAACTTTCATTTACCAACCACTAACGAGCAAGGGACTTTTTGGCTAGCACAATGCCCCGTGGGCCTTGCCTTCATAGAGGCTAGAGCACATGCTGCACATGACTCTTTTTTGCCTCGGTTCAACAGTTCAGTGCGCTTGCGCTAAAACATCACGTCCTCTTCTCAGTATTAAGGTTATCTAAACGTTATACAATCAGTGTGGTAAGGTAGGTTTATGTATCTATACATTAACATACAATATGAGGCTAGTCATGGGTAATGTTGATGGAAAGGAAACATCTTCAGATTTGGCAGTTATGTTAGGTTAGGATTTCAATTCTTTTTCCCGTTTCTCCCTGTTTCTTTTCACGTCACTTTTGATAACCAGAACAGAATTGTGTCGATATATTTTATGTTCTTATTTGATCTGTTTGGCAAATAATGTTAAATTTACAGTTAACTATTCAAACTTGGGATTAAGTAAAAACTAACTTAGAAAGCTGTTATCTCAACTAACTGTGTAGGTACTTAGCCAAGAATTTTAAATATCGTAATAAAACTCTAAAACATGTGTCATACATTTTCAAAGGGTTACCTCTAAGTTTTCTAAAAACACCAATTTTATCTTTCAACTTGAACAGAAGTCGAGTTATCGTTTATTTTTTATATCTATTTATTTGAGTGACATTTTAAAGCCCGTTATATGAAGATTAACTATATATATATCTATATATAGTATATTATATTTCAACGTGTTACTCATTATTTAAAAGTTTCACCCATTTTGCCCATAACTTTCAAAAGACAATCACATTCTAACGTACGACATTATTAAATACTTAACCTGATACTTTACAAGAAATACTATCGAGAGGGCGGTTGCTTATGACTTATGAGTTTTACATAAACAGTTCACTTATTCTCTTACTTATAGATCTCTCTTTTGCCTTCTAAATTATAAATCTTATATTCGTATTTCCAACAAATCATAAGCGTACCGCTAACCGATTTTAGTCATATTAAATCAAAGTAGTTGAACCTATAAGTTTCTAATTATTTTTTCTTCTTTAGTCCACTTCTAGAAACGTGGTTTTTAAAAATATTTTTACCTCTATTTATTCAAAATCATAGTCATCGAGTCGTTGTTGTCGGCATTCGGTACGCTGCTACTAGGTCCTGGAAACGTATACTCTTTTCATTCTTTACAAAAATGTCATTTTTCAACTATTTCTTTTTTTTTCTTGGCTTCTCTCATAAACTTTTTTTAGAACTCCTGTTAGTTGAATTTACAAAACTATTTTAGGAAATAGTTTTGTAAATTCAACTAACAGCAAAGACATAATCAGGTGACAATTTAAAAGTGATTCGACAGTTTGTCACTATATTGTATTAACTACCTTACAAAAACACAAGAGCATAGCGCGATGTGCTGTGATTCAGGGATTCTTACAAGAAGAGCATGCGCGATTTAACAATTTTACTTATGCAAGTTCTAGTAAGAGTGCCGTATTCTGAACAATGGTCGTATACAAATTAAAAATGTTCGCGTCTTCAGAACTTAAATGAAAGCGTAGCGCACTCAATATATGAAAAAAATAGTGCTTTCTTAAGCCTTAATTTATTGTCATTCCTTCTATGGTTAATTTGTCAAAATTTCAATTATTTTTGGACAACTTGAAAGAAATTAATTACTTTCGACAATATTATTGTCGTTATGAAGTTCACATTGAAGCGTAAAGTACGTGCAAAGTACTTTAATATATTTTAATTACATATTTTCAGTGTTATACACACACACATTATGCACTCACACACATGCACGCACTCTCATACACACATAGATACATACACAGAATTTCAAATACAAAAGCATATAAAATATTCCTTTTTGTGTACGATAATTAGGGAATACCGCCTGGAAGGTCTTGGTCTGTTCGAACAGCACATGGACGTCATGATTATAAAGTTTTACAAGATTGTGTTTATTTGACTGTCACTGTCAGTGACACGGAAATAGAGGACAGTGGTGAATATGAATGTGAAATGCGTTTTATAAATAATCGGACTATAAGAAGAAGTGAAAATCTCAAAGGCAAGTCATTTTTTTCAAACTCTCTAACTCTATGTTTAAATCTTTTAAAAACTATTCTTTAAAATGATACTCTCAAAAACATTTTGTTAGTTAGAAGCTCTTAAATTTAAGTCTTTTGTTTTGAACTCTCAAAGACAAGTCGATATTTGAGACTTTGAATCTTGAAACCTTAAAAGGAAAAGTCATTTAATTTAAAACTCTCAAATACAATGCGTTAGTTTGATAAGCACAAAGTCAAATCAATAATGTAAAAATCTCAAAGACAAATTATTACTTTGAAAATCTAAAAAGACAAGTCTTCATTTTCGAAATCACAAAGACAAGTAGACTCTAGTTATTTTAAAATTTGAAAATAATTTAATTTAAGTTAAAACTTGAAGCTTTTAAAAATAAGTCACTTATTTGAAATTTTAAAGCTTAGAAGACAAGTCATTAGTATTAAATTGTTAAAGTGAAATGGTTTGCATTGAACTTAATTAAGTTTTGGCATCTTTGAATTATTTGTTCACGTCAACAAATAATTGGATTTAAAATGATTTTTTTTTTAATGGACACTGAAATTGCATGAGAATCAGTGCCATCAGGGACAATTTTGGGGAAAACCTAGATCTCGGTTGAAAAACTTAGATCTCGGAAGAAAAACCTAGATCTCATTTGAAAAACTTAGATCTCGGATGAAAAACCTAGATCTCGGTTGAAAAACTTAGATCTCGGATGAAAAACCTAGATCTCGTTTGAAAAACTTAGATCTCGGATGAAAAACCTAGATCTCGTTTGAAAATCTTAGATCTCGGATGAAAAACCTAGATCTCGTTTGAAAAACTTAGATCTTGGATGAAAAACCTAGATCTCATTTGAAAAACTTAGATCTCGGATGAAAAACCTAGATCTCGGTTGAAAAAAAAAGTGCGCTGACAGCTTTGACGACAATTACCAAGTGGTTCACCGAAAAAACAGCCCCTGACAAAACGGCCCCGACAAATAGGCCCCGACAAACGGCCCCGATAAATTGGCCCCGACAAAACGGCCCCAGACAAAACGGCCCCGAAAAATTGGCCCCGACAAAACAGTCCCAGACAAAACGGCCCCTGTCAAAACGGCCCCTGACAATCGGAAAGCTCGCATTGTCTTTTTTTCTGGAAGACGTTCTGCATGTGTTATGTACAAGTTTTTTTTTCTTTTCTAGGATAGGCTTGTGCCTAAACTTCAGTTATCTGCTGTTTTATTTTTCTTGATATTACTATTCTGTTACATACATTCACTTCAACCTCAACTATCTTTGATGGTATTGGTTTGTTGTGATCTTTCTTCTCAAACTTCCATTATTCCCAGGTTCCTAGACAAGGGCGATACCTAAAAAATTTCATATTACGAATTAATAGCCGCCCATTATATGTAGAATTATAAGAATTATTGCTCAACCATCCTTAAATTATTTGGAACATAGGAGACTGATTTACAATATTTTGTATTGATCAGTTTTATTGAATAATATACATTAAGGAATGTCCACCGACATTTAAAACAGTTTTATTTCATCTTCACAGTCTTTTTTAAACTTCAATTTATTCATTATTTTTTACTTCATTTCAGTACTTAAAGGAAAAACAGAACGAACCAGAACAGCACGTATGTGTTTAATTTTAAAATCTTGTTTGAAAAAAACCTCATAAAAATTCATAAAGTGAGATTATTTGTATATGTTCATTTTTGCTTCAATGCTGTTTTTATTTTCATTTTTGACCATAGATTTTTTTATCAGTTTGTAAGTCGTAAACCTTTTATTAAGACTAAAATCCGTTATTAAGTGTAACACGATCTCGACACCATGAAACAATTATCCATCATGATACAGGTGGAAATTTACGGAGTTCCTTAACATCTTGCACCGTTTCGGCCCGAAAACCATAATTTCCTAAATTTTCTAGCCCCATAGCTATGTTACTTAAAAAATAGGCTAGCCATACATTTCAACCACCTTATACGTCTTGAAATTGGTTGTCTACGAACGTGTTAAGCTGCTGGGGCACCTCGCTTTACCTAACATCAAATACAAAAATTATTACTTGGACATTGGCTAAAGGTTAGATAGATTGATTTCTACCAAACTTGGTGAATAAAAACTAACAACCCATATTAACATTATATAACTATAAGACATTGAAAACCTAAAAATATTAGTAATATCCATTTCGGCTAGAGATCACAACTCTTTTAAATATTTTTATTTCTTTTATTTATTTGTTGTGGGGTTAACTTTACACTACCTTGACAACTATTGACAGATGTGTCCAACGTGTTTCCGAATGAAATCTAGGGTATTTCAAATTTTACATCTTGTCATGTGTTTGTTTCTTTATATAACCTCCATCAATTTTAATCCATTCATTCGATCGCCATGAAATTTTTGGAATTTTTTTGATACACACGCTAAAACGTTGGTTGCTGGTATAAAGTAAAAAAAAAATTATCGGTCACTTTGCCACTTTGAATTCCCTTGTTCTGAGATCGTTGAAACGCGTAAAATGTCATCAACTTTAATTAAAATATAACCAAGATGAAAGGAGTCTACCACTATTTCCTATGTTATCTTATATGTTACAGACACCCTCTCTATGCATG